>JAFMOD010000271.1:2355079-2421903 GCA_019802435.1 Corydoras maculifer
CAGCGCTAGGGATTCCCGGTTCGAATCCCCATCTGGGTGGAGTTTCCATGTTCTCCCCGTGTCTGCGTGGGTTTCCTCCGGGTTCTCCGGTTTCCTCCCACAGTCCAAAAACATGGAACAAGTTAATTGAATTCTCAAAATTGCCCCCTATAGAGTGTGTCTGTGTGAGTGAGTGTGTGCCCAGCGATGGATTGGCACCCTGTCCTGGGTCTGTCTGCCCCGCGCCCGAGACGTTCTCCCCTGGATGGGCATGGGGAGCCCCACCGCGACCCTAGTAGAGGATAAGCGGGAGATAATGAATGAATGAATGAATGTACACCCAGTGTTTGTATACTGTACCTGAGGTTTTTTAATTGGTTATTCAACATTTAATTGTATTATTTTTGTGTTGTGGGTTTGAGTCTGATTTTTACATTTTTACCCTAAAATAAAGCCTCACACATATTACAATTGGTAACAAAATTTATAAACAGATGGGTTGTGGCTTTATAGTGTTATTGCCAGAAAAAAATAATACTTTATAGTATTATTGCCAGAAATTTTTTTTAAAAGTCATGACTAAGCAATGTGTTTTGTATAGTACATGATTATTCCAACAGGACAATGTCAGGCCTTATTCTGATAATGCTACAACAGGGGGGTCATGAAAAGTTTAATTAGTCAGGTAAAATCTTGGTGTGTTAAAGCCAAGCGCAGGAAAAAAAATGAGGTAGTGGTGAGGGGATTAATAGTTGGGCACCCTAAAACAACAGACGTCTTAGAGCCCAGATGTGGAGCCATGTACTTTATGCAGGAGGAGCCCTTGGAAGTGTTCCTCTGACCTGACAGGATGCATGATAATGCATTGTATAAGCACTGAATTGAAGGGCTGGACATTATTTAATGGCTAAATGATATAAACATAATTGGCTGCAGATGCACCTGCAGGTGTAGGTCATCCGGTCTACTTTGGATTAATTGCATGTGTCGAATATAAGGAGAAAAAGCCAGCATCTTTTGATGGTATGAGAACAATTTACAGATGATTATTAAATCAGAAATGATTTAAAAAACACTAATAATGATTTAGATGGATAATGATTTAGATTTTGACCAATTACCTTTCTATCATAACTAATTAAATATTATATTGTCATGGAAAAACAATGTTTTAATTATTAGTAAAATCAATATTGTATGTGTTGATGAATTAAAAACCTCAGTTTCCTCATAAGGTGCGCCATGATGAAACTGGTTAACAGTATCATTTCACAAATTTCACAACAAGAATATCGTGTTATTCATATCTAAATAGGAAGGTTAGTGTCCCATCTGTTTTGAGTTTGTATGTTCTTCCTGCACCTGGTTGGTACATGAAGCTCTGGCTTCATTTGTAAATCCAGAATAAAGTGTGAACGTGTTTGAAAGTATATTTTATCTACCTTGGAATTGGGCATTGCTGCATTTATATACTCTGTTAATTAAAAACCCCATTGGTATGGGGTAATGACCCAAAAATCACCTTGGGTATTTTTTATGAAACTAGACAAATATTAGAGATGCAAAGTTATTTATTGTTTATTCACATGTTTAGTTATTATGGTTAATATGTTATTTAAAACATGGCAAGAGAGTTTAGAAATAGCAAAGCATTTATAACTACCTATATCTAATTTGAACTTAAACATTAATGCAATTAATCTATGATGTAGACAAAATAAATCTGAATAGATAGATTCCTGAAAACGTATACAGTTGGGACAAAAAGCATTTAGTCAGCCACTGATTGTGCAAGTTCTCCTACTTAGAAAGACGAGAGAGATGTGTAATTTTCATCATACGTACTTTTCAACTATAAGGGAAATAAGTATTTGGTCATCCACAAACAAGCAAGATTTCTGGGTCTTACAGACCTATGACTTCTTTAAGAAGCTATTCTGTCCTTCACTCGTTGCTTGTATCAATGGCACATGTTTGACAATTGAAAATTACAGCCATCTCTCTCTCTCTTTCTAAGTACGAGAACTTGCACAATCATTGGCTGACAAAATAATTTTTGGCACCATTGTATATTCCCAAAGTCAAGCAGAAACATGTCTTTACCATAACTACCTCACCTTTAATGTAAAGCAGCTACTCAAAAAATATAAATGCTAAGAAATTATCATTTTCATTAAATTAGTCTTATCAAAAAATGTAAGTGTGATGTGCTGTGAAAGGCTTTTTACTATAAGGAAATCCTTATAGTATCCTAATCCAGCAAAACATGGCTTCCCAGCAGAGACGTCATATGAAAGCAATCCAAACTAAATATTTATCTTATTTATTATCAAGAAAAAAAGCTTATTGCACATAAAAAAGAGTCACTTAAACTAATTTAAGTTTTGTTATTTTCAAAGTGTTACTTATGTAATAATAATATATAATAAATAATAAATATTAAGGGCGGCACGGTGGCTTAGTGGTTAGCACGTTCGCCTCTCAGCGCTAGGGATTCCCGGTTCGAATCCCCATCTGGGTGGAGTTTCCATGTTCTCCCCGTGTCTGCGTGGGTTTCCTCCGGGTTCTCCGGTTTCCTCCCACAGTCCAAAAACATGGATCAAGTTAATTGAATTCTCCAAATTGCCCCCTATAGAGTGTGTCTGTGTGAGTGGGTGTGTGCCCAGCGATGGATTGGCGCCCTGTCCTGGGTCTATCTGCCCGGCGCCCGGGATGTTCTCCCCTGGATGGGCATGGGGAGCCCCACCGCGACCCTAATAGAGGATAAGCGGAAGATAATGAATGAATGAATGAATGATATGTATATGTAATGTATTTTGTATTTATGTAAGTTAAAGCTTACAAATTTTCTTACTTATGTCTCTCTCTCTTTTCTCACTCTTTCCTTATATATAAACATAATATACTAAAAAACTAATACCTTTGTATTAAAAAAGAAATAATTTAATACTGTTAGCAATTCATTTGATTAAGTATTTATAAACATTTGAGCAATAACTTACTGAGATCAGACAAGCTTTGACATGAAAACCTGAAAACAAAAGAGAGGCTAGAAAAACAAAACTTGCTTACAGTAAACTGTCAAAGACCCCTTTGTCTTAGGCTTCTACAAAGTTTTAAATATTTTTCTTTGATGTGTTTTTGTATTACAGTATATATTTTTTCTCCTATTATAATAATAAGGGGAAGGGGTGGCATTGTGGACAGTAAGTGATTGCTTTAACGGTAACCAAAAAGTCATGAGCACAAATCCCTTGACAGGAGAAATACAACAGGAAAGCACTTATACTTCATGAGGCTCTTCCAGTAATCTCATGGAAACTTGCCTTCTATAACCATTTCTAGTAAGTAAATAAGATAAGATAAGATAGACCTTTATTTGTCCCACAATGGGGAAATTCACATTCTCAGCAGCAAGTTACATTAGAAAAGTGTAAAAAGGGTATTTAGCAATTAAAAAGAAGTTAAAAAAAAAAAGTACCTTATACTTTAAATTGAATTTGTTTTAGAATGCCATTTGAATTCTAAATTGTACCAAGTCTAAATCAATTCTGCAAAAGACAGAAAAAAGACAGCTATAATAATAATAATCTTTCAATAATCTTTCACTTTATCCTCTACTAGGGTCGCAAGGGGGGTTCCACATGAACATCCAGGGGAGATAAAGGAGGTTCCAGCACCAAGTGTATATTTGGATGGATTTCATCATGAGGTCAGTGCAGACACATTGTTTAATCATGCATGTCAGAGTGTCTGTGCAGCTGCCACTGTAAGTGTTTATGGTATTCCTGGTTCTGATGGGAAGGGCGGCATGGTGGCTTAGTGGTTAGCACGTTCGCCTCTCAGCACTAGGGATTCCTGGTTCGAATCCCATGCTGGGTGGAGTTTCCATGTTCTCCTCGTGTCCGCGTGGGTTTCCTCCGGGTTCTCCGGTTTCTTCCCATAGTCCAAAAACATGGATCAAGTGTATTGATTTCTCAAAATTGCCCCATATAGAGTGTGTCTGTGTGAGTGAGTGTGTACCCAGCGATGGATTGGCACCCTGTCCTGGGTCTATCTTCCCAGCGCCCAAAACGTTCTCCCCTGGATGGGCATGGGGAACCCCACCGCGACCCTACTAGAGGATAAAGCGGGAGATAATGGATGGATGGTTCTGATGGACTGGTCCAGGGCATTTTTCAATAGCAGATGCACTGCCTAAACATGCACAATAAAACACAACATCCCAGCGCTGAGCTTATTATGAACAAACCTTATATACCTTGCTTGATTTGCCACAATTGGTTTCATGTGCACCACAAACACAAGAATAATGCAAAAGGTGCTTTTACAGAAAATGTGAGAGGCAAACAGACCGCACAATAGATTCAAAAACTACAACATTATTTAAATGGCAAATCAAATTACAAACCCTGGAACATTTTGGAACAAAACTAAACAAGGAATACTTAACGAAAGTAACTAAAAGAAAATGAAACAGGTGAGGAGTGCCTAACACTCCTTACACCTGCTGTCTTAAAGTCATTACTACATGTTTTTCTGATTGGTCCCATGTGCCAGCTGTGGCATTGATAAGTGGATAAGTGACTTTTACTTGTCATGCCTGCCTCCTGGAATGGCATTACTCTTCAACCACTCTAATATTCATCTGTGCAACATTTTGTCTTTGTGGCATTATCTCCACCTGTTTGCAAGGAGGGCACTTTATTTTGGTCTGCTTATTTTGGGCCAAAATCACGTTTCTAATTTGCTAACTAAACCCGTTTGTGGTTCAACTGAAAGTGAGATTCCCTGACAGTACTCTGGTAGTCACCGCTCACACAGTCTTCGCTCCAGAGGATGTTTGACTGCCCAAGCCAATCACCAGTAGTTCTGGCTTTCTCAAGGTCATTATATTGTGTATTCGTGGCCCTCCGAATGTAGTTGGATAACAATTATTACCTGCAACCTCCCTAAGCATCAACCCCTTTCAGAACATTAAGCCTCAGGGCCCTAAATCTTGTCATTTTAGTCATTATTTAAGTACTTTTTTTTTTTAAGCTAGTACTATAATTAACAAATTTTGTCTACATATGAACTTGAGTAACATCCCATTTTTAATCCATAGATTTTAATATGATGTCGCACCCATTGCAGCAAGGGCATGATGAGGCAAAGCCTGTGAAATGGATTGAAGGAACGGGAGGCAGATCAGGTAAAGGGAAACATCTAACATTCATTTACATGTGTAATTAACAGAGATGCTGTCATGAGTTGAAAGCAGAGGACACAAAGATGCAGATGAAAAAAAAGGTTCTTGCAAAATCAAAGACAAGGAATGAAAAAGAGTCTAAGAATGTAACTGAAAAGAAATTGAAATGGGCTTGAAATGGGATTGCAACATCAGCACCATTATTAAGAGAGCTCAGCAGAGGCTGTACTTCCTGCGTCAGCTGAGGAAGTTTAAGCTGCCAAGGAGCTCATGGTGCAGTTCTACATCACCACCATAAAATCTGTCCTCACCACATCCATGACAGTGTGGGGCAGCTCAGCCACCAGACATGGCACCCACAGACTGCAGCGCATCATCAGGTCTCCAGAGAAAACCATCGGTGTAAATTTACCCTCCCTTCCGGACCTGCACAGGGCTAGAACCAGGAAGCGGGCAGAGAACATCATCCGCAATCCCAATAAAGTCTGATTCTAATTCTAAAAAGCTATTCAAACGTCAAGGGATGGATTGGAACCCCGGGCTACCAATCCCTAAGCCAGAGAGATACTACTGTGCCACTAGGGAGTTAACTTGGGTTGAGCCTACCAGGCTCCACAACTTAAGAGCAGGACACAAATGCAGTTCTCCACACAAGAGTTTGACCTGCTCCCCACTCTGCACCTAAAAACTTAGAGGAAGAGGGGGAGAAGAAAGCAATTAAACAAAAAGAAAAACAAATTTTATATTTTTAGTCACCTGGTCTCAGACCCAGGTCTGCTGAGTCAGAGGTGAGAACTTTTGAGCACAATTACCAATGGAGAGGGAGCTAAAGGCTGAAGGGAGCATTGCTGAATAGTAGGCCTTAGTCTACAGAGGTCCGATACAACTCCTAAAGTAAAATACTTTCCCTACTTAACAGAGAGCTGACGGTCCTGACGGGACCATGGTTGACCCCTCTAAACAGGTCCAGTCGTACCCACTAACTCTGAGATGGCGAGGGTGAACAATACGGTGACAAAATCAAGGCTGCTGCACTAACCAGCCACGGAGCAGCTCCTTAAATATGGAAGCTGCTTCTGGTGCACGTTAGCCCTGATTAGGGTTTCCAGGATAAAAGACCCACACACAAAAGCTCTGTAACTTCAATGGCACCTGGTGCCAGAGCTTCGTGCCTGGGACGATCCAGAGACCCTAACAGATGCTTTGGCTACTGCAATCCCCTGCTTCCCTTTAGGGTGGATCGACCACGATCCGCAGTAACATGAGGGTATGGTAGGGTGTTTTAATGATTTTTGAAAATAATGTGTAAATAAAGCATGGGAAATGCTATGTAAGGAAGTGGACAGAGTATCTGTAATTTTATAATGGTATTCATGGACAAAATATAATTAACATCAGTCTGTGATTCAAATATTTTTAGGCCTTTAGAAAAGGCACAATGACTTAATAATGTCAATGTGGCCAGATTCAGCTAAAACTGACCTTATTTCTCTGGTTAATGTTAAAGTGTAAGATTCCAAAGAAATAAGATCTGATTATGTATGTGGAATTGAATGTTTCAAAATCTCCAGTAATTTTGACCTAAGGGCTATGACTAACACAAATATTACTGCTTTGTGAAATAGGTTTGTCATTTTTTTCTAGTTTGAACTAGGAAATGTTATAGTAGTGGTACATCAACACTTTGCCAGGACCAGCTGGGTTTTTTTAGCAGGGATATCAGTGCTATTATTTGTATTAATAAAAATTAAAACAACTACCATACACCGAAACTTTCAAGTTCATATAATTTCTTTATATCATATTATACATGACATTACATTATTTACACATTACTGAAAGCAAGGTTTTTTAAGGGTATTTTCTTGCCATCAATTATTTAAATATCATTTATTACTGACAAGTATAGACCAAAATGTTTTTTGTTCTTTAATAAAATATTACTTATTTAAGCATTTTAGCTGTGTGTCCTCTTATGTACCCTTAAGTTATTGTACATAGTTCAGAAAACAAGCTAGGACCTGAAACATGAATGCAACATGCCCAAAAATCTATTCATTCTGCATTGGGCAATACCCAGCTATGTCAGAATAAAATGTTAATAAGCAGACATAAAACATTTGAAAAAAAAAAACATTTACATTTAAATTAAATATAAAGAACATTTGTTTTATTAAATTATTAGTTTGAGTAGCCCTTCTTCTCATTATGTTACTTATTTTGAGGATAAATTTAAAACTTGGTGGTACGGTGGCTTAATTGCCCAAAATCGACTGTGTTTGTGTGTGTCTGTGTGAGTGAGTGAGTATGTGCCCAGCGATTGATTGACTGTCCTGGGGGTATCTGCCCAGTGCCTGTGATGCTGTCCCCTGGATGGGCAAACCTAGTAGAGGAAAAAGCAGAAGATAATGTATATATGTATGTAATTTAAACCTTGGATTAAGGAACACCATTTTAATACGTCAAACCACTTGTTTCACTTCATATTTACCAACTTCAATATTTACTGTAATAGTTAATTTCTTAATAATGGAGCAAAGCATCTGATCTGTCTGATGCAATCAGTCACGGAAATGACTGTACCACTTTGTAAAACTATATACATGCAAATGCACATGTCGTCCCCAAAAGTAGAATAAATTGGGTACTGACTAAAGAATAAACACTTGCATAATTAACAGCCCTGTCCTGAAATACCAGGATCAGTTCTTGTTTTCCATGACCAAAGAGGAAATGAATAATAGCTTAATGTTTAATAGTTGAAACAGTCCTTTTCTAAAGTCAAAAATTTGAGCAGTTGTTCATAGTGCGTAGTTTTTTTGTTTTGCTGCCTAGTCATAATTATCAAGTATATGCTGCTGTTAAATAATGTATATGCTGGTTTTAAATGTAGATTGCTGAAGTTTTTTTTTTGCTATGCTGTGTTCTGCTGATACAGTCATTGTGGTCACTGATGTATTTCCCCCTGACAAGATGACACAAATTATAATATTTCTAGTGAAAGAGAAAAAAGAGGAAGTTCTATTTGTGGTAGAATGAAACTCATTTATAAAAAGATTTAAGATAAACAAAAAAGATCTTGTGTAAGTAAAACACTCACACACACACACACACACACGCACACGCACACGCACACGCACACACACACACACACACACACACATATACATATATATATATATATATATATTCATTCATTATCTCCCGCTTATCCTCTATTAGGGTCGCGGTGGGGTTCCCCATGCCCATCCAGGGGCGAACGTCTCAGGCGCTGGGCAGATAGACCCAGGACAGGGCGCCAATCCATCGCTGGGCACACACCCATCCACAAAGACACACCCTAAATGGGGCAATTTTTGAGAATTCAATAAACTTGATCCATGTCTTTGGACTGTGGGAGGAAACCGGAGAACCCGGAGGAAACCCACGCAGACACAGGGAGAACATGGAAACTCCACCCAGATGGGGATTCGAACCGGGAATCCCTAGTGCTGAGAGGCGAATGTGCTAACCACTAAGCCACCGTGCCGCCCTATATATA
This sequence comes from Corydoras maculifer, assembly GCA_019802435.1. NCBI lineage: Eukaryota > Metazoa > Chordata > Actinopteri > Siluriformes > Callichthyidae > Corydoras > Corydoras maculifer. The sequence goes on from JAFMOD010000271.1 coordinate 2,363,791, forward strand.
TATATATATATATATATATATATATATATATATATATATATATATATATATATATATATATATATAATTTAACAAAAGTACAAAGTGGTTAATTATCCTAAATAATCACCATCAAGAGGTTTCTGCTATTGGCATGTTACGAATGTCAATGGCATGAGAATGCATTCCTTGGAAAGGTCTCTGGATTATCCATTAACTGTGAATTTGAAACAGTTTTGTTATAATGCAATATAGTTATAGCAAAGAAGTACACACATTTATTGTTTGATCAGTGACACAATTTTTAATGAGCACTATAGACCAGTTTATCTATAATTTTGCTTATTATTATTTTAGTGGTAAGTATTAATAAAAATGTAACCAAGTTGCATTTGTATTAAAACATATGAGAAATCAGAGCAAGCCATCATAATGGTGTTACAGGGATTTAATAGGCTCAGCATTGGGAAGCAATAGGAAGCTAAATCTTTTTTGTAAATCCATTGTCCTGAAACCGGAAAGGAAACTCTCATATATTGGCACGCTAAGTGGGAGGAAAGGTGACTAATTGCAGCATTGCTTATGAAAAAGCCTTGTTTTTATTTTCCACTAATTTCAGAAAAATATATTACATGATTTTGATGTGACAGATAACATATACGTCCGGAGATAATTTCTGCTTTATATTTCTTTTTTTATATATGTAAATTACTGTCTATATCTTGCAGGTGAGAAACAGCACTTGAATCATCAGAATTGAATTCTCAGACTGTGTCCCATGTTAATAATGGATGTGGAAATCATGAGTCCTCCCTTTTGTGGAGTTCTATTGAATAGAAAATTAAAAAACAAAAGGGAAAGTCCCTGTTTTGAGAACAAAGCAATTCTCCTCCCATGGCCACATTTTTTGCCATGATGCAATACAATCATAGAAACTTGATTTCTAACCATGAACTAAAAACACAATTAACCAGTTTATCTAACTGTGATGGAAAAATGCTATTATCTAAGTAATCTGCCAAAGTAAATTTTCTTCATTCCTGCCTCATGTTCCCATGTCAGAAATTGTTGACTGAAAAACTAAACACAACGTTTAAAAAAGTAAATTACCAAACTATACACTTTCCATAAGGTAATATATACCGATAGTTTATTTATATACAGAAATATACACTGGATGGCCACTGCATAATATGCCATATGACAATTAGAGCTTTCCTGACTCAGATGAGCAGCATAAGTTTAAGTAGACAAGTTTAATGTGAATCAGTGTGAAACTATGTTAGAATAGGCAAATCAGCATATCTGGTCATTAGTTATGAACTTCCTGTACTTAGCATTTTAAAAACTGTGTGATCTGGGTAAGAGGTTTTTAAGAATGATGTTCCAGATGAGTTATGGGCGTGGGGAATGTTTTCCTGGCACAGTTCTCTAATACCTGTGGTTACACATTTGCGTAGTAGAGCTTATCTAAGCCTAGTGTCCAAGTTCATTACATAATGAATGCTTTTTAACCTGTGGCAGATTTCAGCTGGACAATACTTTTCCACAGGTATTCCACAAGTTTGTATGGCATGGTATGCAATGGTTCCAAGTATGTGATGTCAAGATTTTATTGTTACCCTGATAACACCCAGATTTTAAGCCTATAAAACTGCCTGCTCAAGCAAGTTTGTAAGGGGCCATTCTGTGTATGAAATTACATCAATTTGTGGTCATAATGTCTTAATTACAAAAATATATTTTTACAGGCTATTTTTCATTTTTAGCTTTATCAGAAAAATCTGGCCTAAAATACCATAATATTATTTTGAACCTTTTTTAACCCCTTATTTTGCATAATGGAAATGTTAACAACTTCCCACTATGCTATTTCAAAATGCTCTCAAGGTCTTTTATTATGAGTCATTTATTAATGTGACTGAAGTTAAAAATAAATAAAATAAATAAAAATAATTAGTGGGTTCTATAATTTTGTTCATTTACTTCTGGTTTTTAGTTTGAATTAGTTGTCTTCTACAGGCCAGAATTTATTTAGTTTGAACATTAGGTCTTAGATTTATGTTATCCATTCATTCATTCATTCGTTATCTTCCGCTTTATCCTATATCAGTGTCGCGGTGGGGAGAATGTTTCAGGTGCTGGGCAGATACAGATACAGATACAGATACAGTACAGGGTGCCAATCTATCAATGGGCATATATTTATGTCAAATATGACAAATACATTTTGTTTAGTTATTACTCTATTAATATAAAGAAGTTTATTTGTTTTTTTTTTTATCAAAGACATTTTTATCATTAAATAAAGACATTTCAAAAAACTTGCTGCATTGAAGACATAATGGGATTATTATCTATTTGACGAAAGATATTCTTAATATTATACAATTTTATATTGTTATAGCTATAACTTGACTTTGGTGGACCCATATTAGATCTTTGTCATTTTACAGATCCCAAAATGTGACTTACCACATTTGCGTTTAACGCATTACTGTATACATATTCAGACAAGATAAACATGTTTCACTTCCTACATTGCGAAAGGTATTCATTTACTTATTCACTTTACATTCAAAAAGACTAAATAAAAAAGAGGACTTGTGAAGAACCAGTAGGAAAATTCTTACATGATCTAAAAAAATTGTCATAAGGGGGAGAGAGATAGAGCGAGAGAGAGAGAGAGAGAGAGAGAGAAAGAGAGAGAGAGAGAGGGAGAGAGAGAGAGAGAGCGCGCGAGAGAGAGCGAGAGAGAGAGAAACATAGAAACATTACGTTTGAAGGCTGGACTTGAGCAGAAGCTGCTTATTGCCATACGCTGAGATGTGGACTGGGAGAGTCCTTTTTTGCCATTTTTGGTCAAAGCAAATTCCAAATGACAGAAATCTGCACACCACCCAGTAGCACAAGTACCTTTAAAAAGTCACTGGTGCTGCCAAATGCAATGAAACACTGTGTCATGGAACTGTATTCAAATAACAATTGGTTAGACTTTTTCCAAAAGATTTTATGTTATATTGCATAGTTGGATTACATATATGTAAGGACACATTCTTGATTTTTTTTGTTTATTGCTAGCAATAAATGAATGGGCAGCACATAACCACACCCTAAACTGCCTGAATAAGGTACCTTATAGTCCATATACAGTATCTTTCCAAAAATCCATTGTATGCCCATTTCTATTTCACGCTTGTCTTGCACTGATGCTTGTATGACACCACTGCACAATTTCGGTGTTCAGAAATAGACAGAGCACATTTACCTCCACTTGTTATCTTGGTATCTTAGCTCTCATTGTTTGCTAGCCTCTTTTTTTTGTGCCAATGATTGCAACACGGATTTGTCTTTTTTAGTTTTTAGGAGAGGATCCCAGCACATCTTCTCTGCACAACCCATTGGGGAAAAACTTGTGTCACCAGATGAGTAGCTTTGTAAAGCAATGTGTCAGTCATGATTTTTATTGAAAAATAAGAGAAAGCTCATTTATTAATTCATTATCTTCCACTTAATCCTCTTCTTGGGTCACTTAATCCTCTATGTTTCTGGCGCTGGGCAGATTGAGCGCCAATCTATCACTGGGCACACTCACTCATACAGACACACTATCTGGGGCAATTTAGAGCATTTGTTTGACCTTGAATCTATGTCTTCAGACTGTGGGAGTTAACTACAGAACCCGGAAGACACCCACACATGCACGGGGAAAACATGAAAACGCCACCCAGATCGGAATTCGAACCTGAATTCCCAGTGTTGAGAGGTGAACATGCTGACCACTAAGCCCCTGCGTCGGCCTAAGAAAAAGTTGTTTGTCAAAATTATTTTTGACTAAGTATTTTTCAATCTAAACATATTTAGGATCATGGAGGAAGAGTATGCAACAATTAACATATAAAGACATATGTAATTATAATTAACATATGTAATTATAATTACATCGCTGAACAAAAATCAGTCACTACTCCTGGAGAATGTTCTTTTAATTTTATACTTTGATAGAAAAAAATAGAGAATACCAAAAAACCATCTTTTCCGAATATTCTAACCTTCTGGCATTAATGAAAAATAAAAAAATAAGAAATAGAATTATTGTAGTTGGGCACAATTGTTGGAATGGAATCACTTAATTCTGATGGAAAAAGAATTGAATAAATCTGCTTTATTAAGAGATAAGATAAGACAAAAAAATTATTGGTCCCCACAATTGGAGAAATTCACAAAAGAGGAAAAGTGCATATTAATATTTTTATATTATTTTCTTCAGAATTTAGTGATTCTTTTTTTTTCTTCCACTTAATCAGAAAACAATCTTGACTGACTCCAACAATTAAATATATTATTGTTTTGTGGATTGGAATTTCTGAAAAAATTGTTCTATGGCATGTTTCTGTGAATATTTCTGTGAACAAATTATGGAGTTATTTCCATAATTTTTGAGGTTGTATTCATAAAAAACTCTTTAATGTAGTTTTAGAAGTATTAAATGTTTATTTTCCTAAACATATTTTTGGACCATTAAATATATTTCAGGTTCTCCCTGATTAAACTATCAAGTCTAACTTGAGGTGAGTCAGAATAAACTGGAAAAGTTTAAACATGCACTATCTTGTAATTCACTAGCTTTGCCTTAGTGTGTCAGTGTGCCGATGGGCAATGGAATAGTAAGAGGAAGTCTTAGAGTACATCTAAACATGGCAATGAAGATGTACAAGACAAGTACCGGCTAAAAAGGTATACATCCTCCTTTAAAGCATTTATTTTATAGCTAGCCCTCCCATAATTTAAAAATTATACTAATAGGTAAACCAACAGGTATTCATATACACAGTAATTCATCAAGCAAGACTTGTGTTTTTCTTTTCACTCCTTCCACGGAGTTCTGTTCTATCCTTACATGCCTGAGTGAGGAACAGTCTGCCAAGTCACTCCTTATTTACTGAACAGTTCCTTTTTTGGTGCTGCATTAAAGACACCCTGTGGGGAGGGGGAAAGTGCAGCATTTGTTTTAATGTTGCCTTGTGTGTGTGTGGAGCACAGACATTTTACTGAATTGTGTACATGAACCAAGAGCATGTTCTTAAAAAGAAATAGTGAACTACGCTATAGCTCTTTTCAATTTGAATGACAGAAAGAATTAAGGAGACAAGTCAAATTTTTTGGCTTTGTCTTTCATATCTTTTTATGTGAAAGGAAATCCCAAGACTATTAAGGCCGTCAATACCAGGGGTTGTGTTCATACAATGACAATTGTACTCCCCTTCCACCCTTACCATACGGTGGAACAGAATCTTAGTGGTTAGCACTGCTAGCCTTACAGTAAAAAATTGCTGGGCACTGCCCCATGAAATCAGCTCAATTCCACTCTATAAGGAGCTAGCATGTGCTCCCCTGTTTGTAAGTGGTTTCTTTCAGGAGTTTGTCTCTTTTCGTGGTTCAAATACATGCGAGTTGAGTGATATTGTACAAAATAAATTGCCCCCAGACACAAATGTGCACAAGTGATCTAGCACAAAAAGCTGTTCTAATTAGTATACGCATCTTAAACTATTAATTTATAATGGATTTTTATTATTGCACAATTGTAGGAGATATAGACATATGAGGTAGACAGCACTTTCTACCACAATATCTATGTTTATATCTTTGGAAATGTTTAACCATGGTTCACTAAATTTCCAGAGAAAAGAATTCATGACAAAGAATATTTATTAAACATCTAAAAAAAAAACACCACTTTTACTCTTAATTTCTCAAACATTTGTACAGGAGATTACATTTAGATTATTTTAATTATGTTTGTAAATGACAAATTTATTATATCATTAATAAGCAGTGTTTTTAAATTTTCCTTGTTTACATGCAAACTTTTCTATTTATATTTCTATGAATGTTTATCATCATTCATCTGATAACTAATCTGATTTAGTTTCACTCAATTTTTCAAGTATTTGTTTAAATTCCACATGCATTCTGGATGAAAACCATACAAACATCAACAGGTTGCCTGCCCTGTCTACATGCAACAGACACTTATAAACACATTCCATATGGGGTCAATTTAGCATAATTAATTTACTTGAGTGGCACGGTGGCTTAGTGGTTAGCACGTTCGCCTCTCAGCGCTAGGGGTTCCCGGTTTGATTCCCAATCTTGGTGGAGTTTCCATGTTCCCCCTGTGTCCGCGTGGGTTTCCTCCGGGTTCTCCGGTTTCCTCCTACAGTCTAAAAACATGGATCAAGGTCAATTGAATTCTCTAAATTGCCCCATATAGAGTGTGTCTGTGTGAGTGAGTGTGTGCCCAGCGATGGATTGGCACCCTGTCCTGGGTCTATCTGCCCAGCGCCCGAGACGTTCTCCCCTGGATGGGGAACCCCACGTGACCCTAATAGAGGATAAAGCGGGAGATAATGAATGAATAAATGAATAATTTACTTGAATTAGTAGCATTATAGCACCATGGTGCAGTGGTTAGTGGTTGATCATGACATGCTAGTAGATGAATTGATTCCACCCAGGTTTGAGCAAAGCTGGTAAAGTCCCTCCCCACACATACAGTTTCTATGAACCTTATCAGAACAGGCAGATTAGAAAACGAATTAGTTCAACTCTATCTATAGATTATAGATCTATAGACTGTAAGGGGAACTCAACACTTGTAAAACTCAGACATAGGTAAAGGACTCAAATTACCAACCCTGAAACCAAACCCATGCCTTTTCTCTGAGACTGTTCTCACTGTGTAGGTGTTCCTCCAAAATGCTAAAATATACATATTCGAATATGTGTGTGTGTGTGTGTGTGCGTGCGTGTGTGTGTGTGTGTGTGTGTGTGTGTGTGTGTATGTGTGTGTGTGTGTGTCCTTCATGGTAAGGTCGCCATTCTTTAAGAACAGAAAAAAGCAGTAATAATCGGAATGCCCTGAGTGATGACTGCCTGGATTGGAGCTTTTTCTCACAGTCATCCCTATAAGGCTGCAGTAAAGGGATCCTGGAGCGCTGCATGCAGCCATGGCTCCATGTTTGGGAGATGGGAGGAGGCAAAAAAGCACAGACCCAAGCTACATAAGTGCTATCTAAATGGGTAAGGGTCACACCATCACCAAGTGGCTAAACCCCCGGCCCAGCACTGTCAGGGTAAGTTGCCTACATCAGTTTTATTCATACTGTGTTTTACTTTGTCTATTTGCACTCGGAGTGATGCTATAGCAACATCAAAGCTTCTTGTGGGAAGCCAGATGTACTGAGTAATTGGTACTTACTGAAAGGTGTGATCTGATAAGGACTCATTACCATTTGTGGGAATACAAAGGCGCATGCCAGAAAGAAGAATACAGTTATAAAGTTAGTTGGCCTAATAATTAAAGTTAGATATGAGCATAAAATATAGTTTTATTAATGACAAAAAAAATTATAATAAATAACCACCTGTAAAGGTTTTATCAACATTCTCACATTTTAATCTTGATTGTTGATAGAAAAAAAACAACATATTGTAAGCAACCATTACATTTCTGAAAGCTACTTGTTAAATAGGGCTTAAATGGAATTCAGAAATGCAGCTGGTGATGCAGGGATAAAATTACTATATGTGGACAAGATAAAATACTTATATCCACCAGACACATGTACATACATATACATATTATATATAAGTATTTTACCTTGACCACAATATAGTGATTTTAGCATTTTAAGGAATAACATGAATATAAAAATCAGATTGAATTAGATATTTTATAATTCTTCAAGAATGTTTTAGAAATATTACAATGCAGATTTATAATTCATTATAATTTATTTGTGTATAAAGGTTGTTTTCATGCTTGATACTTGTGCTAAGGTCTCACTGATGGACCTGATGGATAAAATATCAGTGAGGTTTATGACTAAATATGGTTTTCCGAAAGGCAGCATCAGTGTGGCTTTATATATTCTCTCTCACTTTATAAACTATAAAAGAGAGGGAGGGTCATGGGGATTTTGTAAAGTCCAAAAAGAGCCAGGGCTTCCTATCATTTCCAAATTTGGAATTTTTCTCACGGTTCCTAATCCATTCATCAAAGACAGTTGAACTCTGCATGGCAATGAGACAGTGAAGGACAGTGAGGTGTAGATATTTCAATGGTCTCTTATGCATTAGCTTAAATAGATGAAATAAGTACTATGTGTAATGTAATTTGTAAAATAAAGGGATTTTATAAAGATTTCACAGTCTAAATCTAGACTTCTACTAGCATGTCTTGCAGACACACACACACACACACACACACACACACACACACACTGTAAAATCTGTAGCATTTTACATTATGTAAAATGTTTGTTTTTCATTAAATATATATAGTTGAATGTCTAAAAATAATCTTGCTTTAATAATAATATCAAAGAATTTCATATAATGAACAATGACTATATGGCTCTTTATAATCTACCATTTAGATATAATTCCAACATTTACCAAATGATTTGCAGAGATTGTCTCCTTTTGGAGTGAAGAAGGACATCTGTGTTGAAATATGTGTGACGACGAGGAAAGCACTGCTCTCGTGTGCGATAATGGCTCAGGATTGTGCAAGGCAGGCTTTGCCGGGGATGATGCCCCACGAGCTGTCTTCCCCTCCATTGTGGGTCGTCCCAGACATCAGGTGGGTTTTTTAGGCTCCACCACTAAGAAGATTCCATTATATAAAGTCTCGGAACTAGTTTGGGGGTTTTCTTATTGTCCTTTCTACTTATTGCTTCTTCATGTAGCCACATTTGACATTTTAAATGAAAGTTATCCTGTGGTCATATCTTCCATCTTATCAATCTTGCTTTTCTGTAAATATTTTCCTCCTTTGCGTCACCTGTAAAACCATGACATTTATCAAACAATCAACAGAAATTCAGTAGATGTGGATGTTTAAGCCAAATATACTTGTTTCTTGTTTCTTTTAGGGTGTAATGGTGGGAATGGGGCAAAAAGACAGCTATGTTGGAGATGAAGCACAGAGCAAAAGAGGAATCTTGACCCTCAAATACCCAATCGAGCATGGTATCATCACAAACTGGGATGATATGGAAAAAGTAATGATTGCAATAATTATTATCAGTAGTTATGATGATGGCAAACATAAAATAGTTACAGCTTGCACACCAAGCTTTTAGCTTCTACTGTGTTGCTTTGCTTGTTCTCATTCGTGTTTTAAGCCTTAAGACAATTCAAACTTTATATTTGCTGCCCAACACACAAGCATTAACCTTAATCAAAGGAATTGTTAGCAACAGATGATTAATTTTTTTGGACACCGAACTATTACCAACCATTATGTATATACAGTTTACATGTTTACTAGATTTGTGTTTCCTGAGCTGAGTGTGAGCACTGTGCTTTTTTATTTTTCTTTACAAAGATCTGGCATCACTCCTTCTATAATGAACTTCGTGTAGCCCCTGAGGAGCACCCAACCCTGCTGACAGAGGCTCCACTTAACCCCAAAGCCAACAGAGAGAAGATGACCCAGGTCAGCTGTGGTATTAATTGTTTAAACTATTGCACATCCGAAACCAATTCATAAGCAACTGAGAAACAAAAGTCACTTCTTATTTCGGTGAGCACACATTTTGATCCATGTATAAACATCATACAACATTCAAATGTCTTTCCTAGATCATGTTTGAGACCTTTAATGTTCCAGCCATGTACGTAGCTATTCAAGCGGTGCTATCCCTCTATGCCTCTGGACGCACAACAGGTTAATTCCCCTCAAAATTCATTATGTGACTCATTATAAAGATATGTGTAGGTTGACCTATTGGTTTTCTTCTAGGCATTGTGCTTGATTCTGGTGATGGTGTCACCCACAACGTTCCCATATACGAGGGATATGCTCTCCCTCATGCCATAATGCGATTGGACTTGGCAGGTCGTGACCTTACCGACTACCTCATGAAGATCCTGACGGAACGTGGCTACTCTTTTGTGACCACTGGTAATGAAAATAAATCTACAATAACTAAGTTCATAATAATTCTAATATAAAAAGGAACATGGAGCATGCATGTCGTTTTGGATTCCAGTTGTACTGTAAAAAAAAAATAGCGTCGACAAATCAATCCATTTTTTTCCCTCTACAGCTGAAAGAGAAATTGTCCGTGACATCAAAGAGAAGCTGTGCTATGTTGCCCTCGACTTTGAGAATGAAATGGCTACTGCTGCCTCCTCTTCCTCACTGGAGAAGAGTTACGAACTTCCTGATGGGCAGGTCATCACCATTGGCAACGAGAGGTTTCGCTGTCCTGAGACACTCTTCCAACCATCATTTATTGGTGAAGTCTCTTCTCTGTCTCTTTCAACACATTCACTCCTAAATATAGAATTTATTAATTCATTGTTTTTTCAATAAGGAATGGAATCTGCTGGCATCCACGAGACCACATACAACAGCATCATGAAGTGCGACATCGATATCCGCAAGGACCTGTATGCCAACAATGTTTTGTCTGGTGGTACTACAATGTACCCAGGTATTGCTGACAGGATGCAGAAGGAGATTACTGCTCTCGCCCCCAGTACAATGAAGATCAAGGTGAGTAATCTTTACATCATACTTTATCATACATCATGAGGCTTTACATCATACTTTACCACAAAAAAAAACTTAAGTAGGAGATACTTAACTCAACATTGCTTCATTTATGAATGTTCAGATCATTGCTCCACCGGAGAGGAAGTACTCAGTGTGGATTGGTGGCTCCATCCTGGCCTCCCTATCCACCTTCCAGCAGATGTGGATCAGCAAGCAGGAGTATGATGAGGCCGGACCATCTATTGTGCATCGCAAGTGCTTTTAATCAAGCAACTCCACACTCCAGTCCCTTTAACTCTGCTCTTGCTTCCTTGTCAGTAAAACTGTGAAAGTATCATTACTTTTCTTTGTCCTTGCACTGCCCACACCTGTGTGAATGGTTGGATTTTTCCCTCATTGTTTTTTATTGTTATAGTTGTTACATTGAATAAGTAATGCTGGTAATATAATATGATCAGGAAGATTCCTAGGTATCAGGTGAAAATTTACATTGTTTTTCCAATATCGACTTAAAGCATAACAGAGCTTACAGGCCCCTCAGTGTTTCAAATGCCACAAGATTCCCCATGCACGTTTCACACTACTGTGGTCATTGTGATAGCTTGTATGTATGTCCGAATAAACAACCCCAAATAAAACTCATACTAATGCTGTTTCCTATCATTTTTCAACATGAGACCACAATAAAGATTTGTATCACCAACACAACAGCCAAAAATATCTAGGAAAATGTATTTTTTGATGATCTTTCTTTTCCAGGTCTATTCAAACAACATAAAGGGTACAATTCTGTTTTATAAAGAATTACACAAAAAAAATGGCTTCTAATTCATCCCTTCATTTACTTAAAATTGTTCTTCAGTGAACTGACTTTTTTCAGAGTGTTTTCAGAAGATAATAAATCACATCACAATATGTTTTGCATTTATTAACAAAAAGGGAGTAAAGAGAAAAAACTACAGTCAGCATTATATTGCCCACGGCTCTTTTCAGTTTAAACTACTAATACTTTTATGGCAACAACAGGCACACAAAAAGACTTGAAATGTTTGACAGCTACAGTTCACACAAAATTCATAGTGATACTGAGAAACTCAACACTTTCAGTAAACTGTCATTTTTGTAGCAGTTTGTAGCAACACAAATGAAGCATGGGAAGTCAAACTCATTGAAAAACAAAAGATAAGGACCAGTTAGTAATCAAGTCCAGTTGTTCTCCTTAGCTGATAGTACCTGAGACTGGTGTATGTGAGCCTCTTGGCCCATGGCAATCATCTTTAAATAAGGCATATTAAGCATGTTTGCTTAATCTATTGTGGCTGCTTTGGTTAAAGACAATTGAGGAATAGGTAGGGAAAATGTCTGCTTTTTTATTTTACCTGTACCAGGAATATTATGCAGATGTTTATGTCTTATCAACCTACTAAATTGCTTAAGTATGTCAGAATAAAGAGGCACTCCATTTTAGTCAAAAGTTCAAGTATGTATTGAAACATTATCATGGTGTTTAATCTAATCAATGTTCTTATGATTTTAGCATTATTATCAAAGGCCATAAGGTTATAAATGCATATTGTTATTTTCTTTTGTACACAGAAAAAAATGCTGGAATTAAATCAAACAATTTTATTACAGAAGGCCACTGTCTAAATGTAATTACTGAAAATTGATGTTTGAGAGATGGCATTATTGGTTAAATGGCACCACCTTGTGGACATTCTGCAAAATTAAATTTGTTATGTAAATTTCTAATAAACCCTGCTCTAAATAATCACGCCTCAAACAGGCACGCTAAAAAGTCTAAAAATCAAATTAAGCACCACGTAACAAAAGTACTGTTCCGTAAACAAATGCATACAGCAGCCTGTGCAGCACAGAACATTCACTTCACAGTACCTTTTTGCACATAAAAATAAAAAGGGTAATAAATACAAAAAGACAAAGATGAACAAAGCTCTCAGGGCTGTGGATCCATAAAGCATGCGCTTCCTTCCTGTCACCTGAGGTCCAGCACTGTGGTTTTGGAGTCGTTTACAATCACATGCCTACAGATCTAAACATAAGACATAGGTTTGAAACTTTTACATAAAAAAAGATTTTGTGTTTACATTTAAAGCTGAATATAGGGGAATTATTTAAAATTTGATAAGAAAGTTAATGATCTCACAGTAAAGAGAGGAGGGTCTTTTGAATGTGGGTGAAATCCCTTTAGTCTACAGCCAGCTACCTCTCTCATTCCAGCGCTGGTGAGGCGAAACACCCCAGTACTGTATAGAAAATAAAACTTATTACAGGTTTTAAAACAGTGTTTCTTTGCACAATTCACCCAGCTTGTCAATATATCTAACGCAACCTTGGACCAATGCAAAATATATCATTTCAGTATTATTGACAGTTCACCAATTATAAATACAAGTCACAAGGCAAGAGCCTCATGTTGTGCCTAATAACATCTTTTTCCCCTTGATTTATTCCCAATGATGCAAACCCTCGAGTGCCTAATTGCTTTTTCTAAAAGGCTCAGAAACTTTTGAGCAGCTCTGTAACGTCTATTCCTTTGAAAGATTTGGCACTGAGAAAGTAAAGAAACAAGAAAGCTTTATAAGTTACGTAAACACTTATTTTCAATTGCAGAATAATTAGTATTTTACTATTATACTGGTTCTTGTGAAACAAGTGAAACAAGAGTGCAGATTCCATGAATAGATCTGTACACTATATGTAATTCATTTATTTACAAAATAGATTTAAATTTGGGCACCACAATAGCGAAGTATTTAGCACGTCCGTCTCTTTGTACCGGAGATACAGGTTCGAAACCCAATCTTGGTGGAGCTTCTACATTCTCCCAGTGGATTTAAGGTGAATGGCCTGCTCTAAATAGCCCCATATAGTGAGTTTGCCAAGCATTGGATTAGTGGCCTGTCCTGAGTGTAAATAGTTAAAGTCAACATATTCTGTTTTTTAAGACAATTAGAATTGACAACTTCTTTGAAAACATTTGAGCATATGCTATATAATAACACATAAATAATAAAACCAAAAACATAACCATTTTAGAAATATATATTGATATTATTTATACATAATATACAAAATTGATTTAATAAAAGCACACACCATGATATATTTTGGATATATTTTGGATAAACTAATTAACAGATGGAAGAATATGTGATTGTACTTACTCATTATGTTTAGGTGAGCAAACTATGGCAATGGCCTCAGGGAGCATAAGCTGATAGGAGCTGTGTGTATGTAGATCCACGCTGGACAAAAAAGCAGTTTGTGTGGGGTGTGTCTGCCATCATGGAAATATAACCACACACGCACATGCCCACACGCACACACACACAGGAAGAAAATAGTATTACCTCATATAAATGGATAGCAGGACTTTTGAATGGTCACTAGGAGACTATGTAATAAGAATAATAATGTGAAAATGGTGAGAAACGTTACCATAGCTACCATAGCCTTAAGCCCTATTATATTTGATCACACATGTAATAGGAGCACCTCAATGGGTTCATTTTAAATAACCCTTACAGTTCCTTATTGTTAGCTCATTATACTGTATGGTCTCAGCTTTCAAATCTGATACCTCCTTCTTATATCCATCTAGGTGAAAAAAAAAAAATAAAGATTTGGAAAAAATGAGCTAGTAACCCACATGGATCCAGCCGAGGGTAAGCAGGTTATGATGGTCCTGAAAACTGAACAGTTCCTCCACGTTCTCCATGTCGCAGTAGTCTGGCCCAGCTGACTGTTTGGGTATGATCACATGGGTGAGAACGAACTCATTGTGAGTCTGTGGAAAACAACAAAAGCAGCTTTTTTTTCCAAAGGCATACTTTGGCCTGTCTGTTGTTAGTTTTACCACCTCCAGAATGCAAACAAAGCACAAGTCACACATTTATTCCAATGTTTACAAAGCTATTCAATGGAGAATGAATAACCAGTGAATACATTTACACCCACAGGTAGAGGTACCATCAGACATGGCTGAGTAGCTTCCTACACATTTTATGCTATTCAAGTAAAAGCAAAAGCTTAGAAGTTGTTAATGTACATAATAGTCAGAGTATTAAACAATAATTACTGATGCTTCACAGTATTTATATTAGTAAAAGGCCATTTGTTAAAAGAAAAAAGAAAAAAATGGTAAAAAAAAAACAAATAATACGCTATAATATAATTTTTCGACATATCTATAGAAAATGATGCAAATACCAATGATGGCAGCCCTGTTTTACAATCATACTATCACTAGTGCCGTATGCCTTCTTCAGTGTAGAGGAACATATCATAAAATTTATTTATTTGGTCAAAGAAACAAAGTCATGATTAAGTAAAGATTTACCAAGCTATATGGAGATATAAATAAAGAGAAAAAAAACATTGTCAAGACAAGATACGTCCATACAAGATAGTGTTTAATAGAGTGCTAAACAATATCTTAAAAGTTTTTATGTACACCTGGGACAATAAAACCAAAAAATCTTTTAAAATGTGTTCATATTGTGTATTTGAAGATTTATATTTATTTCAGGTGGTGTGATCTATTTAGAGGCATATTATATAGTAAATTTAATAAGATTTACATGAACATAAAACTTTACCAACCAGCTCATCAATGCTGTGAATATTATTGAATATTCTTTTGGTGTTTCTGTGCTTTACAGAACTATTCACCTTTACTTTTATTCACACTTATTTTTTTTGTGCAACTGTTAATGGACAAAGGCATCCTAGTTAGAGACAGGAGCCATAAGACCCTCCCTTTAGGATATCTTTATATGTTGTTAATAAAATGACTAAAGGCATCATCAAAAACATTTTGAAAATAAGATCTATTAGAAAAAAAAAATCATCTGTTTTTTACACCTTGTTTTTCTCTGACCATGTGTCAAAAAGAAAGACATGCCTTTGTGTAATGCTTAACAGTGTATCATACTCATAACTGAACTGTTCTTTAACAAATATTTTGCCATTTTGTTTGCCTAAGACGTGATGGACAAAGGATCTTTTGAGAGCAGTGCAATGAAGTAGAGAGTTTACCCTGTCTGACAGCCAACCTTTTATTGGCTTATTCTGAGAATAATTAAGTTAGGGATCTGATTTCTTGATCTGCACTTCTATGTCAATATATGTGAAAGAGGCATAATTAATTTTTATTAGTGTAAGACCTGAATGTACTGGATTCATACACATCAAACATATATTTTTTGATATTGTACTACTCCTTATTTCAAAACAGAAAAACCTCTGACATATGGAAACTTAAGAAACATGAAATAAATTTGAAATTGTTCTCATACCAGTTTTCCACAGAGCACACCACATGTCTCTATGCCTCTGGCTGTGTTGCGATCTGCCAGCAGCAGGAACCTGTATGTCAAGTCTTGAGGAATCAGGACATGCCTAAGCCCCTCAACCTGCTGATCTACAAATATCCATCCGTGGACACACACACACACACACACACACACACACACACACACGCACACAAACACAACATAAATTAATAATAATATTTGTAGCTATTTGTATTAGATGATTTAAACGATATGGTTAATTAATACTTACTCTGAACTGCAGCTAATGTGGCTGCAAGTTTTGGGAGAGTTGTGGATGGTTTGTTGCAGTTGGGGTCAAGGCGTGTGTGATTTTTGGGGGTCTGAGACAGACATGAGCCATCTGTTTCAGGCTCTTTGGTAACAGCATCCTGTTTACGGTTGGCCTGTTCTTGACGCCTCAGCTGGTCTTCAAAATAACGAAACTGCTCAGACTCCAGCTGCATCTTTCTCAGCTGTGCTACACGCTGCTTCTCTTCCTCCAGCAAAGAGAGTCTCTTTAACTGCTCTTCACAAACATATACAGGCAAAGCCTGGCTCTAAAACACACACACATATGGTTAAACTTTAGAAATATTCAAAACCATGAAACAAAAGTATACCACACTGACTGTGCTTCTATTATTTTATTACAAATATAAAATAACATATTAATTGAAGACAAAGTTTTACATCCATATTTTCTAAAAACATTTTTTAAAACTTAAATTAACTCATTTCACAATTAATTTAGAACATGTTTATTTTTAAAAGGGGCATTTTCAAAATATTATTTAATAGCTAATAGTTTATAAAATACCTAGTGACAAAAACTTTTTTAGTATTAGCTGACATTTCGGTAGCAATTAAACTAATTAAGTACTTATATAACTAAAGGTTACTACACTAATTATTTGGGTCCTACAGAGTTTTACTTGTTTTTACTTTACTTGATTCCTAATAACATAAAATAGCTGTTAGCTGACCTTTTTGCTTAATATTTTTTCAATTTAATATATTTACATATACCTATATTTCAGTACACTGTTTTGTTGCTTTAAACTATAGTGTTCCACTGAAACATCCCACATTTTCAGATATATGACTGCCTTGATGTTGTGTACAAATATTTTTTTTATCATGGCACCTTTCTGAAGCACACAAGTATTTTATTTTTATTATATCAGCCACAGATGGCATGGTGAGATTGTGGGGGATTCAGGATCAAATCCCAATCTGACGATGTTTCCATTTTCTCCCTGTGTCCATGTAAATTTCTTTCCACAGTGTGTTTGTGCGTGTCTGTATGAGTGAGTGTGCCCAGCGATAGATTGGAACCCTGTCATGGGTATCTGTCCAGCGCCCCTTCTCCCCTGAATAGGCATATGGAACTCTCGAAGATTAAGCGTAAGACAATGAATGAATAAATTAATATCAGCCACATAAAATGATGCTTACATCCTTTATGCATTAAAGTTGTGATAATTTTCTATGGAGTAAAAGACTTACATGTCTTCCTTAACTTTTTAAGTACAAATTATCTTATCAGACTTTCAATTATCATTATTCTGAAACTGTTAGTAGTTAGGGGCAGCACGGTGGCTTCTAATAAATTATATGATACTGATTTAGCACATAGAGTAAGTGGTTAAAATGCCTTGCAACCCAAATTCGAAACCCAAAGATGCAGGGCGCCAAGTGTTGTTGCCCAGTGGTAGTGTGGCATAGTGCAAAGACCTCTCAAAATGATGTAACACTTTCAATACTGTCCCACTATATTGGTATAATATAATGTAATAGCTATTGGCACTCTGTCAACATTTTATTTTGCATTTTATGTGCCATCAGTTTTATATAGTATAATGCGACTATTGTATGGGATGAAAGAAAATAGTGTGAGAATACAAGTGGCCACTGAAAACGTCTTGTTTCCTAGAATTTGTAGTATTTTTAACATTTTAAATGTCTATTTTACTGCGTATGCCAGCTTGTCTGTCATCTATAAACATGAATCTGAAAAACTTAAAATTATGCAAAGAAATTGTAAAGAAAAATGTCTGGACATTTTGTTTTTTGAAGTGAAACTTAAAAGAAACTGGGTCAAGCAAAAACCCTGAGCAAAAAGTAATTTTACCAAAGAAAAGATAAAGAAAATGAACCTTGTGATTTGTAAAGGCCCATTTAAAGTCCTGGCCTTTATTCAAAAGTCCGAAAGGGCCTGAAATCAGCAGTATATGTGAGGTAACCAACTAGCGTCCCATAGTTGAAGCTGTCCTGTACAATAGAATTACCATTAATTTCTTTCACGCAAAGGAACAAGACCAATAAACCGTTCCTGGAATTGCTTTTTATCCAGTTACTGCACAAGGAATAAATACTGATTAATTTTTTTCAAATAACAATGACCAAAAATAATATGTTCGCAACATGTATTTGGGTTTTTATGATCTGTTTAGTGACCAGTTGATGTTTAAGGGTTTTTAACATATTAAACATATTTTTATATGTTAATAATATCAGCAAAAAGCAACTACTTTCCCATTAGCTTTCTTCACTCTCTATTCTCCATAAGCTTATAACAATTGATGTTGATTTGTTTTCTGCTGGCTTCAGAATGTGGCACTAACTGCTCTCTTTAACCACAGGATGAATTATTCATAAGATAAATAATCAATTATGTTGTGTTATTGATGATAGGGAGGGTGGAGTGGTGAGAGCAATCTGGGAAATACTCAAATTATGAAGACAGTAAAGAATAGCTTAGTCGAAAAGTAATTTTACTTTTAACACATGCAAAAATGTATGCAAAGTGAAAACAAAAAGGTTTGACCTGATTTTAACATTCATTCATTCATTATCACCCACTTTATCCTCTATTAGGGTTGCGGTGGGGTTCCCCATGCCCATCCAGGGGAGAACGTCTCTGGCGCTGGGCAGATAAACCCAGGACAGGGCGCCAATCCATGGCTGGGCACACACTCACTCACACATACACACTCTAAATTGGGCAATTTTGAGAATTCAATTAACTTGATCCATGTTTTTGGACTGTTGGAGGAAACCAGAGAACCTGGAGGAAACCTACGCGGACACGGGGAGAACATGAAAACTCCACCCAGATGGGGATTCGAACCTGAATTCCCAGTGCTGAGAGGTGAACATGCTGACCACTAAGCCACCGTGCCGCTGATTTTAACATAAATTCTATAAAAATTACTCAAATTAAATAAAAGTATGTTTGATTTGATCAATATCAATTAATGCATTTAATATTTTATTAAATGATGTAACATTCAATTATTTGTCCAATTATATTAGTATAATATAATGTAATACCTATTGGCAGTCTGTCTACATGTTATTTCGCATTTTATGTGACATCAGTTTTATATAGTATAATGAGACTATATGACACTGCGAATATAAAATTATTTTAAAAAATGTAAATGGTTACTTTTTATTAGAAATGTTGTTTATGAGGGTGACATGGTGGCTTAGTGGTTAGCACGTTCGCCTCTCAGCGCTTGAGAATCATGGTTCGAATCCAAATCTGGTGTTAATCCAATCTGTTGTCCATGTTCTCCCCAAAAACATGGACCACGGTCCATTGAAATCTCCAAATTGCCCCATATAGACAGTGTGTTTATGTGTGCGTCTGTGTGAGTGAGTGTGTGCTCAGCAATAGATTGATCCCTGTCCTGGGTGAATCTGCTCAGCGGCCGAAATGTTCTCCCCTACATGGGCATGGGGAACCCCCCCCCCCCCCCCCGCGCGACCCTAGTAAAGGATAAAGCAGAAGATAATGGATGGATGGATGTTGTTTATGAGTGCGTTATAAATGTGGGTAACATAAATTATAAACGTAAATTAGGTCACAATTTTGGACAGGTCTGATCTGTCAGCATACATCTGTAAACAAACCTGTCTCTTTAGATATTCACTGTATTCCTTGCTGTACTTCTCATTGAGAAGTTTCTTCAATGCTTCTTTGCGTGGAAACGCCACTTCCTGTAACTTCTACAAAAAAGACAAAATAGAGAAATATAAAACAGTGTACATGCACACATAGATTACTAGTGCAATATATAAATAGGTAAATTATTTAAACTTTCTAAAATACATGGACAAATGCACAGAAAATCTTTAAAAATATGATATATTTCTTCAAAAATATAAAATAAAAAAGTGTCAGTCCTCAGGTGTTGTCATTAAAGTTTAACAAAAACATTAAACAAACATGACGGGAATATTATATTTGGTCATCCATCCACCCATAATCTTCCGCTTTATCCTCTACTAGGGTCGCGGGAACCTTCAAGGCCGCATGTGTGCAGTATTGTTCTGTTCCACAGGGCTTCTCAAATGCCTTTATATTATTATCTTTATACAGATTATGAGATATTGGCTTACAGAATGCAGTTGGAGGTACCACACACTCCACTCTAAATTACGTCGTTTCACATCATGCCATTGTTAAAGGGTTTTTTCAGTGCATTGTGTATATTTATGTGCACACGCTTTATAAATATTCATTCATTCATTCATTATCTCCCGCTTAGTCCTCTATTAGGGTCGCGGTGGGGATCCCCATGCCCATCTGGGGGGGGGGGGGGGGGGGGGGGGGGGGGGGGGGGGGGGGGGGGGGGGGGGGGGGGGGGGGGGGGGGGGGGGGGGGGGGGGGGGGGGGGGGGGGGGGGGGAGGGCGCCAATCCATCGCTGGGCACACACTCACTCACACAGACACACTCTATATGGGACAATTTTGAGAATTCAATTAACTTGTTCCATGTTTTTGGACTGTGGGAGGAAACCGGAGAACCCGGAGGAAACCCACGCAGACACGGGGAGAACATGGAAACTCCACCCAGATGGGGATTCGAACCGGGAATCCCTAGTGCTGAGAGGCGAACGTGCTAACCACTAAGCCACCGTGCCGCCGCTTTATAAATATTAATTAATAAATTCATTCATTCATTATCTTCCGCTTTATCCTATATTAGGGTCGCGGGGCGGAGGGGTTCCCCATGCCCATCCAGGGGAGAACGTTTCGAGCGTTGGGCAGGTACACCTAGGACACGGCGCCAATATACCACTAAGCCATTGTGGCGCCCTATATTTGGTCATTTATGTACTAAATTGAATGAACCAACAGATTATGAACCAACAGAGTTTTTCTTTACAATTTACTAGTATAATTTAGAATTATAAACAATGGTAAGCAGCAGGCGGCACGGTGGCTTAGTGGTTAGCACGTTCGCATCTCAGCACTAGGGATTCCCAATTCGAATCCCCATCTGGGTGGAGTTTCCATGTTCCCCCTGTATCCGCGGAGATTTCCTCCGGGTTCTCTGGTTTCCTCCCACAGTCCTGGGTGTATCTGCCCAGCGCCCGAAACGTTCTCCCCTGGATGGGCATGGGGAACCCCTCCGCCCCGCGACCCTAATATAGGATAAATCGGAAGATAATGAATGAATTAATTAATTAATTAATATTTATAAAGCGTGTGCACATAAATATACACAATGCACTGAAAAAACCCTTTAACAATGGCATGATGTGAAACGACGTAATTTAGAGTGGAGTGTGTGGTACCTCCAACTGCATTCTGTAAGCCAATATCTCATAATCTGTATAAAGATAATAATATAAAGGCATTTGAGAAGCCCTGTGGAACAGAACAATACTGCACACATGCGGCCTTGAAAGTTTGGTTAGAGATAGCGAAGTGACATATACAAGTGCAGGCATGAAGATTATATACAAGTGCAGGCATGAAGATTATATACAAGTGCAGGCATGAAGATTATAACAATTATTGTGGATAACCAAATGCTGAATTCATAGAGTTTATACATAGATCTCAACCCTACAAACTTACATCTATAACATATACAACTCTTTACAAATCACATCTATTGTGGTCTTACCTTCATTATCACTTGTTTCTCAGGAACATTGCACTGCTGATAATCCCGATGACTGGGAAGTTTCTCCACAAATAAACTGCAATTAACATCAAATGTTGGTAAACAAAACAACAAGATAAATCAGACTTGAATTCATGACAGATTTTCTTTTTGAAATTAGAATATTTAAATGACTAGAGAAATTAAATCCTCATCACCAGTCACCAAAAATAGGCTTTTAAAGAAAAAAATACTTTTGATAAAATTATTTTATGAATTGTTGGATCATTTATACCATATAGATGTAAAATTGAATATGGAAGTGCATTTGTTGAGTTAGTCATAGTCAGGATAAGTGCTGTCAGAATTATTTTTAATGATATTGACTAATTTGAAGTATGCTATTATAAAAATGAATGCAATTAACTTTTGACTTCATCTAGTGATATTGTTTCAGTAGCACACTGCACCTGTAAAAATTCAGGTGCAGCATTTAAAGTGAGTCTCAATTTAGCATGTATGACTAGCTAATGACTATGTATTTGGACAGGATGAAGTTTGTCCATAAACTTTCCCGCACTACTTTTCTGTTGCTTTAAAATGATAATAAGCCTTACCTCTCCTAGACTAAGAAAAACATTTAAGTTGTTCTTAGTAGACCTGAAAAGGCACTGTTAGTGGAAAACTGAATCACTATTACTGCACAATTAGTCATCCATCCATCCATTATCTTCCGCTTTATCCTCTATTAGGGTCGCGAGGGGGTTCCCAATGCCCATTATGGGAGAACGTTTCGGGCGCTGGGCAGATACACCCAGGACAGGGCACCAATCTATCACTGGGCACACACTCACTCACACAAACACACTATATGTGGGGCAATTTGGAGCATTCAATTTACCTTGATCCATGTTTTTGAACTGTGGGAGGAAACCCGAGAACCCAGAGGAAACCCACATGGACACGGGGAGAACATGGAAACTCCACCGAAATTGGAATTCGAACCGGGAGTCCCTAGTGCTGAGAGACAAACGTGATAACCACTAAGCCACTATGCCACACACAATTAGTCATTATTATTTTTATTATTATTCATTCATTCATTATCTCCCGCTTCATCCTCTATTAGGGTCCCGGTGGGGTTCCCCATGCCCATCCAGGGGAGAACGTCTCGGGCGCTGGGCAGATAGACCCAGGACAGGGCGCCAATCCATCGCTGGGCATTTATTATTATTATTATTATTATTATTATTATTATTATTATTATTATTATTGTTAAACTTTACCATCCCCTTTACCATCTGACATATTTCAGAATTGTCCCAGGTAAAATTGTTGTGAGTACTTACTGGCCACTTGGCCACAATTAATAACAATTAGTACATTCATTCTGAGTAGCCTTACGACTGATGTAACTATAGGATTTATGAGGCTGGGATTTGGGATAAGGGTGCCATCCACTGCACAAACCAATCAAGAAATTTTTTGCAATATCATAAAAAATTGGTTTCATGCAATGCATTACTGGTTTGTGGAAATTTTATGTCAAAAAATGTCATGTTTATCATGTGAGTACGATGCACTAACCTTACTCTGTGTAACTAATTACACAAGGACTACATAAAGGACTTTACATAGATTCCTTATTTTCAATCAGTTAATTTAATCGGTTAAGAAATTACAAGCTTACTTGGCTATTTTGTTACCTGTATATTATCTTAAATACGAAGTTACTAAGTACTTAGCGTCATGAGAACTCCACCTATGAGTTCTACTGTTATTTTTGACAGCAGTGGGTGGGCGAGTGTGGGAGAGTACATATATGTACAAACATTTATGTAAGTTCAGACACTCATTATCTCTCTTCACTTATGAAAATGTGGACAATGTGAGATGATTTACGTGATAAATTTGTTGTAGAGGACAAAGGCATTTTCTAGACTCCCTTCCTCCAAGTACACAGCAGCCATGCGTTCCATCTCCACGCCTGAGCGAAAGTAACGGCGTGGTGCAATGTCCTCACTGATCTCTATGTTGTAGCCCATCTTACAGAGTGCTCGCACACGCTCCACTGCCGGCAGGGTCACATCAGTGTAGTCTGGTTCGGATGCCAGTTTCTTCTACAAAAATAAACATTCTGTAAAGTAACATCCTGAAACAAACATGCTCATATGCCGTTTGGTCTAGTTCTTTTGTTATAGCTCATTTAAAAGACATGTCAAACAAATGCCAAAGTACCACAGAGCTACTATTGAAATGTCATAGAGGAGGGAGAACAGCCAAACAAAATGTACATAGACTAGTTGTAAAGATGAGTGGGTCATTGCTCAATGGCTGATGGAAATGACAAGTAGCTTCTCTTGTTTATTCAGCAAAAAATAATAAATTGTTCTCCAGAAAGCTGACCATTGTTAGACAGTAATGGTTATTTTACTGAAGCAAAGTATGAAAAACGCTGTCTTTGTCTTTGATCAGCTATTCATCAATAAGAGGAAGCAAATTGTTAAGGGGATCTACATCCGTTCCTTCCTTCACTCGCCTTCCGACTTCAGGATGGAAGGATGTGAATGACAGTGCAGCAGTGCTAAGCATACTAATAGAATTGAGTCAGAAATGCTCTTCTGGCCCCTCACACTATTCCACAGAACACAGAACAATGATCCATTAAGCAGCCCTCTCACAACCCCCACCTACCACAAAAATGCACTATTACCCAACACTTACCAGTGCACTGAAGCTAAACTCCTGCTCCATGGCACATTTAGGATGCATGCTGGCAGGCTCCAATGCTCCTGATGTCCCCATCTCTCATCTCCCTAGAAGAGTCCAAACTGAAATAGAAGATGCAAGCATAATATCACAATCTTCTTGCCGGGTCAATAATGGTTTTCTAAAAGGCTATTAAAGCCTTCTAATGCAGTCCTTCACTCTTTTTCCCCCCTCCTCCATTATTTAAACATGCACAAGGCTCCAAAGTTGTTAAAGCAACTGTGTCTTCAGCATTGTGGCCCTGAAAACATTAGGATCCAATGTGAGAAACAGCAGCACGAAATATGATATGTTTCTCAATATGCTAAAAATCAGTTTCTTAGTTTGAGAATAAGGTCTTGATAAGTTTCAATTTATGCTATAACATCAGTATGCTAAAAGCTTTTTCAATTTCCTTTCTTTGTTGATTTATCACTCTATCGTGTGGGGTGTATCTGTCTCCTTAGAGGAACTATTAATTAAATCTTTAATTAAAATGTTCTGGTTTCTGGCCCAAAACAGCCTTGCATGTAGCTATTCATTCCAGAATCTCTGCTACAGTTGCTATGACAGCTTGTAACCATGCAGAAAAATATGGTGACTCATGAATATCAGCTGTGGAGCAAATAAACATTTGCTAGGTTTTTTTTTAGAAATGTTTCACAGTTTAGCTGACCTTAGATAATTTTCCCTCAAAAAATGTTTATGCTGTCCATCACTAAACACGTGTGCATTACAATATATGCAGCAATACAGCAGCATAATGGCACTCAGGTGGATAACCATGGCAACATGAAGTGGATGTGCAAAAAAAGACCTGGTGTGAAGATTTAATCCTGCCCAATCTGCTGTAAAATTGCATCCATCGAATCTCTGCATGCCTAACATTTAAGATATCGACCATAATTGCAGGTGCAAGCTGATTGCACATAAAAATGCCATTTCACTCACAGACAGCTGGGTAAGGAAACACTCATTAAGCTCAGATAGACTAAAGGTACCAAAATTATCAGAAACATATTTTGCAGCAATTAAATATTTTCATAGGTTTAATTATAATAACAAATGCATTAATCACCTGCATTATTAAATATAGACAATAAGTGCAAGCTTTTCACAAGAACTGTGTCAGTGCCACATTCCCTGGAGCAATTCAATACACCTGTAATATCACAGCAAATGTCATAGCTACAAAAACAAGCTGCATGTTGTGTCGGGTAACATCACACACATGTATGGAATTGAATTGCAGCACTGATTTAAAAATTTTATATGCGATTCAACACTGATATATCTTTGCAATGTAATTATAAATATTTGCTACATGTCTGTACTCTTCACCAAACACAGTTCATGAATATTAATTTCCCTGCACTCAAATTTATTATAACCATTGACCACACACAAGAAATAAAATAGAAGCAAATATACAACAATCCATGAACCCTTAGTGTTTTTTTCGTTTAAATACTCTTAATTGTTTAATTCAAGGTGTCAAGATTCCGAACAAGTTTTAAGTATAGTGCATCAGCGACGTTGTCTGAGTGCTGACTGAAGTCGTTATGCAGCATACCATCAGAGCTTTCTAAATAAACCACAGCCCACACAAAACATTACCTTATTCCTCCTTACACTGCACCTGTGTCCTCAAAAATAAAATGTGCATGATTCTGCAAACATTTTACATATGATTTGTTTTAATATGCCCAGAATAACATCTGACCTATAAACAGTGATTTACAAATAGGCTGTATTAGTCATAATCTAAAAGTTATTTATAGACTCATTGTAAAACACTGCAAATGTTCTCGCCAAACCGTGATTAAGGTTGACACAATTTATAACTTTAAAATAATTCATATGTGATAAGACACAAT
Organism: Corydoras maculifer; assembly: GCA_019802435.1. Lineage (NCBI taxonomy): Eukaryota > Metazoa > Chordata > Actinopteri > Siluriformes > Callichthyidae > Corydoras > Corydoras maculifer. The sequence goes on from JAFMOD010000271.1 coordinate 2,390,210, forward strand.
ACAATCAATTATGAAAGATTGACAGTTGCGTGTATGGAACAAATTAATATGTTATTAATCTAACTTTATTACAGAAGAGCATCCGATTAACAATACTGTTACTATTGTTAATAATATTCCGAAAAATTCACCGGTAATTGGCCTGTGGGTGTCCTAGTGCCATGCTTTTCACCCCTGTCCTCCACATACAGACCACATGTTTAAAGAGCCAGTCGCTTTCTCCTCTTCAAAATCAAAATTCCTTGACTCTGTAGCTCATCGACTGCAATGTTTTGTATACCAAAACGGTTTGGAAATAATGTCTTTACCACCGAATCAGTTCTGTAACGCAGACTGGTTTGAGGGCATCAGCAGCGCAGCTACGCGCTTACAGTGAGATACAGAGGGGCAGCTACGCAATCACAGCGGGGAGCGAGTCCGCCGGGATTATGGAAGACCATAAGGGTCAAGAGCAAGCTGAATGGAAGCACGCTCTTACTTCCTATAAATTTATACATAAAACAAGGACACATTAATGACCACACGCACCGAAATGTGTTTAATACTTAGTAGAAAAGTCTTTTTACCAATGGCAGTTTAAAGATGCTTTCTTTATGGAAAAAGTTACGGGGGGGGGGGGGGGGGGGGGGGGGGGGGGGGGGGGGGGGGGGGGGGGGGGGGGGGGGGGGGGGGGGGGGGGGGGGGGGGGGGGGGGGGGGGGGGGGGGGATATATATATATATATATATATATATATATATATATATATATATATATATATATATATATATATATATATATATATATATATATATATATATATATATATTTATATTTATATATATATATATATATATACTTACTAAAATTATTTAAACGTATGGGTTGTGACTGACACACATACAATGTACACAGACAGACAGAGATTTTAGTCTTCTCCAATCTGAGAGACTGGATTTTACTCTTTTGAAGGTAGAGACTTTCTTTCAGTTTGAAGTTTGCATGTTCTCCCTTTATCAGCATGGTGAGCCCTATACACAGTCACATACACAGTCACAAAATTAATGTAATATATTGTTACTGATTAAAGTTTAGGAGTTCCTTTTGCACCATAAAAATAGTCTTTTAAATCAGTGTACACATAATTCACTAGATGGCGCACAATTATTGTAATTGTGGGATTGAACACAAACGAAACGAAACTGCGGTCAAAGTTAGTTTTTTTTTTTTAATGTTGAAGAGGATTATCTTTTTTTTTTCTTTTAACGTGAATAAATGATGAGGCACCGTGTTGCCGTTACCTGTTTTACCTGTGTGTGTGTGTGTGTGTGTGTGTGTGTGTGTGTTTTGAGGGAGACAGATTTTTTTTCGACAGTAGCGGGTACTGTAGTATTATTACCGTAATAACTGTATGTTGGCTGTAAAGAGCAGCTTCTCAGCTTTCAGAAACCGTCAAAATTCTTCTGAAGGCGTAAACTGTCGCAAAGTTACGGTATTTCAAAGCAAAACCTTGTTAAAACTGTCTCATCTTCGACTGACTCGTAAAACGGATTCACGGTAGAGGAAGACTAGAGGAACGAGAGGAAGGCCACTTTTCTGCCGAAGCTCAGGTTCGTTTATTCAAACATTTTCAGCCCAAACCATCATTTATTAGAACTGAATGTGCTGACAGACATATTGCATATGTAATTTAAGTATATTCAATATAACAAATGAATGATCAAACAAAATGAATGTAACAACTGTTTCAAAAATGGATAAATACTCTCATCAAAGGGCACTTTTTAAAGAGGACTGAGGGGGAATAAGGGACCTGGGCTAAAGCCCCTGATGTTTCTAAACCCTAGAAACGCCCCTGGTCCTGCCCAATAAAGAACAGAAAATAAACAGGGGACTAATAAAAACAAAGCAGGTGTGCTACAGTCTGTAATTGTAAAACAAATTCCATCTCTATTGTTGGGTAATTGACTGTAACAGACCGAGGTCAGGGATCTCTACTGTGAATCGGATTTTGTCTGCAACAGCGAACGATGTCGAACGCACCTTACACCTGTGCGGCTTCCGGATGTTACGTCATTCATTCATTAATATGTGAATATATTAGGTGCAGCCTTCGGTTCTTTAAAGGCTCGCGCTTAACTCATCTCTCATATCGTCTGTAGTGTCGACATCGTTTTCGTTTTATTTAAGTAAGCTTCACCCTGGCGAGAGGAAGGCCGTATCATGGGGAGTTCGTATTCGGAGGTGGGTTTGTTTTGCTTGTATAGTGTATCGTGAGTATGTTCTGCAATTTGGGTAAAGCTTTTTCAGTACAGAAACATTTTTTAAAAAGAGACTTTAAGAAAAATAACACATTAGAAGGGCGCCAGGCCCTAAAAAACACCAATTACTTTTCCATGAATTCCACATGGCCTAGAGAAGTTAGAAACCACCTTAATGACATTTGGTTTTAATTCTTTATTGAACATGTGAGAAATGTGGGGTTATAAGACGCGGGGGCTTATTATGTCGATGTTAATGATATATTTTTAGATAATTGTACAATTTTCTACATTTGTTTTTTTGATTAATGAGTTCTGTTTGCAGCCAGAAGGTATTGACCTCTGGTATTGACCTCTGATTTTAATAACAACCATTTTAAGGACCTTACTGGTCCGACATTACTAGAGCTTTTAGTGCAAATTGTATAAATAGATAAATTGTATATTTTTAAACACCAAAGACTTGTGGTTAAGGAAAGCATAGTGACCTGAAGGTCCTGGGGTAGGGGTATGATTTGTTCACTTTAAATGTTACAAACATCTCATGTGGATTCTTCCCCCCCCCCCAAAAAAAAAAAAATAAATAAATAAATAATAAAAAATAAATAAAAATCTACTAGTACATAAAAGACTGTGGATAAATTGTCAAAGTAAAGCTTAAAATCAATATAACAATGAGTTTCTTACCACACTGCAACAGACAGTGTTCCACTGTTCCCTTTGTCATAAGCCAAAGAAAATAGATGAGATAAAGAGTGTGAATCTTAAAATTTGAATATTCTCTGAGGAGATTCTGAATGACCACAGATTCTTTGTGGTGTGTTCTTAAGTCTGCAAATGTGTTATTGGAAAAGACTATGCACTATTATTTTTTCAGTAAAATGGGTTTTATGAAGTCTTGTGTATTTCATATAAAAGTACAGAAGAAGAAATGTGGGTGCAATTAAAATTTATTTTTCTTACTTTTTCAAGTATGTATATATACATATTAATGTTATTACAAATTGACTTACAAGTATCCCAACTGCATGGCTTAGGTCAAAACCCAGGGTTGGTCATACAGCATCCCTGGAGCAATGATGGATAAGGGCCTAGCTCAAGGACTCATATTGATAACTTCAATGGACCTTGAATTTGAACCTACAATCTTTAGATTGATAGCCTAACACTCTAACCACTAAGCTAGTAACAGACTCTGAATACTTTATTAATCCCCGGGGAAATGTCAGTCAGAAGAATCCGCAGATGGCTGCATCCACGGCTCGCGCATTAATGCCAACTGTATATGGAAATTAATGATGATGATATTACCTAATCCTTATTATCAAAAATTAATATTACTAAAGATTTATGTGTATGTTGGTGCGGTAAAGTGTACAAATAAAAAATTGTTTGTTAACTTGTAATATAAACACATTAACAAATTTGCAATTGTATGATCACTGGATATTCAGGATGTTATCTTGTGTCATTAGCCTGTTTGTCAAGCTGCTTTCAATGGTGACCTCCAGCTAGTCTATGAGCTGATCAAAGCAGATGCCAAGAATTTAAATATTCAAGATGAATTATTTGGAGACACGCCAATCATCGCTGCCTGTAAAAGTGGAAATGTCAGAATTGCTAAATACCTCATGAAGCAAAAGGCTGATGTTTGCATAAAAAACAAGGTATTTTGATTAGAAACTGCTTATTATATTGTAACCTAGTGGCTTTAATCCACGGTCCTTTTGTACTGCATACTTTAGCATTCAATATATTTAATATAATTAAATGTTATTTGTTTTGTGGTCATAGGACCTGGTAAACTACTATCATCACAGAGACAATGGTGAATTCCACTTTATAAGCAATAGGCAAACTTAAGGTCATTAACCTAATTAAGAGTTTAACAATGTATTAGCTGTATTCTAGCACCAATGATCTAAAGCAATATTGTACATAAAACAATTTTATGAAAAAATTTCTTTTAAAAGATTAATAAATTTTTTTTTTCAAAATTAATGTTGTGTTCTACACAGTATCTGAGATGTGTTGCATAGGGCCTGATAAAACATAAACATTTAAATACATTTTTCTTTGTATAACATTCTAAGAAACTGCATTAGACAGTCAATGCTGATGTGCTTTCACTGAAGCATGATGAACGAGCATAATGCTAATTGTACAAATTATACAAAAAACTAAATGTAAAACAAATGTAATCAGACGATTTGGTAGACATAAGAAAAATTTTATTATGTTTTTATTTTATTTATTTTATTTTGTTTTATTTTCTAACATTGTGTTAAAATACTCCATGGCTTGGATGCCCTTAGTATACTTCACTTTTGATTGTTTTGTTAAATTTATATTACTACAGTTATTTCTGCTCTTATTATCATATCTTCTCATTTTAGAAACAAAGGACTTGTTTGCACTATCTTGCTAAAAGGTCATTTTCCTTCCTGGATTATATCATGATTGTTGTACTTATGCCCATCCTGTTGATTGGATATCTTGTTATGGTAAAGTATACCACACTTTTAAATATTTCACAATACAGAACTGTAATGTAGCTCAAAGAAACATGGGTGGAAATGTGTAAAATGGTTCTACATTTGCACATCAATAATAAAAGTGATACAGTAAATCATCAGATTCTACTGTCAACTCTAGCTGAATTAGGCTTTTCTGATACAACACTTGAATGGTTTTGATCCTACCTCACAGGAAGGACCTTCAAAGTGTTATGGAATGGGGAGATCTCTAACTCTCACCAAGTACGCACTGGTGTGCCTCAGGGCTCTGTACTTGGTCCTCTCCTCTTCTCACTATACATGACATCACTGAGCACGGTCATCCAGGCGCATGGTTTCTCTTACCACTGCTATGCTGATGACACTCAGCTTCATCTGTCTTTTGCCCCTGACGACACCACCATCTCAAATCGGGTATCTGCCTGCCTCACCGACATATCTGTTTGGATGAAGGCCTGTCATCTCAAACTTAAACTTAGGAAAAACAAAGCTTCTCATTATCCCAGCTAAACCCTCAATCCATCACGACCTGACCTTCCAAATTAATGGCTCCACAATCTCCCCTACAGATTCGGTCCGGAACCTTGGTTTCACAATAGACTTCCACCTTAAACTCTCTGATCATGTTATCAAAACTGCCCGCTCCTGTAGATTCCTCCTTTACAACATAAGGAAGATCAGACCCTTTTTGACTGAACATGCTACCCAACTGCTTGTTCAAGCCCTAGTCCTATCCCGGCTCGATTATTGTAATGCGCTACTTGCCGGTATCCCAGCTTCCACAATCCGACCTCTTCAACTCATTCAAAACTCTGCAGCCCGACTTGTGTTTAACCAGCCCAAGCGAACTCATGTCACTCCTTTACTTACTTCCCTCCATTGGCTCCCTGTAGCTGCTCGCATTCAGTACAAGTCACTGACTCTAGCATACAGAACCATTTCTGGATCTTCCCCCTCCTACCTTCACCCCATCTTTCCTAAATACACTCCGACCCGTTCTCTTCGCTCCAGCGATGATTGCCGCCTGACGATCCCACCTCATCGAAGAGCTAATTCGCACTCCGTGGTGTTCACCACTGCAAAATGGTGGATTGCTCTTCCCAAATCTGTCCGTAAGGCAGAATCACTAAACAGTTAAAAAATTACTGAAATTACTAAAAATTAAAAAATTACTGAAGACACATCTCTTTAACAAATACCTGTTGTAAAAAATAAAATAAAATAAAAAGTGGGGGGGGGGGCCGCGGCATTGAATAACATTCAGCTTTGATGAATTTACAGTATAGTTGGTTTTCTTCATAGTTTCTGACTTGTGGTGTTCTCATTTGTAAGTCGCTTTGGATAAAAAGTAAAAGTACATTTTTCACAGGGTACACATGATAAGTTATTTTTTTTTATTTAAACAGATAGACAAACAGAGGAAGCATGTTGAATTGTTGGAGCTGGTGCTTGGCAGTGAAGTTGACATTAATGCGATAGACTATGTAAGTAATGCTGTTTATCCTCTGGCTGTAAATATACTGTTCTTATGGGCATGTATTCAGCATTATTCTTGTACTTTTTTTTTCTACACAGAAAGGGAACACTGCACTTCATTATGCCTGCCAGTGTAAAAAGCACAGATTTATCCCATTGTTATTGCAAAAAAATGCAGATATTTCTATACAAAACAAAGTAAGTTTTTGCTAAAATAATGATTTTGCTTGATTAATAATACTCTTCAGATTATTTACACATCATTGACACATAATTAATGAATAACAAAAAATATTAGGTCATTCAAGATGGAAAATTTACACACAGTTCTGTAATTTTATTTCTGTGAAAGTAACTGGCAGGTATTTTATCAGACAACAGACCTTTTTAAACACTTTATTTCTACTTGTTTAATAGGATGATTCAAACTGCAATGGTGTTTAGTGGTATCAATTACTTTGTGGTCTCACAAAAACCCAAAATTTCAATACAGAACCTTTCTTAATATAATAGAACTGGGGGAAATTCTAGTGCAAAAAAATAACAATGCTACAAAAGGTACTTGACTATGAAACCCTCAGGTGTTTGAGAAACAGTCAGTATACCATTATTTACACATTCAGAAGGAGTGCGGTAAGTGCTCATACAAGTTCAGTGGTCAGACACCATGATATAAAATTACATGCTAAAGACGAAAGACCAATAAGTACAAAATCCAGCATCTGTGATGCTGTCTATGCCCATGGCATTCTTGATCTATTACATGGTACCATTTGATATGGATGCTTATACTGGTATTTTAGAGATGCATAAGCTGCCTTCAAGATGATGTCTTTTCCCAAATATCTAGTTCAACAGGACAATGCCAAGCCTCATTTTATTGTTACAACACTGTAGCTGTGTAGGCAGAATGCATGTTCTTGACTATTCTAACTGCAGTATATAATAGTGTTTTTTTTTTTTTTTAATGTATAGTGTATCAGGAAGAGAACATGCGCTGCTAACCAGCTCAAATTGTGTATACAGGAAAAAATAGTATTAAGCCAATAGAATTGTAAATTAATTATTTATTAAATTATTTATTTCAATTACCAAAATCTGTAATATATTTTAAATCTTTTTTTTTTTTTTTTTTTTTGCAGAATAATGAAACACCTCTTGATATTGCACAGAGACTGAAATACCTTAAAGTTGCTGCAATGCTACAGAAATCCAGATGAGACCGTTTTGGCAGATCTTGCAAACTAAGTACCACAATAACCAACATCTACTTGCTGGTTTCAAAACAACCCCTAGAAACTAGTTTTAGAACTTAAAATTGATCATGATTGTAAACATTGCCGCCAGCAATTGGTAAGTAATTCTGTAACATTAAAAACATTACATCGTGTATAAGATGTTACACGGGGTCAAGTTATTTAGTTCATTAGCATTGAATGGTTTGTTTCTAAAAATGATTTAAAATCTTTCCTCTGTTTTTGATAGTTTGAACTTTGACATTCATACATAAATTTTATGACAAAGTTGGAACAAGACTGCCTCATATTTCATGTTAAAATACAAATATCTCTCAATTAGTCATATTAATATGCTGCTATATAATAAATTATAAAATAAAGACCTTTTAAAGTTTTTTTTTTTTATTATTACTTTAATGTTAGTTTATTAAAGAGTAAAAAGTCCTTCTTTGGTCAATGCACACAGAAAATGTAAAACAACATGAATTGACAGCAAAATCACAGACTTAGCTATAAAGTTAATATCCAACAGATGCACACTGACTCTCATGAATCCAGCACTTTCAATTAGTCAGGGAATGCACAGTGCATGTGCATTTTAACAGATGTAAACTAAAACAGTATGTTAAAATGCATGTCATAATGCTTGCCAGTTTTTAAGAAGATGAATGCTGCTGCATCAGTTTAATCATCGGCTCATACATTTCTTGTGGAGCATCCAGGCCCCATATAAAATCCAGATGCTCCCAGTGTGCGATGTTCCTGTTGTAAACCAGGTTGGGGATCTGTGTGAGCAGCAATGCCACATCTTCTGGGTCTGAAAGTGTGTCGTGTCCTCCTGACCATAGTGCTGTTGGAACCTTCATGTCTTTTACATAGTACTGAGGTGGGGTTGACTGTCAGAAAAGATGTTAAATATGAGGATATGCATAAAACAAGACATAAAACTGCCTTTTATGTACTTTTAGTATTTTAAAATACATGTTTAATTTAACACAATGTTCTGAGGTAGTCATGTGAAAAAAGAATACCAACTTTGAATTATTTGCTTTTACTATAGAACCTAAAAACATTTGATCCTTGAAAAATCTTAAAATTACATTAATAGAACCACAGACAAACAATAAATTACATAATAAAATACTCCATGTTCTCATTAAAAAAAAAAAAAAAACTAGGCCCAAATGCAGAAGCAGAGTGACAAATTAAATGCACAAAAAAATGATCATAAATAAATAAATAAAATCATAAATACTTAATTAATTGAAAAAAGCAGATGTTAAGACAGTTTACTAGTGTGGACCCTTTAAGTGTTTAAGAAGAGATTAGAAATGCAATTGCTGCTGCCCATCAATAAAGGAAGTATTACAAGGCCATTTCCAAACATTTTAAAGTCCATGATTTCACAATGAGAAAGTTAATTCTTAAATGAAAAACATAACATGGTTTAAAGAGTTCCCAGTAGTGAATGTCTTAACAAATTCACCTCAGTATCAGAATGTTTTAAGGCAAAAATAAAAACAATGGCAACCCAAAAAACCTAATCTCCGACTCTCCAGGCCTCAGTAACAATGTTCCAAGTTCATAAGAGTACAATTACAAAAAACAAATATGTATGGCTTTTTCGAAAGAGTTGCCAGAAGTAAGCATCCTCTTTCCACAAAGAACAAATTGCAATGCAAAATCCAGCCATCAATCAAATTGAAATGCTGTAAAGTTGCACCTAAACTTTTGCCCACAAACCCTAATGAACTGCAGCAATATTGTTAATGTTGGCCAAAAGTCCTTCAAAAAAATGTCAGAAACTAATTACACTTAAAAAAAATTTAAGTTAGTTTTGCTAAAAGTAGGTTAACAAGCTACTCGTTTATGGGGTATGTTTAGATTTTTACACTTGCCTATTCTGTTTATTAGAGGGCTTGAATAAGGCCTCTATTGTTATTCTGGGTATTCTTCGTAATCTTAATCTGCCCGACAGACTCTGTTCAAACACTTATGTAGGTAATGATGATTATGCGACCTGTGCTCTGTATTTTTGAAGTTTGTGACATTTTTTAAGTTTTTAATAAATTTAAATTAAATTTAAAATAATCCCCCATAGGAAATTAATGTGGCCAATTTTCAAACTGCCATAAGTCAGCCATTTTTTGAGCCACAGTCACAAGACTCCAGAGGCTTGGACCCTTTACAAAACAAAATATCCACAAAATCCAAATTTACAGACAGATTGCACTTCACTTTTTATTGTTTTATTAATTTCTATGGCAGAATCTATAGAGTGGGTGATGTCATCACCACTCTAAGTTAGAGCTAATTCAGCTTACTCTCCTAATTCTCCTCTATAAAATCCTTATGCTTTTACCTAGAAACACCATTTTACTTTTAAATGGGAGAGATTTTTGTCCTATCTAACGTGACCAAAGCTTACAACTATTGAAATTTTAGTTTTTGAGCCTATAAGGGTTTGTTTTGAAAGATTTTTCGAGTTATCATTGAGCATTTGTTTTGAGTGTGGACATAGGTGGAAAATCAGCTTTCAGTACAGAGAAGCAGAAATCAATAGATCAAGGGGGGCTCTCTATGAGACACACCCAACATCCAAACAGGATTAGGCTGCATGGCTAAGTGACGTCACCAGAACAGTCTGCTGCAAACTTTTTAGCTCGCACAGTTCACAGAAGCTCTGCATCATCAGGGAAACTTTTACTGCCACTTTCTTAGCATTTAATCCCTTCATGGACACAGCATTTCAAGCCCTTTCTGTAGTTCCTTAATAAAATACACATCTATTTTTTGTTAAATATTCAGTCATGGCGTGTTTGTATATCTGAGGCCTTTTTCTGTCCTGCTAATAAACACATTCCTAATATTACCCATCCTTGTCACACCCATTGAACATAGCAGCATCCTTATCTCCGCTATTTCCAGCTCTCTCTCTTTCCTTTGGTCCGACCTACTGTCGTGGAGCTGTACAACATTGCAGGTCTCATTACTTTCATGTGAACTTTTCTTTCATTTGGACAGATACTCCACTATCATGCCTGCAAGTTTACACCATTTACAGCATTTAAAAAAAAAAAAAAATTACTTTTCTTCTGCAATATTTATTACTTTGTACACTCCCCTAAGTATTTTAAAACATCCACTTTCTTTACCGCAACCTCTTATAACTTATCCTTTTTATGTTTCTGTCCTTAACACCATATCAACCCCACATAAAGAGTTTTTTGAAAACCTTTTTCAAAACATCATCTAACAAGAAATCTGTTTTTCTCCTCCATCTCACAACCCACTGGTGGAGGATTATGTACTTATGGCATTCAGTAACTTTCCATCTTCAGACATCATTCCACAGGACACAATTTTTACCTTTTTTTCCCATGTACTCATGATTTAGAATTACACCTACCCAAATTCTTTTCCTATTCAGCCCATCATAGTAATGTTCAAACCAACCACTAGTGCCCCTATCCTTACTACACTTCCACTTGGTCTCTTGCACACACAGTATTTCAGCTCTTATCAGTTGTCATGCTTGCAGTTAGTGTGTCTACTCTAAATTGTACCGTCATACATTTCTGCCTCTTTTTTCTGAAGAACATTTTCACCCTCATCCTGACAGGTTAGAAATTTAAATTTTCACATGACTCTACCTGTCATAAACCTGTACATACAGACATGCATACACACACACGCATATATATATATATATATATATATATATATATATATATATATATATATATATGTATATATATATAAATCTTTAATCATTTACTTATGGACTTCTGAATACTGTTTCTTACCTGGTTATAATGAGCCATATTTCCAGCTTTACCAAAGTCAAAGGCCATCAGTTTCCTACTTTTCACTGCCTGTTGAAAACAATGATCTGTGAGTAACATTCACAGTGGTCACATCTGCATTACTTGTGCATAGGTTACACTGATGAAAAACAAGAGTAACTGTGCAGTAGGGCATCTTTAGACTATTCAATCTCCAAGTTGATTATCCTGATCAGGTCCATATGTGGTGCTGGCGCCCACCCCAGCCATTTTAGTAAGTTGAGGAAACCCTACAGGTTTTTTTTTTTGTCTGTAAATCTGACCTTAATAAAATCTAAGTAGGACAGTGTAGAACATGCAGAATTCACACCTTATCTGGGAATCAAACATGCTGTAAGTGAAAGTACACCACTTTGCTACCCCAATATTAGTGTTCATATAAATAGTTAAAAACATTTTTACCTTGGTTGAAGTGTTACTAATTGTAAATGTTTTAACCATTTTTTTGTTAGTTTTATTCCAGTTATCATTTTGTTTTATATTATATTACATATTATATTCCAATGTTGTAAATAACAGATTAGTGATTTTAAAAATATTATTAGTAGAATGTAAAAAGTGCTTATGTAACCCTAACCATCCTCTAGTCTCATATATAGACAAAATATATTTTATCAACACCCTGCTTATAGTTTCCTTACAGTGTGGTTGTTGTTGAGAAACCTGTTATGCCCCTTACTGCAGTACAACCATAATATAAGCCTAATTTACTGAGTAGTAGTTGGAAGACAAATGCAAATAAAATTGCTTGTGCATATATAGACTGAGCAAAAAATAATTTATATGGTACATTGTTTTCTATGACTGCTTTTTTTATAAAGTATAAAAGATATAAAAAAAACACAAAGAAATATATTAACTATTAAACAAGTGTTATGGTATATTTTCTGGGCAGCACGGTGGCTTAGTGGTTAGCACGTTCGCCTCTCAGCACTAGGGATTCCCGGTTCGAATCCCCATCTGGGTGGAGTTTCCATGTTCTCCCCGTGTCCACGTAGGTTTCCTCCGGGTTCTTTGGTTTCCTCCCACAGTCCAAAAACATGGATCAAGTCAATTGAGTTCTCTAAATTGCCCCATATAGAGTGTGTCTGTGTAAGTAAGTGTGTGCCCAGTGATGGATTGGCACCCTGTCTTGGGTGTATCTACCCAGCGCCCGAAACGTTCTCCCCTGGATGGGCATGGGGAACCCCCCCGCGACCCTAATATAGGATAAAGCGGAAGATAATGGGTGGATGGATGGTATATTTTCCTACTAAACAAAGTGCTTACTTGAATGAAAACCTATTGATCTGGCATCCCTCCCGCTCAGAAAATTGTTACCAGGTTAGCATATATATGTGTGTGATGTGTTTATATTACCTGTGACCAGTGCACCATGTTCTGGACAGAGGTTCCTGCTGGGCAGTGAGTTGTGTAAACAGGAGTTCTGGTCTGACCAAGGGAGAAAAAAAATCAAAATTATTTTGTGTTATAAAAATATAAATCTTAATGCTGAGTGTAACATTTCTTAATTAAACTAAACTTAACTAAAATAAAACATACCATGTTCAAGTTTTTCTCATCGAAGCCACACAGAAGAAAAAAAACATTTCCACACAACACACTAATTGGCTTCTTGCTGCAAAAGTTGGTGGCAAAAAACTTGATCAGGTCAGTCTGAGGGAAAAAGTCTTTGTTCCCAAACAGTTTCTAGTGGGGAAAAATGTTAAATGTTAAGGACATATTATACTAATTGAGTTTAGATTAGTTTGACATACATTCTTTACCATTTTAACAACATTTCTAATACAACTCATTTACTAATTCAATATTATTTAATGCTGTAAACAACAAGCTAACAGTTTCCAGTTGCATAATTTTACCTGCCAGCATTGTGAGCTGCTGCTGAAAAAACACTTAAGTGTGTATGCTCTTTTTTGTGCCCAGTACTAATGTAATTACACTAAATGGTACATTAATTCAAGTACAGAAAAGTAGTGAATCTAATAAATACTATTGAATTATTGCAATTTAGATGTTCTGTGGCAAATTCATGTTGGTTTTTAGCTGCACAAAGCAACACAAATTTTAGCAAAAGTGTTAATACAGGGTGCATTGAAGACTGCAAATGAACAGCTTTCTTCTGCACCTAAAGACATCCTTCATTCATTCATTATCTTCCGCTTTTTACTCTGTTAGGGTCGCGTTGTGGTTCCCCATGCCCATCCAGGGGAGAACGTCTCGGGCGCTGGGTAGATACACCCAGGACAATCCAACACTGGGCACACACTCACTCACACAAACACACTCTATATGGAGCAATTTTTGAGAACTCAATTGACTTGATCCATGTTTTTGGACTGTGGGAGGAAACCGGAGAACCCGGAGGAAACCCACGCGAACATGGAAACTCCACCCAGATGGGGATTTGAACCGGGAATCCCCAGCGCTGAGAGGCGAACGTGCTAACCACTAAGCCACCGTGCCGCCACCTAAAGACAGCACCAAGAAATCAGTGTACAGTTAATTGTCTCTCTGACAGCTTATACGTCCATATAAAGAGCCACTAGGCTATTAAACATTAGATTTGTGGTAGATAGGTGGTTCAGCTTCATTTATATAGCCACAGATTTAGAAAGAAAGACCTGCATACTGTGCATTTTTCATTTTGCCATGCCTATTTGAAAGTTGATTCAACACAGACACATTGTAGCTTTAATCTTCAGATCTACATAAACTAATTATACTTACCCAAATTAGAAACTCGGGAAGGATACTCAGTTTGCCCATTGGGCTTTCAGTAAATGCGACTGTGGCTACAGGGGCCAAAGCAAAAAACATCTTAATTTTGCTTGCAAGCTCTGGCATTGAGGAAAATGCCATAAAACCTGAAAAGAAACAATGAGAAATCGATCAGCCCTCGCTCTGGCTTTCAGTCTGATTGAATGCCATTTCATAGACATGTTTGTAAGTTAATTTACTTATAACATTCTTTAAGGTTCAAGTTTAGGTTAGTGGAAGTGTTGTACAGTTGTAATTGTTTTCTTGTCCCATCCTGATCATTATAATACAATTAATTAGCAGCCGAATGCCACAGCTTATTTAAGTATTATTGTTCATGTGCTTCCAATCATGGCTACGAACCTACTAAATGTCTGCTTTTAGCATCAAAATGTACCATTACTATGCAAAAGTAAACTGGCTTGATGAATGTGATTTGTAAGTTTTTTAGCGGCCTTCCTAATCTTTATCCGATAAAACAGCTCTTGAGATGTCATAGAACTGTAGACTTCCAGCGTGAAAAAACTACAGGAATGCAATTTAGACCAGAACCTTAAACAAACCTTCAAATTTTCTTACCACATTACTAAAATGCATCATGGGAGCAATGCATTTTGGGCTTATTGTGTGCTTTTCAACTTTGTACTAAAACTTTGTCAAAGTTCAAATATGTTATTTAGCAACGGAAATAATTGTAGGCATTAACACTACTATTTAATAAACTTCTTGTAGACATAGGATACCATAGTATACTCAGGTTTTTCATGTAGATCTTAAGACTTACCAATAGTAGTTCCCTGAGAATGTCCAACATAAAAGATCTGCTCCTGGCCTGTGGTTTTTGTGATGAAGTTAACGACTGATGGAAGGTCCTTTTTAGCAAGCTCATCATGGCTGCCAACAACAACACCAAAAAAACAAAAAAAAAAGGCCAGGGTTTTTATAAGGAGCCATTTTAAGAGGCATATTTGTCAACTTGTATTTGTTTTAATGAAACACATAAAAGTTTAACTGTATTGCCTTGAAACATTGTTACAGCATATGTTGCATATACATAAAAAATTCTAAAGCTTTCACTACTGAAGTTTCGTACTTGGGACTATGGATGTGTCTATCAAACTCAAATACTTAATAGTATTTTAACAATGATATATATTGTAATTTATTTATTTAAATGCTTTTTGACGCAGCAAAAATCACCATGCTTAAGTCACTAAACTAATGGCTATCCTTCTACACAAATATTTTATTAGCTGTTTATGTGCAGATAAAAACAACATGCATTCGCTGTATTCCATCTATTTAAAAGTAAAAAATAAGTTGCAGAAACTGTGTGAACTTATTTTTACTGACAAATGTATACCATGAACTCTAAAAAGACTGTAAAATAAATACTAACCTGAACTGCCAGTACTCTTTTTTGTCAGGGCTGAGTCTCACATGTTTCCTGGACCAGGTGTTTCCACGGCTGTTACCTAGCCACACATCAAAGCCTGCATCAGCCAGCAAAAAACCAAGACTTGTGTTTGGCAGGTTCGTCACCCAGTTGCTTCCTGCAGCTAGTAGTCCATGCTGAAGTAACACAGCAGGCTTTGGTTCTGTCAATGGGATGAGACACATGAGAATATGTATGTATGTATATATATATATATATATATATATATATATATATATATATATATATATATATATATATATATATATAATATATATATAATATATATATATATATATATATATATATATAATCAACCAGGAGAGGGAGCATGTGCGCTAGATAAGACATTAAACGCAGCAATTTTACAATTTTATTTTAGGGAGCTTTATCACTGCCCTCCATCAGAAACAGGATGTAAGCTGGTCCTCTCAGGATCACAAAGTCTAAACTGATATGATTGTTTAACTTCAAACCAGCCATTTTTTGTGCACCACTCCCCTACTTATAACTGCACAAATCTAACTAATTTCTAC
The DNA here is from genome assembly GCA_019802435.1 of Corydoras maculifer. Lineage (NCBI taxonomy): Eukaryota > Metazoa > Chordata > Actinopteri > Siluriformes > Callichthyidae > Corydoras > Corydoras maculifer. The sequence goes on from JAFMOD010000271.1 coordinate 2,406,255, forward strand.
AACTATGATGTGATAACTGAGGTTTAACACTGCTTGATGATCACAAATGAGAATTTGATTTATACTAGCAATAGTGACATTGCACGTGCAAGTACAGTTTAGTGGTAATTATATAGCTTATAATACAGTTCATTCTGAACAAATTCTGCAGGGGGAGATTAATAGGCATATTTTTATCTGTCAGTAATTTATGCTGATTTTAATGGGTAACCACTAAACCTGGTGAGACTCTTAATATGTTGTCATTGTTTAATTCCCCATTGTTTATACAACACTTTTTGAAAACTCTGTCCCATGTGGCTAGGAAAAGTAGGACAGCGGGAACTGAGCTATATCTCCATAGCCGATGCTAAGCTCTGGCACTAATCACACTGAAAATGTTTGATGCCACAACATTCAGCACCGGTCTCCAACCATCATAAACCTTTTTTTGGTCACATATGCACATAATTATTCACATATTTTAGTCTAAATAATCTCACACCTAACCTCACTGCAGACAGTAAATCAGCATGACATTTAATATAGCATAAAATTTGGTCTCTAAATTAATTTTGAACAGCACTTACTAGGGTTCCTTGTCAAACCCTAGAAAATCTCAAAATATCCTACAAAACTGCAAGAATGTGATTGTGTAATGTCACAGTGACTGTATAAAGGAATATATAGAATTTAATTATCTTATAAATTACATAATAGAAACTATTAATAATAGAGCAATAAAATAATATTAAACAAGCAAATGTATGTAATATTTTTGGCAAATATTTGTTTAACAATTTATCAATTAGTTAATGAATTATAACTCACTATTATTTACACTGATAGATCTTGTTGGATAATAAAGCTTCACCAATTTAATGTGTCCTCTAAGTAGAATCTACTGTTTTAACAATTAGATCACATTTAGCTAATTTCACATCAAGTCTCATTGCAACTGGTGCATAAAATTAAGCACCTAGACCTGAAATTGGCCTACTGCATAATTGCAGATTGATCAGAACCATTACATAAAATCTAAATGTACATATTGCTTTTGCACATCTGACAATTATTTGTGTACTGATGGATCACTTTTATATTTACATTTTTTTCAATATGTTAAGTTCCAGTAATTAAATAGTAATACTAAATTAACATATGTAGAAATCTGTTTCTGGTAAATATATGATTTGTATTTAGAAAATTGATAAAACATAAGACTTCAGTCATCCTAATATATGTAGTTGTCCCTATGCCATAATGTGTCACTATAAAATCATGAACCCTTACAGTTTTTACTGTTTTTAGAATGATATAATTAATCAAACCCCATCTGATGTGCTTAAGCAACAGACTGTCCTAAATATAATTACAGCTCAAAAGTACAAAACCAAAATATTTCTTAGAACCAAGGTCAAGCGTGGGCTGCACCTTATGTTCAAGCATGGTTTTATAATAGCACAGAGCCAGCCTCCTCTGCACACATAAGCGTGACTAATCAAAAGGAAAAAAAAACACACTTCTCTTTTTTTTTCTTTTATGGTGGTGTGATTGTTACAAAATGAAGAACATTTCAAAAGGCCATGTTTAAAATGTTGCAACTTTTATTCTCAGGATGGGAGGGTGTATGTGTAAGTTCTCCAAAAATAAATGGGAGCTTAAGAAAGTCTGCACATAAGCCATAATTTTTGGTTGATCTAGCCGAATGATTGTGAGAAAAATTTTGCTTACTCACTTAAAAGGTTCGAGCATGACAACAGAAACACAGGTTCAAGCATAGTCTGTATAAATATGCTGAGAGTGGTCAGCATTGGCCCCTATCCATTTCACTGTGGTTTGGTCTCTGGCACAATAAACAGGTCTTGTATATTGTCATTTTCAGTTCATTAGGTTCTTAATTCCATGGATCGTAATTTGAGGAAGAATCAAGACGGCCATTTAATCTTCGACGAGATCACATGGATGAGAAAATATAGCGTCAAAACCTCAATTGGATGCTTCTTAATAAGCTCATCCAACCCTTATCTCACACCAGACCGCACATGATCTTTAGAATTATGCTTATTTATTATTTACATAAACATTACAAAAGCATTTTGAATGTAAAAGCCAGCTAAAGAGGAAATCTGAAATTAGGGCAATCCACCATTTTACACCCTGTTAGCACCAGGCTGAAAAAACACTAAATTATGCAAAGCTATCCTCATAGTCTCAGTTAACACTGCAGCATTCTCAAGTCTCACCTTCCAAGGATTTGCTCTGGACACCATGTGGAATACGGTTGACACTCAGAATGTAGCCATCCTCAGTTACTACCTCAAATTCTTCTGCCGGATAGCCCCAGTGTCTGATGATCTCACTCTAATGTACACACAAACACAACCAACATTAAAAAGCACCCAGAATACATAGTGTAAGTGGAGGAAACGGCAAGAATTCGGTTACACAATGCATAATGTATTAACCACTACATATCTAATTGCACTGAATTCAACTAGATCTTTCAAATAGGCATTATTTGATTTATGACAGGTTGAAAGTAAGTACTTTGCCCTAGATCTGTGTGGAAAGAACATAAAGTCAATATCCTCTAGTTTCATTCATTATAAAAGGGAAGACTAAAGGGTACTTGGCATATGAGATGTGCATTTACATACTAATTGCTGCATCTAAACTTTTTACCTACAAAAACATGCCCTGTGCTCATATTGGACATAACAACATTTCTGTTCATTCTAAATACAGAATATATTTAAATTAAATACTTCAAAGAAACTGTGTGGTTTCAGGCCTGTCATGCAGTCTGCTCCTACATAATTAAAGGCACCTCCATTTCCCCCTGCCCCTAAGGCATGTAGCCTGCACTGTTAACTTCAGGCCACTTGGGGATAAGCCTTACTGCTGGTGCATTGCTTTATTTTCTCACTGTCTTTTTCTCCCAAGGTTTTTTAAGAAGCAGTGTTAAAGTGATGGATGAAAAGCCAATAGTTTACCTTAAACAAATTTGCATTTCAGGAAAACTTGAATTACTAGTTTAGCATTTCTATGAAACCTTTAAAAAATGACTGAACAGTATCTTATTTGGTTTTCTCGATTGGTCAAAAATTGGTTGTCCAACATTGCAAATGTTTGGTTACTGATTACATTTTATCAGACTGTGATTTAGTCGAACTCTGCTGTCCCAGTGTTTATTCTAGTGCTCAGAATGGTAAAGTAGGTTATAAATGACATACTAATGATACTTTAATCATATTAGTGAAGTGGTGTACAATTTAAAGTCTTGTCAGTGTGTGACAAATAATTGGTCCATTTGCAAATCTACTGGACTGCACACAGTAAAAATGGTGCTCATAACTCTGTGTGTGCTATGCACTCCTATTGAACAAAGGGTCTCAGAGGCAAAATGTTTTACAGGAACTGATTTGTTTTAGAGAAAGATCAATCCTGTAGAAATAGCAAACCAAACTAGGTACTGCCTGTGCATATCTAACATTGAAATGTTAAGAATGATTCTTTATAAGCAGATTTCTCTGACTAAATAACAAAAAGTGACTATGAATGATAATGAATAGTACATGTCATTTATAATTAATAGGTTGTGCAGGTGATCAAACAATTTTTAATAATACTCACAATATTCATATTGACTTCAGGGTCAAGATTATTGCTGTATACAGCAGGTAACATAACTTGAATCAGACATGAAGCAAGCAGGCTTAAAGACACCTGGTGCAGATGAACCATTACTGAAGAACAAAGAGAAACAGCATATAGTTTTTTTTTTTTATTTCATATATAATTACACACATCATGTATCCTTGTTTATTTTAAGCACATTTTCACCTATTATTTTAAGACTTTACATAAATGTTCTTACATTTTACAAAGACATACCCAAACCATAGAAACCTCTTCACCTCAGTAAAATTTACCATCTTATATTATGCACAATTTTTAAACAGGTTTTATTTTTACACATATATTACAGTTAATGGAGAGAGGATTTTTTTTGTCTTTTTTAAAACCTTGACATTTAAAGTATTTTGTGATATTACTTTTTCTAATCTTTAATTAGTTTTGTAATGTATTTACACACTTTCTTTGTTTGTTAATACTATACACATTGTTACAATCATATAGCCGATAAAGCTCACTAAGGGTGAAAGAGATCTGAATATATATATTTGAGTTTAATATGTTAATTTTATTTACAAAGCAAAAAACACAAAGCAATTTCACAAAACACAAATACAGGGTAACTTTATTAATATTAATATCGTAGCGTTATTAAGACTTCCCATTACTATTTTAAATAACAGAAGTTAGACTTTGGTATTATTGTAAATATTTAGAAACAACACTTCGATTACACAACACTCTGGTATTAGACACACAACGTTACTATATAGCAAAGCGACAACTCTGTGAATAAATGACATTATGAATAAATAACTGTGAAAAATGTAACGTACAAACCTCAAATTTGCAGATTCCCCACGATTCTGCCGAAAGCTGCAATAGCAATATCCCGAATCCTGCAAATCAATGTACTTGTTTAACCCAACCGTTTTCCGTCTCTCAAACTCTGATTGGCTAGTAGAAATGTCAAGTCGTTCTTGTCTCCTCGGTCATTGGTCCGATCAGCAAATCAGTTGCGTGAAAACTGCTTTTTATACGAAACTAGGTGGATAGAAACCGCAGACTGTAATCCTGCGTAGGGGAACCAAAGCGAAAGTTTTAAGTAGCACGTGACAGCGCGTTATTCTTGTCACCCTGCTTTTACTATTTTTTTACATACAGTTGATTAACTAGGAGGAAGCGTGTGACCCACTACTGTATTTAAAATCATGTGATATCGAACAGAGACACTACAAAGACACCAAAGTGCAAATTAAACTGATCACGTCAATCCAAGTGATTGTTATTATAATGTCAATTATCTCGAAATCATCCATCAACAGCTATTCTCCAACGATGTTTTTTACGTACTGTATCGTCAGACCGATTTGAAGATGCATGTAATGTGTCTGTTTTAAGCGTGCTTAGGAAAATAACTTTGTTTTATTGCATGGTTGATTGATTTTATTGACTTATTTTTATTTGAAATGCACAATAATCATACAACAGGAAATCTTTTGTCACACAAGTATAATTTACCTTTATAATATCCATCCAGCCATTATCTCCCGCTTTATCCTCTAGTAGGGTCGCGGTGGGGTTCCCCATGCCCATCCAGGGAAGAACGTTTCGGGTGCTAGGCAAATACACTCAGGACAGGGCGCCAATCCATCTCTGGGTAACCTTTACAATATCCAGTAAATAAAATTATTTAGGATTAGATTTTTTATGTTCACTTTTGATCCTACTATAAAATGTTCATTTTCAGGTTTCATTTTTTTAAGGATTTTATTAATAAAATTAAGAAATAAGTGTGAATCTATCTTTGAGGTGCATTAAATCAAACAGAAATACTAGAGTAGGGTGGCATGGTGGTTTAGCAGTTAGCATAATCCAGGTTTGAATAGCAATCTGGAGTTTCCATGTTCCCCTTTGTCTGGTGGGCTTTCTCCGGGTTCTCCGGTTTCCTCCTACAGTCCAAAAATATGGATTCAAGGTAAAGTGAATCTTTGAGGTGCATTAAATCAAACAGAAATACTAGAGTAGGGTGGCATGGTGGTTTAGCGGTTAGCATAATCCAGGTTTGAATAGCAATCTGGAGTTTCCATGTTCCCCTTTGTCTGGTGGGCGTTCTCCGGTTTCCTCCTACAGTCCAAAAATATGGATTCAAGGTAAAGTGAATGCTCTAAATTGCCCAGTATAGTGTGTGTTTGTGTGAGTGTCTGTGTGACTGAGTGTGCCCAGCGATAGTTTGGCACCAATGGAGAACCCCCTTGTGACCCTAGAGTAAAGCATTAAGCAGAAGATATTGAATGAATGAATAACTAGAGAGGGTGGCACAGCGGCTTAGTGGTTAGAATGTTTGCCTCTCAGTGCTAGAGATTCCCGGTTCGAATCCCAATCTGGGTGATGTTTCCCTCGTGCCCACGTGGGTTTCCTCCGGGTTTTCCGGTTTTCTTCTACAGTCCAAAAACATGGATCAAGGTCAATTGAATTCTCCAAATTGCCCCATCTTAAGTGTGTTTGTGTGAGTGAGTGTGCGCCCAGCGATAGATTGGCGCCCTGTCCTGGGTGTATCTGCCCAGCGCCCAAAATGTTCTCCCCTGGATGGGCATGGGGTGCGCGTCCCTAGTAGAGAATAAAGCGGAAAGCAATGGATGGATGGATGGATGGAATAACTAGAGTGCATAGTAAATTACTAAAAGGCAGAGGAGGTATTAGAATATATTGCAATCGTAAAATGTTTTGGTATAATTTTTGCTGTTTGAGTCAAATAAGTGAGATACAGAAACGAGATATCAGATACAGAAACTGGTCATAATGGTTAATGTGGCCTATTACTGTTAACCAATAAATATTGTAAAACAACTTTATTAATGCAACGTTTTCCCCCAAGCTTGTGAACTTCTGCTTGTTTTCCCCCAAGCTTGTGAACTTGTATATTGACTTCTGACTATGACCTCTGAATCACAACCGTCTTTGTAATAGGTCTATTAATGTTTGGGTCAAACAGAATGTGCAAATGAACACATGACGAAAACTAATTAGGCAATATATATATATATATATATATATATATATATATATATATATATATATAAATTTGCAATTGAGAGTTCTTTAGTAAAATATTTCAAAAGTATATATTTTTGTGGCACTTTACTTTGTTACAATTCCCCTTTCCAAACTACATGTATGTAAAAATTAAAACCAACTTCCGGTAGTTCCACATCTTAAGCGCCATTGGTTAAGCTCAGCCTACAATTGACAATTTATAACGTAAAAGCGTCGCGACGGGATTTCAGACTTAAAAACGATTCGATTTTTTCTTACAATTTGTTGAGAGGTGTATTTTTTCCTCAAAATTAAAGTAATATAAATAGATAATAAACTAAGCAATACTAATTAACCAATCAAATTGAAGTTATCTAGTAAACTATATAGTAATCAATGTTTTAATATAAAATGTAATTATATTCATTTTAATAAAGCATGACGTGGTGTTTTTATAACATTTTAGCACTGCTGTTTGATTAAGGTGAAGTCCTAGTTGGTCGACAGCAGTCGGGGCTTTTTCAGAGTCAGTGCGCATGTCAGCTGAGCCGCGGCTGAAAAGCTCCGCTGTAACACCGAATTCTGTGATCATCGGATTCTGTGTCGTTAGGGGGCGCTGTTGCCAATTCAGATCCGAAAAACACATACACTCACGACTTCATTACGCTCTCTCCAAACATACCTTAACACGTTTTGGAGGACTGTTCTTTAAAAAAATTTTTAAAAAAGATTTAAAAAGCAACCAGTTTAATAAAACACGTAACTTCTAATACATGTAATACTTGGTGATTGGTATCATATTACTTATTTATATCATTCATTCATTATCTTCCGCTTTATCCTATATTTGGGTCGCAGGGGGGGGGGGTCCCTATGCCCATCCAGGGGAGAGCGTCTCGGGCGCTGGGCAGATACACCCAGGACAGGGCGCCAATCTATTGCTGGGCACACACTCACACACACAAACACACTCTATACGGGGAAATTTGACTTGATTCATGTTTTTGGACTGTGGGAGGAAACCCACGCGGACACGGGGAGAAAATGGAAACTCCACCCAGATTGGGATTCGAACCAGGAACCCCTAGTGCTGAGGGGCAAACGTGCTAACCACTAAGCCACCGTGCCGCCCTATTTATTTATATGACGATTACAAATAAAGGTGAACGAAATTTTGAGCAGTTGATTTAAAATGTTCACATTATAATTGATTGGGGTTAGACATTAGATTCAAAGTATCTCAGATCATTAAGAAGACTTAACTGACAATAAAGATTCATCGTCTATTACTATTGACTATCAGATTATGTGAACCTATTGTAATCTAAGGAAAAATATAGCACTGCTAAATTAAACCATTTCAAGTAACCTTTTATTAGACACAAAATATTTACCATCGCTCCGAACAAAAGATGGACAGAGGTACAAGGGGTCCATTGAAGTCAAAAAAGCTTTTTTTAGTGTCTACATTGGAAACAGCGGCCTCTAAAGTCACAGAATCCCATTGTCACAGAATTTGGTGTCACACCTGTAACCCGCGGCGCTGAGCTCAGGTTCTGCAGTGTTTGGTGGAATTAGCTGCAGGTTCTGCAGTGTTTGGGGGGATTATGGCCCGGGTTTTGATCGTGGGAGCAGGATTAACCGGAGCGTTGTGTGCGTGTCTCTTACGACGCGAACTCTCCGAGAAAGTTCAAATAATGATCTGGGACAAAGCAAAGGGCGCAGGTTAGCAAACACAAACACGCCACTGTGACATTTTGAGAAATGTAAATAAACATTTGAGAAATAAAACGATTAAACTGTAAATGTCAGACTTCTTAGACGCGCTAAAAAAGTTTTGTGTTAACAGACAAGATTGTTAAAGCTAATAAACAGTTCGGTGTTAAATTTGAGAAACAATTTGAAGTGGCCAAGTTTTTCTAATATGTTCTTTAATTTATTTACCCATACAACTGTTTTTCTTTCTTCAAAAAGAAAAACAAATAAAGTGGTTACCTAGCAACACACTAACTACACTATAACATTAACTCTGAAAATAATTAGACAAGTTGATTATGAAGTTTATTGATATCAACCTGTTTTTGTATATATGTAGCTGTAGTGTTTGTGATGTTATAGCCATTAAAAAAAACATTGTAATATCATTACACACAATATTTACTTGCTCTGTTTATTTATTATTAGCTATCTGCCTGATATTAACACAGCTAATCTAGACTTTTAAGTTGTTTAAGTGTTAGTGAGTGAATATGAGTGAGTGTGCCCAGAGATAGATTGGCTCCTTGTCCTATCCGGTATCTAAGAGGAAGATAATATATTATCATAAATATTTTATTATTATTATTTTGATGTACTGCCTTTATACAATACATGCTTTACTATTTCTTAAATAATTAAAAACTTCCTGTTAACCTTGATTTTCAGGCAGTACAAGGCTTAACAAGGTTAAATTACATTCTCAAAAGCAACACTTTGTAATCGCCTACTCCATGTAAATGATTTCAGAAACTACAGTTATTCTTTTTGTGTCATCAATTTTAATTACTTAATGTAATTTCTCACATTTGTTCCAGGGGGAAGAATGTCTACAAGCAGATCTCCAACCAATATGTCTTGCACTGTTGATCTTGGTGCTCAGTACATCACTGCAACGCCATATTATGCAAAAATACACAGAAGGTGAGAAATGCCTACTAAATAATGTAGAACTGTTTAATGGAATCATAAGTTCCCTGCTAGTGTTTCATTTGTTTTCTCTATCTCTACTGCCACCAGATTTTATAAGGAACTCTTACTGAATGGTATTTTTAAACCGCTTGATGCTACAGTGGAGGGATTGATGACAAAAGAAGAAGGCATTACAAACTATGTAACTCCATTTGGAATGTCATCCATTGTCAAGCATTACCTCAGAGAGTCAGGTTAGTAACCTTATGGTCTTAACATATATTTATATTTCTTGAAGTATAGGGTTAATAGGCTGCATTATTGAGAGCTTTCATTTTCATGTTATTGGTAATATAATATTGAGTGCAGTTTATGTTCATTCATTCATTATCTCCCGCTTATCCTCTATTAGGGTCGCGGTGGGGTTCCCCATGCCCATCCAGGGGAGAACGTCTCGGGCGCTGGGCAGATAGACCCAGGACAGGGCGCCAATCCATCGCTGGGCACAAACTCACTCACACAGGCACACTCTATATGGGGCAATTTTGAGAATTCAATTAACTTGATCCATGTTTTTGGACTGTGGGAGTAAACCCACGCAGACACGGGAAGAACATGGAAACTCCACCCAGATGGGGATTCGAACCGGGAATCCCTAGCGCTGAGAGGCGAACGTGCTAACTACTAAGCCACCGTGCCGGCCGAGTGCAGTTTATGAAACAAATTAATTACAAATTGTTTGAGTGGCAATGATCACTTACCCCACTGTTCCCTTTCAATGTAACTAGATTCAATGCTAGTTCTATTCCTAAAATGCAGGGGGGAGTGAATGGAATGAGATTTGCAGCAATTATGTGCGATAGACAAGTATCTACCAGAGGGAAAGGGAAAGGACAGTAGTAAGGACTGCACTGTTGTACGTGTTGGAGCCGGTGACTCCAAACAAAAGGCAGAAGGGGAAGCTGAGCATCGCAGGGGTTGTAACCCTGGGGTCACCCTGGGCAGGTACACCCAGTACAGAGCGCCATTCTTTTGTGGGACCACATGTACTCACACAGACACACACACTGTATAGGTGCAATTTAGAGCAGTAAATTGTACTGTGGAAGGAAACCAGAGAACCCAGAGGAAATATGGAAAATAAATTATATGGATTTGAATCTAAATTCCCTGGTTCCCAGCTCTGTCAGGTGGATGTGCTAACCACTTCACCTCCATGCCACCTGTAGAATTTGCATAAATAAGAGGGAGGAAAGCCGAAAGCTTAAGTTGCTAGGGGTTGAGGTGAAAAAGGATGAGTGTAAATATTTTGGATTAAGTGTATAAACTAATGGATAATGTGGTAGAGAAATGAAGGAAGGAAGCAATTGCATGCAGGGTGGAGTGGATGGCATGAGATTTGCCGCAATTATATGAGATACACAAGTATCTGCCAGAGGGAAAGGGAAAACACACTAGTAAGGTCTGCACTGTTGTACGTTTTGGAGGCGGTGGCTCCAAACAAAAGGCAGAAGGGGAAGCCAAACTTCGCAGAGATAAAGATCCTGCAATTCTCACTGGGTGTGAAAAGAATTGACAAGATTGGGAAACAGTTTATTATGGGGTTAGTAACAGTAGAACATTTTGGAGAGTTTAATATTGGTAAAAGGATAAAGTGGCTGGAGCCACTAGGCAGAAGGCAGAGAGAAGGGCCAAAGAGAAGGTTTATGAATGTTTTATTAAAACCACACACTTTAAAATCAATGTCTTTCATTAAATAATTTTACAGTATTTTTATATAAATTTTCACTTTTGTGAATTTTCACTTAATTTGATTTTTTTCTTCCTTTGACCTAAGGGGACCACCTATTTTCTCCATGTCTGTATCAGTGTTTAGACCAGTGGAGGATATTTTTAGTAGTGTACAACCAAGGATAAGTACTGCAGGTTGCAAACATTATTGAAACACTGAATTCTTATTATAAATAAATTCTTAAGAAATGAGTCAAGACAATAACAATGAAAATGTCTGTAATCTGATATAATAAAATATAGAAAGATAGTGGGTAGTGCAACAAGACAACAAGCTATGCATACAAACTGTATTACAAAAGAGTGAGTTACAAATACAGTTGATGTTTAAAAGTGCCAAGTTGATGTCCTCATTTTAAAACTAATAGGAAAATTTCACTGAATGTAACATCTAAAAATTTGTTACATTTTAACTAATTTAATTTTACAAGCCATAATACTATTTTCAGAAAATATGGCAAATTATTGAAAGCATTTTTAATGTGTGTATGTCATACAGAATGTGATATAAAAGTTAAATGAGCAGTTATTATTTTTAATCATGTTTCTTAATTGTTTAACAGTCATGTTTAAAGTTTTTGATCAGGTTCATGTTACTTATGTTTTCTCAGCATCACAATTGCCTTTTTTGCATTCTTTTTCTCTACTCTTCACATACCTAATCCGCTCCTAACTTAGTTTTGTGTCTAATGCTAATACACACAGGGGCAGAGGTGTCCTTTGGCCATCACATCACTCATGTTTACTCCAGAGGACGATGCTGGGAGGTGCACTGGATGGAGGGCTTGCCTGAACAATTTGATGTGGTGGTTTTAACTATACCCATTCCACAAGTACTCCAACTACAAGGTGACATCAACCTTTGTGAGTACATAGTCCAATAATCACACTTGAATTTGAATCGCACAACATCAACTTAAACACAAAATTCTAACATTTTTAATATGTTTTTTCTGAATGTTGAAATAATTCTTTAGACTGATGATGAACAAATAGAACATGGAACAAATCCATAGCCACTGTTCCTTAAAAGCTATATTTATGTATTTTCCTGTTGTAGTGTAATAAACATAAACCTTTAATGCATTAAATTGGCCTGCAGCTCATGTTATGTAGCTCTAGTTTTTGTTTTCAAACACTTGAGAATTAAACAGTGTTACATTTAAATGTTCTTTCTTTTTGACCTAATCAGATTGGCTGGAGCCAGGCCAGGGTGTAGTGGTTAGCATGTCTGCCTGTCAGTTCTGGGCGATCCAGAGCCCAATTTGTGTTAAGTGTCCATGTTCTTACTGTGCCTTTTTGTGTTTTTCTGGGTTCTCTGGTTTCCTCCCTTCTTATACAATTATTATCTATGTAATATTATTATTATCTACTTCTAATTATTTATATATATATTAATGAATATATATATATATATATATATATATATATATATATATATATATACATATATATATATATATATATATGTATATATTAATATATTATCTTATATATTGGAATAATAAACTATTATTTATTTCCTAATTGTTGTGGAAGTAGTTTCACTTGTTTTTCTGTAGTCTCTGAATGTGCTATACAATCACTTCATTATATATAACATATATAATATGGCTTAGTGGTTAGCACGTTCGCCTCTCAGCGCTAGGGATTCCCGGTTCGAATCCCCATCTGGGTGGAGTTTCCATGTTCTCCCCGTGTCTGCGTGGGTTTTCTCCGGGTTCTCCGGTTTCCTCCCACAGTCCAAAAACATGGAACAAGTTAATTGAATTTTCCAAATTGTGAGTAGAGTGTGTCTGTGTGAGTGAGTGTGTGCCCAGCGATGGATTGGCGCCCTGTCCTGGGTCTATCTGCCCAGCACCCGAGACGTTCTCCCCTGGATGGGCATGGGGAACCCCACTGCGACCCTAATAGAGGATAAGCGGGAGATATGAATTAATGAATGAATTATTTAGAAGTGTTACACTTCAGCTGTTAGGAATTCTTGAGAGCGAATAACGGTGGAAAGGTGATTTAGCTTTGACTATAACCGTGATATGATGCATATAAAATGTTGTGCTATAACATATATTTGGTTTAAAAAATGGAATATCATTTCAATTTAGTTTGTTTCAAATCCTGGTTGCATCAATACAAAGATGAAGAAGAATAAATATCTATCCAAATCACTGCAGACCTGTTAGGCTCCTTCATGTTTTTACATGCACTTTTTTTTTCTTTTTTTTTTTACTTCATTCAACAACTGATTGCTTAGTAGCTGGAGCAGCACTATTGAGGGAGAGCTGGCTCTTTATAACTGCAACTTTAAATTGGTCTCCAGCTGTTTTGCTGCACTTCAGTCCTTTCTTTGGCATCCACATTGGTATTCACAGTGTGAAGTCCTAAATCCAACGTACTTTTTGAAATGGTAAAATGGGAGTCCGAACGGCCAAATATGGAAACAGGAAAAGAAGGCAAACAAAGGTCTCTGGAGTGTATGTGATTCTGGGAAACTGTGAATAATGCGAGATATGAAAAGAAAGTCACTGTAATCAGAGGAAAGGGGTAAAAACTGCATCACAAATTAGGCAGAGGATGGAAGATGGAATGAGACAGCTGAAAATGGTGGTGGATGGCAATCGGAATAGAAACGCCAATTTAAATGCTTGTGGTGTCACGCACAGGGAAGCAGAACAAGGCCTGATGCGTTCCCAAATTCATTTAAAGTAGGTTAGCTGGAAATTGGTGGCTGTGTCATCACCACTGCCATACATGTTAACTGGATCTTTCATGCATGCAGAAACTGAGAAATTTATTTTGGATAAATTCACAGGACTTATGCACACATTTCTGTCTCATTTTCATACTGGCGTATGAGTTTGTGAAGTCATAAGTTTGTGGTAAAATGTAAAAATATAATAAAGCAACAACTGCAAACAGTGAACAGAGTTGCTGCATCATAAGTAAAATAATGCACAAATGTGTCATTGAGTTTCAAGTAAGTAATGATAATAGTAGTTGAAATGGCAACTATAGGATCTGAAAGTACAAGAATGTTTGATATTGGTGTAAGAGCATGTTACAAAACCTCTGAATTTTAAACACATTTTCCTTTATGATTTGCTGGTCTAGTTTAAAATTAGTTGTTCCATTATTGATGACGAGCAATTCTGGCCAAGATTCAGCAAGGCAGACCAAATTTTTGGAACTACCGCAACCATGTTTCAAAGATGGGTTGAAGTGTGTATGCCGGAATAGTGTTTTCCATTCTCTTAACATAATCCTTTTCATTTAAATCAGATCTATTTTAATCTCATCCATCCAAAAAATATTGTTCCAATGTGTGCAAACTGTAGACAGGGAACCATTCGTTTTGGAGAGCTGTGGCTTTTTGCTTGCAACCTTGGCGTGCTTAATGATGTTGTTTAGTGTTCACTGTTTTACTCTTCACTATTCTGTTTTGTTCTTGGTGTGAATTTTGTTAGTCAAACACTCCTGTAGAAGGTAGTAATGTGGTTTTACATGTGATGACTGCATTTAACAAAAAATGTTAAAAATCATTGTTAAAAATTATGCACTAATATAAAGACAGACACAGCATATTTCACTAATAGTTATTCAGGATTACAATTGGGAATGTCAAGAAAAAGAAACTACTGATAAACTGAGCAACAGGAATAGTGTAGGTCAGCTAAGAAAAACATAAACTGATGTTTACTGAAAAACAAAATCTTAAAGAATCTTCTATTAACAGTCTCTTAAGGGCAGGAACGATGGTATCACAATCCAGATTGTGGCTGTACCACAAGAATCACAAAAAGAAGTCCGGAAATTTATAAGAAAGAAGGTTTATGGACTGATAACCAAGATAGTGTTTACCAAAAGGAAGGAAATGCCCAAGTGTGAAAAAGGAAGAATCTGCTCAAGATTAAAAGCTTACAAGCTCATCTGTGAACCTTGGTTGGAGTAGTGTTATGGCTTAGGCTTGTCTGTTTTTGAAAAAGGCTAAATGATTTTTATTTATGATGTCCTCATGACAGGAACATTTTGTCTGCCAATTTACAGAAAACATGGATAAAAAGTGGAACATTTTTAAACGAGTCAATCACCAGCCCCATTTAAACATGCCTTTTAGTGAATAATAAATGACCTCATCGTTCCACTTCTATATGTAATATACAGTGGGTTGCAAAAGTATTCATACCCCTTGAACTTTTCCATATTTTGTCACATTACAACCACAAACATAAATATATTTCACTGGAATTTAATGTGAAAGACCAACACAAAGTGGTATACAATTGTGAAGTGGAATGAAGGTTATACATGAATCAACAATTTTTTTACAAATAAAAAACTGAAAAGTGCGATGTGCAAAATTATTCAGCCCCCTTTTCCCTGAGTGCAACCAATTGCATTCAGAAGTTGCCTGATGACTGCTAATGACTTAAAAGGGTCCACCTGTGTGTAATCTAATCTCAGTACAAATACAGCTGCTCTGTGACGGCCTCAGATGTTGGTTAAGAGAATATTGGGGAGCAAACAGCATCATGAAGTC
>JAFMOD010000271.1:2422344-2434844 GCA_019802435.1 Corydoras maculifer
GGCTGAATAATTTTGCACATCGCACTTTTCAGTTTTTTATTTGTAAAAAAATTGTTGATTCATGTATAACTTTCATTCCACTTCACAATTGTATACCACTTTGTGTTGGTCTTTCACATTAAATTCCAGTGAAATATATTTATGTTTGTGGTTGTAATGTGACAAAATATGGAAAAGTTCAAGGGGTATGAATACTTTTGCAACCCACTGTATATGTATGCATTTGCTTTAATAGGGCAAAAGATTTCCACAGTTGCCATCAGTTATTTTTGAACGCTGAAATAATGTAAATTTTAAAATCTATTTATAATCTATTATTTTTCTCCATCTTGGTACATTTTACAGATGCCCCTGCAGTTTACCTGGGCTTGAGACCCCTAATGGCTTGTACAAGTTATGGTCTCCAATTTATGGCATGGAATCTGCCTTAATATTTTACTTTTAATTACAGCAGTAAGACAGACTGTGTGTGTGAATATATATATATATATATATATATATATATATATATATATATACACATATTTTTTGTTGTTTCACGCTTATCACTTACATTTAGTATGAATCTATATATATATATATATATAAAAGACATATATATATATATATATATGTGTATATATATATATATATATATATATATATATATATATATATATATATATATATATATTCATTCATTCATTATCTCCCGCTTATCCTCTATTAGGGTCGCGGTGGGGTTCCCCATGCCCATCCAGGGGAGAACATCTCGGGCGCTGGGCAGATAGACCCAGGACAGGGCGCCAATCCATCGCTGGGCACACACTCACTCACACAGACACACTCTATAGCGGGCAATTTTGAGAATTCAATTAACTTGTTCCATGTTTTTGGACTGTGGGAGGAAACCGGAGAACCCGGAGGNCAGACACACTCTATAGCGGGCAATTTTGAGAATTCAATTAACTTGTTCCATGTTTTTGGACTGTGGGAGGAAACCGGAGAACCCGGAGGAAACCCACGCAGACACGGGGAGAACATGGAAACTCCACCCAGATGGGGATTCGAACCGGGAATCCCTAGCGCTGAGAGGCGAACGTGCTAACCACTAAGCCACCGTGCCGCCTATATATATATATATATATGACATATTTTTTGTTGTTTCACGCTTATCACTTACATTTAGTATGAATCTACAATTTTCAAAATTAAAGTACAACAAAATTAAGAAAACTCTTTGAATGAGAAGGTGTGTCCAAATTTTTGGTCTGTAATTCAACTGACATACCACAGCTATATTTTCATTATGAATCCAAACACATTAGTTTAACTGAGCACTGAAAACACAGCTGTTTTTTTAAACATTGGTAAGTCCTTGACTAAAATTTTTACCTTTTCAAAGTATAGGAAATATGCTTTTAAGGACTTCTAGACATTATATCCTTTGGTCATAGTTTTGCAGTGGCACAAGCAGGACAGTTGGGGGCAGCAGCCAGGTGTGAAGTACTACTGTTTGCACAGTCACAAAGATGCAATCTGGAATCAATTTACACCGATTTAAGATGTACACCAAAAATGACTCACACTTCCTGCCTACTCAACAGAATTCAAAGAAATCTCAGAAGAATGTTTTTATGTATCAGCCTTGTGTAATACTTTGCATCTCAATAGCAAAATTGCATTTTAGATACAGTATAGTTAAATAATTATGTTGGATTAAAAGGTAATTATTTATGGTGCCTGTCTTTTCAGAAGTTTGTATGCAAATATATCTTTACAATTTGCAAATGTTATATTTCATCAAAATGTTTAAAAATATTTATTGACATCATGGAATTTTCCAGTCTTAATGTATTTAAATTATGTGTGAACAGTGTTTGGAGGGTGTGTGTGGGTGTCTGTCCCAGTACAATTCAAGACATTTGTAAATAGTCTTGTTTTCAATGTGTTTGTATTTTATTAAAAGTCTGTAAGAGTTTAGTGGTCAGATCTTTGCCAAGCATTGCAGCTGGATATGTCTTATCCCTAAATCGAAAATAAAACAATGAAAAATAAAAGTCCTTTCAATGTGGTTCCATTTGTATATGACACATTTTTAAAGTTTTCTAAATCCAATTGTTTTATTAAACCTCAAAAGGCTTAATAACTTATGCATTAGTTATACATCTTAAGATGTATTAAATTAACAAAAAAAACAACCGTTCATTAGTTCTTGCATTTTTCCAGTGTGGTGCGTTTTTATTTGGCACTGCTCACATTATTAAATTAGTATTAGACAAAATCTCTAAAAATATATTTAAAGTTAGTGGTTTAACTGTATAATTTTAAATTTAAAAAATGATTATATTTTCATTTATAAATATATGACTGACTTCACTGTATGATGTCTGATTAAGCCTTCAAGGATCTGGCTTTTATCCAGTTTATGTCATTACTTATTAATTTAGTGTAAACATTTTAGTGATACATGGATTCTGTGCAGCTCAGTTTTAGACATTTTGACGGAATAAAAAAATATAAACAGTTTCCATTGGCTCGGTGTAAATATTTATTATAATGCGCATGCATTTTGATTCATATTGTTATAGAGCCACTTCTGAACCTCTTAATTCGTAGTTTGGCTCTTCTAGTGGCTTTCCATGTGCAAGGGGAAATGGAAAGGAAATAAGGCTCTGTATCATTTGCAAAAGATAAATGAACTCAGGGCGCCCTGCCGGGCTATGACACGCCTGATGTAAATCAGTGCAAGGCTCTGCCTTATTTGTTTCCCATAATATATAACTGAACATTTTAGGTCAATGCTTTCACTTGGTTTCTGGAGCACAAACACATAGGGGAGAGGTGTCCTTTCATGCACTAAGCCATGCCAACTGCAGTGCTAAAACCTTTATGCTCCAACCCAATGCTTGAAGGAATTAGGCTTTTTTGGCCATATCCCAATTACTGTGTTTGATTTTTTTGTAATAGTTTCATTTTTTATCATAGTAAAATTATAGTTATCCTCAAGCAAGTTGTCATTGAAATTCTCCTTCAGCTGTCAGAAAATATACAAGTAAATGGAATGCAAAAGCTGGCATCATTCTCACTGGTCTCAGCCCTCTGCATACTTTTTCTCATGTACATTTCTCAGGAGTACATTCAGTGTTTCTAAGACCTGCAAAGTTATGCTTAAAGTATGCAAAAGACAGATTTGTAGCACTATCCATGCATCTTTATAAGAGGCTGTAATTGATAACAGGTGGTTAGGCCTGTTCTTCAACAAAGTGAAGGCCAGCAGAGTATGTGTGTTTTAAAATTAGAATGTGAACAAAGTTCACTTCCAGTTTGGCAAGCCCTGCTGAACATATGAGCTAGTTCTGCTTTTGTGGTTGACGACAGAGAAGACATAGAACAGGAAGCTCACCCAGTGCCTAGATAAACCTATTTGCAATTCTTTTGAGGTTTCATACTGTTTTCTTGAAAATATCTGTATAATTTATTTGGTAATGTTCAAGATGTTACGTTTTTAATCATGTTATTCAGCCAACTTAATATTTAAAAAGCTGTTCATATTTTTTAAACACCTACTATACATTTTACTACAGTAAAAACAAATCTGTAACTACATTTTTGTTAAGCATATAAACAAATCTTTAAAGTGATACATGTACTACTTATTAAGTAGCATTTACTAATTGTTAGATTATTTCATGTTCATTATAGTATGTGGAATGAGCTCATCTTAGTGGGAAATTCCAAATCACCGGGTCCACGAATTCTGATTGGTCTACAATGTCACGACCTTACACCTGTGAATATTACATGCTATTTGGTGTCTTAAATGGTGAAATGGTTAGAGAAAAGCATTTAATGTTTTTCCAATAGAAAGTGAAAAAAAACAATGTGTTACCAAATAAGATATTTACCACTATTAATGAAATAAATGAAGTCTCTGCTGGCAAAAATTTGAAACAAGGCTGTTCAGTAGTGCACACATTTAATTTTTAGTAAAAATCTGACTCTAAAACCTAGAAAGTAAATGCAGTCTTAAGTATGAAAATATAATCTTTCAATGTCAATTAGGAAGTGACACAAAAAGCTGGCTCTATGAGTTAATTGGCTTTAGCTGTCAGACATGTAACTTGCTCCACTGAGATTGAAATTCTAACCATCAGTCAGCCAAGTCCTGTACTACCAAGGATGTTTTAACCTACCTGATTTAACGCAGTGTTATTGTAGACAACTTGAATTGCATTAGTTTATGTTGTTTTTATGGGTGGCACGGTGGCTTAGTGGTTAGCATGTTTGCCTCTCCGCGCTAAGGATTCCCGGTTCGAATCCCAATCTGGGTGGAGTTTCCATGTTGTCCCTGTGTCGGCGTGGATTTCCTCCGGGTTCTCCGGTTTTCTCCCACAATCCAAAAACATGGATAAAGTCTATTAAATTCTTGCCCCATATAGAGTGTGTATGTGTGCGTGTCTGTGTGGGTGAGTGTGTGTGTGTGTCTAGCGATAGATTGGCACACTGTCCTGGGTGTATCTGCCCAGTGTCCTAAACGTTCTCCGCTGGATTGGCATAGGGACCCCCCCCACCCTCGCAACCCTAATAGAGGATAAAGCGGAAGATAATGGATGTATGGCTGTTGTTTTTATCATAATAATAAATTGGGCATTGAATTTTCACCATAACAAAATGTTGATAGTATCAGAATATAAAAAGTTGATGAAAATGGTTAAATCTGCAACAATGCTTAAATAGTCCTCATTATTATTTTAGATTAGATTAGATTTACAACATACATATACAATTTGGCATCTAACAAAAATTTTATAAGCAGCAAGTGCATGAAACTCAATATATACAGAATCATCAGTATATGCGGTACGTATAGAGATGGCAGTACTATAGATAATGATATTCATGGTATACAGGTGTATATAATATTAATAAACAGTTGGGTACTTTATACATACAGAATAATGTGCCCTGACTATATTATAATGGGTATGTATTTAAATGTAATGTAATTTAAGGCTGTACAAAATTTTCTATTTAAAGATTGCAGTACAACCCCTAACCAAAAAGATAGATGTGCGATGTTAAGAAGGGACACAATTCAGTGAGGAGACAGTTCTGGGGAAAAAGCTGTTCACCAATATGCTTGTCAATAGTGAATACTGATGTAATGAATAGCCTACACACACACACGATGCTGTACATTAACTTAGTTTATACATTTTTACAAAAAAATACTAAGCTGTATTAATAACTGAGATTGCATAAAACGACATTGATCTTTATAACAATTGACAAGGAAACAAATGTAAAAGTGCCACTTTGTGAACTGCATATATTCAGAAATATAAACAATTTAATCCTGGCATAGGCCACTTTGTTTAACAGGGAGGTCATTACTTTAGCAAGTGGCAGTAATGATGCCTGGAGTAGAAAAATGGCAAGCATACTAAATTTTCTCATATGTCATCTCTCATCTCTCGTATGTTTTTCTTAATAAAATGGTTTTTTTGTTGTTGTTTTTTTTCCAAGTTTAACAGTTTTTTTTTATAAAAATAAAAGCACCTAAGATTTTAGACGTCTTTACACGGTTTATATAGAATATATATAAACTATTTGTAACATGAGTAGTATGACTTTCCTTAGCTGTACATTTTATATTTACTCTAGTACATTTTATTCTTTATACATAATAAGGCAAAGTATATTTTCAGTGTGATCTGTTGAGATACTGCTCCAACTTAAATCACATTGTTTAAACGAGTAAGCCCAAATAGCACATTAATCATTAGTACAGGTTAGCACTATAAATTGAATGAGATTTAAGATGCCCAGAACGTGTTATTTATTTTTTTGTATACAGTACTGGGAGATTAAGAATAAAAGGTTCTAATCACAGCCTAAAATCTAAAATCTCACAGAGCTAAAATCTTAAATTGATATTATTTACTTAATGTACTGTGAAATGTAATAAGTCATGTTGAGATGTATAACAGAAATTCTGTAAATCTATAGACATAGGCTTATGTTGTATCCCAAATCATATTCTACTAATATATACTTATTAAAATAAATCTGCACAGTGATAAAGCAAAGAATAGTACACAGTTTAGGATGATTTGTATGTTTAAAATGTGTAGGAATAATGTGATCTTGAGACTGGCTGCATTCCCCTACTGACAAAACATGCTTACATTTAAACACTCATTAATTCCTACAGACAATTTATTATGTTCAGTTTACCCATCATGACAAGTTTTGGCAAATGGGAGGAAACCATTTGGAGGAGTGTAAATGGTGTTAAAATGTATTAGCAATAATAATCAAAAATATATTACACATGTTGAAAAAAACTCAGTCCTATTAAAAACGAGAGGCAATTGTTGACAACATTTGTGTTATAGAGGTCCACAGCTGAACTGTGTACCTGGTTACTAGGTGATTCAAGACACTGTTGGGATCCAATTCAGTAAGGGGTTACATTAGAATAACAGTAATCAAATACAAAGGAAAGAAAGAAAGAAACTTTACACTAGGGCATACCCCTTGCTAAGCCCACACCCTTTCCAATTGTCAGGCCCCATTTTTTTCCCTAACCACTTCACTACTCTTATGCTTTAAACCAGGGGTGCTCAATACATCGATCGACCGGTCGATCGGGAAGGGGTGTCAGGTAGATCGCGATGGAGGTTTGAAAAAAAAAGCGTTTATCACGTTTCAGTCTTTTTTTTTTACAGCACGGTATCGGAAGCGTTTATACACACACACACACATTCACACACAATGTGATTCATTCTGAATCGCAATCTCGTTCTGCAAGCGAGCGGTCTGTGCCCCCCCCGTCTCTCTCGCTGTTCCCCAAAACGGTATGTGACCATGCCTCCGTGCCTAAATCCAAAGCACTGCCCGTGTTTTTACACTTTATTTGACTGACGAGACGAGCGAAGTACGAGTGAAGCTCAAAAAGAAACTAAATGTTCCACTCTCATTTAGAGTGGGGGGGGGGGTGAATTTTTTTACAATGTCAAACTCAAAATGCATTTGCTTTTATTAATGTTCATGTTCTGTTTGGGGGCAGCACAGTGGCTTAGTGGTTTAGTATGTTCTCCTCTCAGCGCTCGGGATTCCCAGTTCGAATCCCAATCTGGGTTGAGTTCCCATGTTCTCCCTGTGTCCACGTGGCTTTCCTCCGGGTTCTCCGGTTTCTTCCCACAGTCCAAAAACATGGATCAAGGTCAATTGAATTCTTCAAATTGCCCCATATAGAGTGTGTTTGTGTGTGTGTGAGTGTGCCCAGTGATAGATTGGCGCCCTGTCCTGGATGTATCTGCCCAGCGCCCGAAACGTTCTCCCCTGGATGGGCACGTTCGTGCCCAGCGCCCGAAATGTAGTGACCCTAATATAGGATAAAGCAGAAGATAATGGATGGATGGATGTTCTGTTTGGGGAAATGCAGGTTACAGTGATTGTTGTACATTTGTGCTGTATACTGTGTGTTTGGGTGTAACTAAAATCAGGTTTTCTCTGTGCTATTTGCTGGAATGTGTTTAATAAAAGAGCAATTCTAACAGATTCCACAATACTAACATGATGTGTGTAAACAGGTTTCAATATAAAAGCCTAAAAAATAGAGAAAAAAATGAAAAGAGTGGGCACCCCTGCTTTAAACTCTCTCAGTATGTAAGCCACTTCAGATTTTCATATTACCATTCTGTTGTCAAAGCCTGAAAATACAGTTGATATTAAGAAACGTAGATAAGAAATTAAACCTCAATTTTTTTTGGTAAGCTCCATCTCTCATTTTTTAATCAATAACTGGCTGTATTATTTACTTTTAGGTTTAACTATGAGAAAAGTATCATACATTCTACTGTTTAAGCAGTCCTTAATCAGTAGAGATCACAGTGGGATGACAGGATATTTCAGTGTTCTTACGGCAAAGTTCTACTCTCCCCATCCCTAAACATAAATATCCAGAGATATCATTTTGCAAGTAAATGATCGAGCTCCAGTCCATGCATGAAATACAATTAATGTGTCGGGTTACATCATCTTCCTCAAGATACGGAATCTCTTTTTTTTTTGTCTTCCATCAAGTGTGGCTGTCTGGCTTTGCTGCTTTTAAGTCGGCAAGTCTGGCATGATGTAATCCTTCGTTCTGACTCCTGACAGAGACATATGGCTTATTTCCCCTGCATTGTCTGAGTTATACCTTTTAAATGGATGCTCTCTCTCTCTCTCTCTTACTCTCTCTCTCCCTCTCCTCCTCTCTCTCTCCTCCCATTCTCTCCCTCCTTCATGCCCTCTTTCTTTCTTTGACAGTTAAATGCCCACCCAAACTATATAACGCAATGTTTTGTTTAAGCCAACTTGAGTTCATGACAAGAATAGGGATAGGTATTATTTTCCTCTGCGTTCTTAAATCTTGTATTAAGGCAAATAATTATATATTTTGGTGAACAAAGAAAAGGTTTAAATGATCGGATAATTAGCATAATTTAGCTTCATCATGATGATTATGCTATTGTAATTAGAATTATTTTATCAATTCTCAAAATGTGGCCTATACACAGTAGAACCATGATGCAATAACAACATTTGTTTATTTTCTTTTAACATTTTTTCGATATGTTTGATATCATTATTATGCATTCTATTATACATAGTGCTCTGTAAGACGAACAAAATATAGGGGCCTATTTTAGCATTATTTGCCAATTTTAGCAATCTTCGGCAATCTTTGTCAGTGTGTAATAAAGAAAAAGCTGATTTTCCAATCTTCAATTTTTTTGCCATTTTAATGAGCATTCAGGGTTTTAATAGTTATAATATATATTATTTATTATTTTGGTTATTATTCTTCTACTAATAATACTATTATTATATATTATTTTAAATTATTCAATAACTGCTTTGCCAAATAAAACTTAAATAAATTGTAAAGCATTGCATGACTATAAAAACAATTTGATTGATTTAGTTGTAGAGGATGCAAAGCAATGCCCCTAAATAAATGTACTGTAAATTAGATAACCAAATTGATCTTGTTGTCACAGTAGAGCTGATTTCATTTGCTCTCTGAATTAGTCTGCAGTCAGAAATAGGACATATTGATTTCCTATAGACCATCACTAAATGTCCACTGCAACACTTGCCAACACACTGTACAACTAGTTGGAACAGGCTCTTTGATTTATTCAATGAAAAGGTGATAGCATTTCCTGTAATATATGTGTTGCAAATCATGAGTTGACTTTGACTGTGAACAAAAAAGCTAAAAAAATTGTCTTTGATCATCTGTCCAAAAAAACAAAAATGACTTGTTGTATACACTGATAGACTTATAGACTTCTGCACTAAATGCTTCTTTTCATTTCTAAACCTCTTAGTTACATCTGTTGTTTAAAACAAACTGTTGTATGTGACCTCAAACAATGTCAGTTTAAGTTGCATAGTTGCATTAAAATTATCTTCTGAGCTATGATCTTGTAATGCAAAAAAAAATAAAAAATCTATTGCTAAAAGATTTATGTTCCACACAATCCTTTAAAGCCATCAACTTTAAAGCTTTATTTACTTAATGAAAGGAAAACAAACTGGCACCAGTGGCTTTTCATGAGTTTATTGTGTACATAACAGAAGTGGATTTGTCAGCAGCATACTTAAACGTAACATACATTTATGAGATATTGAATTCATTTTTTTTATTATATTATTACCAACATTAAATGAAGTATATACCTTCCTTGGATTTTATTAAAGGTGGACTCAGCTTCACATAGTGCTGATTATACTTTAACTTAGTTTTACCAAGCACTTTAGGAGCTAATTCAGGATCCATTACTACTACTTTTACTAGTTGGGAGAATACAGTACATCTTCACTGTCAAAGGTCATTTAATGAAACAGTTTCCAAAACTATATGATTAAAGCTTTGGCTAAGGACTTTCCATTAAAAGCCATACTTTATTACCTAACCACCTTGCAAATGAAGCTGGATCTCATCCTGAAGTGGTTATTATTTACCCTGCCCAATAAAAGCTTTACTTCCCATTGGACACAGTTTACCATCAAGTGCATTTTAAGTCAGGGAAAAGACTCTCGAGGTTCTCAGGCTTCCCCCCCCCCTGTTTTGGGATGCATTCCAGAACAATCTTGAGAGCCTTTAAAGTGCTGTTAGAGATCATAAATTGGAAAGCAGTTCTGCCAAGAGCTCTGAATAGATTTTCAGTATTCTGTACCACTGTGTGGACTAAGTCCCTAAGGGTAGAGACAAAGGCCAGGCCTCCCCGGAACAATAAAAGATAGGGAGCATTTGCTGTGTTCATATATTGACTTATTCAATTATTAAATTAACAATTAAATAAACTTTTCACTAGTGGTCTGTCTATATAAAAAGATAGTAACAATTTTTTTGCAGTGTTGTTCCTTTAAATAATAGATAATAACATTTGGCCCACCTCATTATGAAAACTATATACTTTATTATTACTTTGTATGTATAGGGCTCTTTAAGACTGTCTCAGCATCTAACAGTGGGCTGGGTCAATAAAACTATACATTGCTTCATATATTACTGCAGATACACATTCCAAGGTTATCAGTAATGCATGCTGTAAAGCTCACTATGTTAAGGAGACCTGGCTAGAGTCTTGGAAATGTTCACTCTGCTGACATCAGCTCACAGACCTACCAGTGTGCTAAAAAGATTTTATTGCGCCTGGCTTGCTTTGAGGGAATTTTACTCAGCCTATAGCCATTATAGGAGCAAGGGATTGTTTGAATGACAATTTAGCAACAAGGGAAGTTCGTCTTCCTAGCAGATAGCCAAAAGAACTATGTCTGAGTATGTCCTGGAGCTATAATTTCCATTCTTCCTATCCCCCTTTTTTTCTCATTTGCACCCCATTGATCGCTAGTGAGCCATAGACTATGTTTCACAATAACATTACCTTTTTATGACTGTGCTTCTGCCAGATGGGAGAAAGTCATGCAGTTTGTGATGTGTAACCAGTCCCATGAGTGACATGCAACTAAATACAGAATTTATTCAAATGGAGAACTTAAGATATTTTCAGCACTTCTGTTAATCTTTAGGTCGTACTATGTGTAGTTCAATTGTACCAATCTACCTGGGCTGGCCTGGCCTGGCCTCTTAACTATTTTAGCTACAACACCATGTGGCTAGTTCATCTTTACCTCACCACCCTGACCTTTGCTTACTATGTGCAAACACACGCACACACACACCCATGCATGTGCTATGAGCAGATGCTCTGTGAGAAAACCTTGAATCTCATGGTATAACATGAGACCAGACCATGTGTTTGGAAGCTGGCCAGAGCAACTTCTGCATTTAAGTTCTAGATTTATTTTTTAAATCTTGCACACAAAGGTTCATTGTGAATCAGCTTCTTCACATTAATACCAAAATGCCTTTCAGTACCTCTTACACTAGTTCAGTGTATTAAGGTGCTTCTAAACAAAATATTGGGGATTTTTTTCAATACAGCATGCAGATTGATTGTAATCAAAAACTTTTATTTAATATATTTTAGTAAAATAATTATTGTGCAGCACACTGACTTAGTAATTAGCATGTTCGCCTCTCTCTTCGAATTCCAATCTGGGTGGAGTTTTCATGTTCTCCCCATGTCTTCATGGGTTTCCTCCGGGTTCTCTGGTTTCCTCCCACAATCCAAAAACATGAATTCAAGGTTAATTAAATGCTCTATATTGCCCCATGTAGTGCATGTCTGTCTGTGTGTGTGAGTGTGCCCAGTTTGTCTCCCTGTCCTGGATGTATCTGTCCAGCATCGGAAATGTTCTTCCCTGGGATGGGCATTGGGAACACCCCTGCGACCCTAGTGGAGGATTGAGCAGAAAATAATAAATTAATGAATAAAATACTTATTATTGTTTATTTATGGCCTGAAATCAGAGATGGGAACTGCAAAATTAAGGTAATCACTTATCTAAATATGTAAATACAGGCATAGATTTTTACTTCCAAATTAGAGATACTTGGTTATGGCCCTAACCATGGTTAATTTGGTTAATACTTACATCATGACTATTTAACATGATTGCTCCACTTTACAAACATACATTTATTGAACTTCTTTATTTACCTTTAAGAGTAAATTATGTGTTTGTGGGGGGAGGTATATTTGAGTGTGTTTAAGTATGAATAATCACTACAGTACCATAAGTAGTGGTGTAGGTAGGGGACGTAACTGGAAATGTTCACAGACTTAAATTTCAGGAATACAAATAAATTCAATCTTTATATGCCCTAACTGTAATTAATTTAATATTTTTTTTTATTAACAATGAAAGTACTAAGTTAAGTAGTTAGTACTAAGTACTTAAGTTAAGCTAAGTACTGTATTTCAATACTAGAAATAATGGGATGTCTTTTATGTCTTTCTTTTTCTTTAGATATAGCAGATATTTAAAGGTGTAGTGCAGTGCAGGATCACTCATGTACACATGGCCGATGCATTCTAGGATCACGTGGCAGA
>JAFMOD010000271.1:2439844-2447829 GCA_019802435.1 Corydoras maculifer
TCCATGTCTTGCCCTCTTGTTTAAACTCAGTCTCTAAGATTTAAAAGCATATACTTAATACAAAGCCTTTAGTAATTTACCTGAACTTTTTTTTTTTGAAACGTTGTTGGTTTCTTTGTACCCCAATGGCAATGCCATTAGATGTTTCTGAAAAAAAGATTGATTAGTGCATTTCCAACGTCTGCATTACTCCCAAACCTCTGGCAGGTGTCCTAATTTCAAACCGTCTTTTGTGTGTTCATATGTCTTTGTATTTAGTGATGTGCGAAAACAAAAGGCAAAAGCTGGAGGCTGTTAGGTACTCTTCTCGCTATGCCTTGGGACTCTTTTACAAAGTCGGCATGAAGATCAACGTGCCCTGGGTGGCCAAATATGTCTCTGATAATTCCTGTATACGCTACATCGCCATTGATAATAAAAAGCGCAATTCAGGTCAGTGTCTTTCTTACACTCTTTCTCTCTCTCTTTCACATAAACACACAAGTAAGCTTTCACACTCCAAGGCTATCTGAAGTTAACATCCTTATTCTTGTTATCTTTCTCAGCTTGTCTTGTCTTACTTCTACGTTCAATTTTTATCTAATCTTCATAAAAATGGCAGCTGAAAAATAAATGCTTTGCACAATTGTTTTTGTTTTACTAGGTTACCTCAGGTTTCCTCCTTCAACACTTGTCTGACATGCATTTTTTTTATCCTATAAATCTATATGCGCACATTTACAGTTTATATTGGGGATCAGCACAAACATTGACTATAAAATATGTAAATGCACAAAAAATAGAATAGCGTAGTGGCTTCTTAAATCTTCTTGAAATGTGACTCATAATATCTATTGCCGATAAGCCACTATGATTCCTAATGATGTTAAAATTCAATCAATTCTTGAAGCTTGTTCATAAAATGATAAAAGGCATTAACAAAGCAGACATCTATTTCATTTGGTAAACTAGATTTTTTTTTTTAATAATTAACTTTTCAGTTCCAGCTTGTCGTCAGTCAAACATACCTACATAGTTTTGTTTACATTGCACAATTAAAAGCTAATTTATATTCTATTAAAGTTTCCACCATATGTGAATATAAATAGATTGTACTGTATTTTCTGTATTTACGTAATGTTGAATATAGTGCATATTGTCTGCATGTTCAGTGAATAATTTTTTGTGCATTATACCACAAACAACTTGCTTATTTTAAGTTAATATCTTTTTTTCTTTTTTTGTGGTACACAGTGTGTATCATTTCTTTGATTTTATTTACAAAATAATCAATTTATTTTTCTAGCTGCTGGTGACTGTAGCTAATTTTTGTAGGGTGAAATCTATATACCCTTTACCACCACAATATAATAAAACATGATTTTTTAAAAAATTATATCAAAGTGAGGTTTAATAAAAAGGCAGAAAAATAGGTAGACTATGAATTCTGAATGAAAACTCTAAATTCTAGGTTGAATTTCAGTCCTCTTTTAGATATGGGTATGCAGGTTAAATCTTGTTTTGTTGCAATTACAATACATACTGTTTTTATAAATAAAGTAAGTAAATGTATTTAAAGCATTTACAGTTATACATAAAGGTTTTATTCTTAATAGAAAACCAAGAAGATACTGGATGAAATTTCTTAGCAAGTGGCCTTCCTAAAATAAGAAATTTGCATATTTTTTCAAAGTCTATGTAAAGTAGTTCCAGGACCTTCAGTTTCCTCACACTTTCCAAAGACATGTGACCTGTTTAGTTTGTTTGCAGCCTGAATTTTTAACTGTTTACCTGAATAAACCGAATGAATGAATTACAGTTTGCAAATGTTTTGGTTTAGACTTTTAGTTCTTGTAGTAAGAATTAAATTTGGTTGATAAAGACAAAATAAACATTATTACATCAATCTCTATTAAGATCATGATTTTCTGTGCACTTATAAACCAGAAATTATTTTCTATTACCCAAAAATGTTTGTTCCTTTTGTGATTATCAAAGTACATAGAGGCAGATTAATTAATTAGAAACCTGTTCATGTAAATGTGTGACATTTATGGAATGTGCATATGTAGTGTGCAATACTAATGTAAATGTGAATAGAATGTCACAAATGGTTAACATCATCACAGTGCCTACTACACCTGTCACCCTTTATTCACTCTGGTGTATCAAAGGCAACATCATATTTAGTGGGCTTGTTGAATTTTACATTGGAAAACATTGTTCTTTCAGGCAGAATGGCCCCTTGCCAGCAGTTTCTGCCTCACTACAGCTATTCTTC
Source organism: Corydoras maculifer (assembly GCA_019802435.1). Lineage (NCBI taxonomy): Eukaryota > Metazoa > Chordata > Actinopteri > Siluriformes > Callichthyidae > Corydoras > Corydoras maculifer. The sequence continues at coordinate 2,442,105 of JAFMOD010000271.1, forward strand.
ATAGCTGTAGATTTTTAAATTTACTACATCAGAAACACAAATACATTGTTGATGTAAATTATTAACAATTTAGCTTAAAATAATATTTTTAATTAATTAAATTAAATAATAATTTTTTACCTACCATAATATGCCAAAAGAAAGTTTAAAAATTTTGGTTATATATATAAACCATTTAGTCCTCTACAAGACAATTTACACTGGGTTATTATTTTTAAAAAATGAAACAAAAATGGAAAATGCAAAGTAAGTACAAAAACTAGCTATGTGCCATGGATCAATAGCTTGTTGAACTACCACTGTCAACAATAAAATAATCAATTTCTTCATGAATGTATTACACAATGTTGGTGGAATTTTTGTCACAGTTCAATAAAAAAATACTTCAGTTCATTCGTTTGTAAGCATCTATTCATTTACAGCTCTGCCAAAGCATTTAAATTAATTTTTGAGTCATTGCAACACCTTCATTCTTTTCTTTTTCAGTTATCTTTTGTTTCAGCCAAGCTTAAGTTGTATTACAAATAACCCAACATTTGTCTATTTGATACTTTGATATATAGAGAAGGTCATGGTGAACTAAATGACTGCAAGTGGCTCAACCTCATTTTCAGAAACATTAATACTTGAATAATAAATTTCCATCCATCTTGCATTCATTCTATTCTTAACCAGATGCCCAGATGTGTTTGTGCTGAAATGCTGTGTTTAGTTTTGACCTGTTATGGCACTGTGGATCATGGTCAAACCTCTCCACTTTGGTCCTGTCTGTCCATAAAACATTGTTCCAAACCTTGTTTGTGTTTTTTCTCTTTTCTAACTCTTGTTCACATTATTTCATCTAATACAAAATTACTAGGTCTGGTAGATTAACACTCCTTGCTTATTAATATTTTTACATTTATTATATCTTAAAATTAAAATATGAAATTAAAAAACAGATTTACTGTTTGACTAGAAAGGCAGAACATTGTCACATTTTTTTTTAAATAAAATGTGAGTAATCATGAAAAAGGGAAATGTTAAAATAGTGACTAAAAATTTTTGACCAACAGTGTAACTACAGTCAGTTGAACTAGCTGCCATGTAAAAAAAATACAAGATCATATATGTGGTAATAGATCAAACCTGCCACATAATCAACATGCCTGATATTCTGTATAGAACAATTTCAAAAACAAAACTGAATTCAGTCATATATGAACTTCACTTCACAGTCATGCATTAAAATGTTCTATAGTCCTGCGTAATTCCTAAAGGTTTCATAATATATATGTATTCCATCTTTTAAATTTAAACCTTAGCAATTTCAAACCCAAAAATGTTTGTAATATTATGAATTAATGACAAATGTTTGTAGCTTACTAATTTTTCTAAAATATTTAAATTCTTATATAAATCTAGACTCTGTAGATGAAACAGCCATGTCATTTTTTTAACCATTGACTTTTGTATATGCAGTGCATATTTTTCACTGAATGTTCATGTTGGTTATGAACCAAGGTAGACATTAATACATATTCGATGTTCTGGCTTCTTTTAAACCAATGTTTTATATTTCACAGTGTGCTTTAATTTAAATATGCTTTTATTAATACATGCCATTTTTATGATTAACATACACATGACCGTTAATTTTGGTAATCCATATTTTGTGCTTCTCCTGAGATTGCTGCCTTGCCATGGTGGAGAAGCTTAGTTGTTCCTATGATTCTAAGAGCGATATGTTCTGGAGTTATGTTCCTAGTAGGATCATCCTTGTTGGTATAGTCATAATGAATGTTTCTGTCAAAGAGCTATTACAGTTTTATCTTATAGAACAAGAAACTGTGGGCTGTGGGTTTGGTGTAAAGGTAACTTGGTTTTTATGATGGGGAGTATGCGGGGTACAACCTATAGCACCTATAACGTCATCAACAGAGCTGACAGATGCTCAGTCAGCATATTTATTTCACAGTGCACAATGAGTAGTTTGAACAAAAATGGCATACTGATTTGGATGTTGCTCAGGATAAAAAGGTCTGCGGTACCCATTGTGAAGGACAGGATGGGCATTGAGAAGTGTACTATTAGCTCATCAAAGCTTGTATTGTTCACTACAATATTAAAAGAAGATGAAAAGAAGCCCAAGCTAAACAGCAGTCTTCGTGTTATGAATGGACAGTGGAATGGTAGGAATATTAATTCACTTGGCAAGTTATCAATACTTGGTAGTAAATTGGAGAACTGATCATCAGCATTTGTGGATTCTCTGAAACCAAGTATTCAGGCATAATGTTGTTCTCATGGAAATAGGGCCCTGACCAACATGAAGTCTCTGGATTCACAAAAGAATTGCTACATGTCTGACATCCTACAACCCACAATTCTATGGAAGATATTGCTTTTATCCAGTGTTATGCACCAACTGCTGACAAATACAATGAAATTGTGCAGTTGTACAAGGAATTCTAAACAAAATCTATTTGTCATTACATGTGATTTTAATGACAGAGCTAGAGAAAATGCACATGGAATGAGTGCAATACTTCACCCAGATTGTCGCAGATTGCACACCTTAAACAGTCTTTCAAATTCTATGCGCAACTTAAACAAATTAGCGAGGAAAGGCAAATTAGGATCATGGGAAATGTAGTCTCCATTACAATTTATGAGGGTGAAAGGCTAGAGTGTAATTGTATCAATCGCCCAACCCTATAAGAGTCAGAGCCTAAAGAGGTATGAGTTCGCAAAGGAACTCTTAACCTCATTGCTGCCGCAGGGAAAAGGAAGTGACCCAAAGTAAGGTTTTCTGCTTTTGCCACCAGGGCAGGAAATCCTCACCTGTCAGGTCTGTGAAGTCCATGACGTCTGGAGACAGTGCAAGGGGATCCCTGGAGCTGGAGGGTGGTACAAGGACCCCTGCGAGGCCAGAGGTCGGAGTAAAGGTTTCTTGCATATAGCGCGAGGGGTAGTTGGGACAAGTTGACGGTGAAGTAAGCTGGCGGCTCACCAACACGTAGTTTAATGGGTATGTAGTCCCCATAGTGAAAGATGAGGCTTAAATGCAGGAGCATGACCGATAACTTCCGTGATGAACATGGTTTGGTCATCACCAACACATTTTTCAGTCTACACAACAGGCACAGATACTCATGGAAGAGTCCAAAATCTACAATGCACACACACACACGCCTCAGTGCAGACTGTGATTCTAATCACAATCCAAGTTGTCAAAAAATTTATAGAATTAGCAGGACTTGAGAAACCACACACACCACATAAACTGTGGCAGCAAATGACAGATGTCCTGCTGGAAGCTGCTAAGAAGACAATACAGAAGAACCGCACCAAACAAAAGAACTGGATTTCAAGTGAAACATTTGAGTCTGTAAAGAAGCATGAAGCAAAAACTACTTCTTTCAATGATTACAGAGAACTTCTAAATAAAGTACAGACGATGCATAGAAGAGATAGACAAGCTCAGTTGGAATAATTGTGCAATGGGCTGGAAGAAAATGCTAAGACATATAACAGCAGGCCTGTATTCCAGATTCCAGTGAAGAGCTCAAAAAATATTCCAAGCTTGTCATGTAGTCATCAAGGAAAAAGATGGCAATTAACTTTTTTAACAAAGGGAGGTGTATTAAAAATGGAAAAACTACTGCAATTAATTATATGGTGGTAAAAAAAGAGAACAAACAGATTGATGTTTAAGAAAATTAACCACCAGCACTAAAGGAAAAGATGAAGTGGGTCATACTACAATTGGCTGCGCAACAAGCTAGAGTATATATAGCATATGACATAGCAGGTGAGCTGCTCAAATTTGGTGGCTAGACAATGCTAATCAAGCTCTATGAGGTCTGCTGAAGTGTGGGAAACTGGAATCTGTCCAGAACTACGGATGCAATCCATCTTCATTCCAATGCCTTAGAAATATGACTTGCTCCAATGCAGTAACTACTGAACCATTGCACAAGCAAGACCTGTTGTAAGTAGTTTTGAAGTGAAGGTAAGCTTGAGGAAGAACGTGCCCAAGAACAAGCTGGATTAAAACCAAGAAGAGGCACGCAGGATCAGATCACTAATTTTTGGATCTTTTTAGAGTTTTTCTGTTTCTTTGATTTTACATTCGACAATATGACCAACCTTGGATAACCATGCTGGAGATTGGTGTCCCTTCACACTCAATCCATCTGCTAAGAAACCTTACAAGCATAAGGCAGTGTGCAGCTGTCAGGACAACGAATCACACATCAGCATGGTTCAACGTCAGAAAAGCATTCCGACACGGATATACAGTAACCTTTCGCTGTGTCCTTTCAACATCCGAGCAAAACAAGTGATGAGGAAAGTGCTACAAAGATTTATGGAAGGATTCAGGGTTGGTGGAAGGATCATTAACGATCTGAGGTATGCTGTTGACATAGTGTAATTGGCAACATTATGAGGTGAAGGAGGCTTTAAAAGAATATAATATGCAGATGAATGCAAAAAAACAAAAGTGATGATAAACACTTAAGACCTGTTGGAGGCAATGGTGGAAGAAGTGGAAGAAGATGGTGGAAGTTTGAAGCAAAAAAATATTGGATAAAATATACCTTTATTACCTTTAGGTGCACTCATTAATGTTTGTGATGTGGAGTAAAAAATACTACAGACTCTACCTGTGAAGTAAAGTTAGAAATGTCCATGGTCATGGAATGTATAGGTATGGTCAAATTGACAAAGATTTGTAACAGCAACTCAAAGAGTTAGCACAATCACCAAACTATGACTGATAAAAACCTTTTTGTGGCCAATAGCAATTTATGACCATTACTTCTGAACACCAAAGAATGAAGAAGAGAGACATTCAAGCTTTTGAAAACAAGTACATCAGTAGAAGCTACTGAAGATCTCATGGATGAAGATGATGAGCACTGAGCAAGTTTACAAGAGGGCCAGAAGTTACTGAACCACTTTAAATCCCATAAGTAACTTAGTTCCTAGCTTAGAACTTAGACTTTGAAAAAAGTGGAAGACTAAGAAAAAACTAGATAGACATCATGACTTTGATGTGGATGTTTATCAGGATCAAGACAAATTTCTTTTGACATTTTTAGAACAACAGGATCTAAATCTGCATGGTAATATGAACTTTGTCAAAAAGTCTATTTTAAACATACATAGCTTCTTCATGACGAACTTTTACAGATGTACAGTTTCTAAATTGACTGCATTGTGTCTTTTTTTTCAAATTCTTATTATCATTTTTTTACTTTTAATTCATAGTATTTTTTATTATTTAGTGGAAAATAAACTTATGTTACCAATATGGATTAAAGTAGGGATTAAATTGGAACAGTTCTATTTGCTTGTACACAGTTTTGAACACTTTTAAAGCACAATATTTTCTGTTATAGTGAGCCTACTCTATTCTTTCTTTAGTTAGTATCCTATGTTGCCCACTCCAAAAAATAAGTGACTCAACCATAAAGCACTGTGCCAGCCATCTGCCCACGCAACATGACCTTGCTTACTTATACGGTCAAGCTCACACCCTCAAATCTTTCTTTTCCTGTCTCTTTTCTCTCTCTCATCTGACACTGCTATAGGCACATGATTTGTTTAACACTAAATTTCTCAGTAAGTGACTCCAACCCCCACCAGCACTTTGTTGAAATGAATTTTGTTATTAATAATGGAAAAGATGTTTGACCTCATACTGAGAGGCCACACCAGGCCTGGTTAAAAAAAAAAA
>JAFMOD010000271.1:2449693-2487292 GCA_019802435.1 Corydoras maculifer
GTCCGGCTGGAAGGAGGCCCCGGGGAAGACCCAGGACACGCTGGAGGGATTATATCTCTCAGCTGATCTGGGAACGCCTCGGGGTTCCCCCAGACGAGCTGGTGGAGGTGGCTGGGGCGAGGGAGGTCTGGGTCTCCCTACTTCGGTTGCTGCCCCCGCGACCCGAACCCCGGACAAGCGGAAGATAATGGATGGATGGATGGATGGATATATATATATATATATATATATATATATATATATATATATATATATATATATATATCCTCCCTCAGTCCAAAAACATGGATCAAGTCAATTGAGTTCTCCAAATTACCCCATATAGAGTGTGTATGCGTGCGTGTCTGTGTGAGTGAGTGTGTGCCCAGCGATAGATTGGCGCCTAGTCCTGAGTCCTGCCCAGCGCCCGACACGTTCTCCCCTGGATGATGAATGAATATATGTGTGTGTTTGTGTGTATGTGCGCACACAGTTCAGTGGTCAAATGTATTCATTTTAGTGAATAAACAAGCATGTCTTATACATCAATACCAAGATTCCTATTAAAAGTGAAAGTGTAGCAATTGAATGTGCAGTTGTGACATTATGTGGGTAGTGCTTATATTGCTGTGATAACGTGTTCCAGTAGATTAGAATAACTGACTGTGTACAACGGATGAATATCACTTCCCCTTTGCCAGTTGTGCAGTTCATATGAAAATGTTCTACCTACAAGCATACAATTAAAGTCAGCATGTCCTTACAGTAAACATTTATAAGCTTGATTTAAACATTCCTTAGTCCTCCAAATAATACCAGACACAAAGGCAAACACCTTTAAAAAAAAAAAAGTAAACATAATTGAATTACAAAATAAAAAGAGTGAAGTCACTATAAATCCATTTGACTAAAATGTTTAGATTTACAAGTATATATTTTTGCATTTTCCCTCCAGGGATTAATGAAATGTTCTGATTGACGCTGATAGTATGTATTAGATCTTGTTTAGTGTCTCCTCAGGTGGTAATCAGTGGTGGTTATCACCCACTTCAGTGCTAGCCAGAACGCCACATCTTGAAGCATGTTATTATATGTGCATTTTAAGAAAGTGTCTTTAGAGAAATGACTACAATCCTTAGTGGTCTAATAAATCAACACACTACAGTACATTAAAAGCAAAGGCTCAGATCTCTGGGTAAGACCTTTTTGTAGGAGGTTATCTTAGTGGTTTGCCTACAGATTATATCAGTGTGTGGCTCAACTTTAGAGCTGATTCAAACAGCTTACTCCTAAACAGTCTAATTTAGATTACCCTCAATTGCTAATCACATTATTTGCCTAAAAATATTTAAATTTTGAAGCATTTCAGAAATCACACACATACACACTTACACACACAATACAAACCATAAATTTTAGAAAACCTTAGAATTTACAGTTATTAGTGATATTTCCATTTAAATTCCACCCAATAGCATGAAATTGTGCAAATAAACTATTTTGTGTACAATTTTTTTAATTAAAATTTGGTTTATCATGCAATGTTTTCATACACCATAAACTAGGTAAAACCATGCATTGTGCATTGCCAACTTTTTGACATAGAAGAGACGGGTTCGGGTACAAGACAGACCATAAAACCCCACTGAGCTTGTTTGGAATAAACTATACAGAAGGGTAAGAGCAAGCAACCTAGATGTGTGCAGCACATTAGTGAAAACAATGTGTGGTCTGCAACAACATTGGGAAGAACATCCCAGTTTAAAATCTAGATTTAAAAAGGTTCAAAAAAGGGTTGTGTGTGTGTGTGTGTGAGAGAGAGAGTGTGTGTCATTTCATTCACACATGGAAAAAAATCACTTTTGACAATTCAGATATCTATGCAGATTGTAGACACCTGTGTAGCTAATTAGTGGACACACCTTGATTTAACATGTTCCTTTCATCATATTATTTTCAGGGGTACCATTATTTTTGTCCAGTCCTGTTAAATGAGTTAATTTTTTGAAATAATTCTTTTGAAGCACGGTTCAAAATTCTTGTTGGATTTTTATTTGTTAATTTTCATAGAATTTCCATTAATTATTAATTTTGTCACTTTTTAATTCCAACATAGTGTAAATGAAAAATGATTATATGTTATACCCAAATAGTTCTGAAAAAATCCTGTATTTTTTATTACAAAAACCTCATGCCAGTTTTTTTTTTCTTAAATAACACCACAGTTCTTCAGTACCACTAGATGATGACTTAAATTAGATGAGGTGGACTTTCACATTTATCCCATCATCTGCTTATGAGGAAAACATAAATGTACAAACGATGTACATTTGTTTGTAAGTGTGCAGTCTGTAATACTTTCTCGTTTTTTTAGTTTCAGAAGATTTTGGGCCCTCCATGGTGGTCCACACCAGTGTGCACTTTGGCACGCAACACCTGATGAAGTCAGTGGAGGAAGTGCAGGACATAATTCTGCAAGAGCTGCAGAAGGTGATGCCCAACTTTCCTGAGCATGAAAACATTAAGTGTCAAAAATGGAGATATTCTCAGGTACGAAATACGAATGTCACATAATCTATTAATTGATGAAAATACAATAAAATTGAGGTGTAACATAGCACAAAGGATTCTGTTTTCTTGACGTTTATGTTCCTCAAAGCTTTTGATGAATTTTCTGAGGTACAACAAAATAAAAGCATAACGGAAAATTCTAAGTTCCCCATTTATTTTCATACATTTTAAGACATGACTAACTAAAATGTTGCTGTTATTTACAAAATTTACAAACAAAATATTATGTACTGGTCAAACAGTTGGTAATCAAAATTTAAGCAACTTCTATCCTAAAACTTTTGAAATATCTGTTAAAGTCTGATGTAAAATACTTCAAATTTGGAGTATAGATTATCTAGATGTCTTTCTCTCTCATAGCATGGAATAAATCTAAGCAATTATTTACACTTTATGACTTACAGAATTAAAGCAATAAAAACATTGCATTTAATACACTGATCTGCCATTTGAAGTAACATAACACAATAAGATTGCTTCTCATTCAAATAACATCTTCATAATGCAAAGACAAATTTTTTGACATTCATGTGACAAGTAATGTTAGCGCAGTAGAGGAATGTACAGTAAAACCCTGATACACTTACCAAATTATAAAACACATTTGTCAACTGATTTTCGAACACACTGCCAAACAAATGACAGAGTAAAAGAGCTTGTTTTTCCCAGTAATTTATTTTACTATATGTTTTAAACCAAAACAACAATAAGAAGATATGTGATCCTACAAGATAATGCGGTGTGATGTGTACAGACAGCAGCGGAAATTAGAATGGATTAGCATTTAAATTATTTGGTCACTTAACTAGTTAGTTGGACATCTTTCTTCTGCTGCAGTTCCTATCTTTTTCTGACTGTATTTGTGCTCATTTAGTTAAAATAGTAAACATTGGATTATACACTCACTGCCAGCTGTTGTGGGTTAAGCTGTACCCGACACAATTCAGATTCACCCTGTAAAAAAGCAACTGAATTGTTCCCTGGATGTTATGAGTTTTTACCTGAACCAGAATGAAGTTAACTATTACTTTATGCGTATTAAATCTGATGCTCTCTTGACATTCTCTTGAACTTGGCTTGATGCTTGATACTTTGCCTTTCAGAAGCAATTTCTGTTTTCCTCATTTTATTTTAAATTAAATACAACTAAGTAAGTCAACTGACCACATAAATGCAATATGATAAAAAAAAAATAAAAAATAAAAAATAAATAAATAAAAAAAAAATATATATATATATATATATATATATATATATATATATATATATATATATATATATATACTACTGTATTTATTTAAATAAATTAAATGCAGTAAACATTCCTGGCCCTTACTGTGTAAATAAAATTCTTATAATGTAAACAAATTAAATCAATTGTCAAAAGTTTTTTTTTTCCATCCTCTATTACTGCTGTTAAATTTAGTTTAAATATCTGCTTTGATTGACTAGTAATTTAGATTAGATTGTATTAGATTAGATTAGATTCAAGTTGATTGTCATTACAATGTACAGTTACAAGTGAGGAAAATGTTGTTTGACATCTAATTAAAAAGCAGTGTGGAATGTACAGCATCCTTAATATGTGTACAGTATGTACAGGACACAGTGGTGGTATGGACATAATATACCAAGATTTTGCTGAATTACTAAAAACACTATATACAGTTATGTGAGCTGTAGACATAATACACATACTTGATGAATCAATGGTCACTATTTTCGATTACATTTGACATTTTCCTATGTGTGCTATATGACTAAATGATTTAATACAAATGAATTTGATATGTATGTATGTATTTGTATATTCATATATATATGCAAACAGATATATAGTGCAGGATTTTCTGGAATTAATTTCTAAATCGAAAAAAGAAATTTCGTAGTCCTATTTAAGAAGGTTTGAAGTCTTTGGCTTAAGCTTGAACCTGATTGAGTGCTATTAATGAAAAGCTGTCCTGCTATACAGTGAATGTCATTCATATTTCATAAAGTGGAACATAATGTAGGACTATAGACCTCTGTGGCGAATACCAAGCTCATGCAGACGGAATGTTCTAGATGAGAAAAGCTCAAACAGGCTTCGCCTGAAAATGCATTTCATTACACTTTAATGATGCGCAGATATTTTCTCTAAGACATACAGTGGCATTGTGTTCTTACTGACACACACATACACACACACATACACACACACACACTTACGCAGACACACAAATACATGCTCACCCCCACACAGTTGGCTCACACGCACATATGCTTACAGTAGTTCACTGTGCGCCCTTTCTCACACACTCTTCCATGCTCTCTCTGTTTCTCTCTCTCCCTGACTCTCTCACTTTATCCACCCCCATGCCGGGCTCCTCTGCGACACACAGTGCTGGGCCTCAGCCTAAGGTCAGAGGACACGAAACATCTGTGTGGGAGCCCACATCTCACTACAGGCAAGAGAATGGGCCAAGTCTTGTCTGTGATACACACTCACTCTACACACATTCATGCACACACAGTACAATTTTTTCCAGCCATGATTGTCTAAAGCTTAGAGGTTTCAATGGCCAAATGTTGTAACTGTTTTAAGAAATTGGTGATTGTGACTGATCGTTCATAACTTGAATGTTAAAAAATTATGTAGAAAGTAGTAATACAATAATTTGATATTCAGTATCAATTAGGTCCTGCACAAATCACTATATCAGAGGTCTGAAAACAAAAAAACAGCAATCCGCTATGATCCATATAAAAGCAACTGACCGTATTACATAACTGCAATATGTGAGTCTCTTTAGGAGCGAGAATGTTTAAGCATGTTGTAAATACATTTACTGTAATAGAAGGTTAAAAAACATAAAAATTGGTCTGTAGGATTTAATCTACAACATATTTTACATATTTTAACATATTTAATATTTCTCATCTCATTTCATTGTCTTCCTCTTAATCCTCTAGTAGACTCGCGGGGAGGTTCCCACTGCCCAGCCAAGGGAGACTGTTTCAGGTGCTGGGCAGATATACCCAGGACAGAGTGCCAGTTAATTGCTAAGCACACACTCACATACACAAACACTATATAGGGGCAATAGGGACTATGGGAAGAACCCGGGGAAAAAAAAACACACACAGACACAGGGAGCACTTGGAAACTTCTCCAGATTGGCTAACCACAATGCCACCCAATATTTACTATTTATACAATGCACATTTAGTACAACTTGTTTAAGATTTGCTGTATAGTTTATTATTTGAGTACACAATATGAACAAAATAATTGAAACATACACATTACACCTTCAACTCAGAGTTGAGTGAAAATTATGTAGAAGAACAGATCTTTTTCTTTCATTAACCGAGGGGTACCACCAATTTTGTCCATGTCTGTACATACTGGAGTTTACATTTTCAGTTCTGTATGTACAATTGCAGGTCCCTTCATAGAATCTTCAGATTTTTTGCCCTCCATAGAAAGTGAAAAGTATTATATAGTTGCAATTCATGTACCTTTTTAGTTTATCTAACAATTATCTATAAACAATTCTAGATTTTCATGCAAGAGCATACAAACCAAGCAGAGCCAGCAACTCAAACAAACTCAGTACTTGGTATCCCAAGAACGGCCAACAGTTATGCATTTTCTCTACATTGTTCATATACAGGGATCTGTATTATAGGCTGAATTCAATGTATGTATGTATACAGACATTCAGAAACTCTATAGCATGTCATTAAAACCAACTATGTTTGTACTGTGTAAGCACAAGAAGAGCAGGCTTTGTTTGAAATACCAACAGTGAATGATTTAAACATGCAGTGAGTTGTCACCACAGATTTCCAAAATTGGACAAATGTATGCCATTGAAGCCTTAATTTAATCTTGTTGGGGTCACAATGTCATTGTTTAATTTTCCCTGTTCACACAGCCATGCAAGGACTGCATTTTTAAAAATCTGTGTTTCAGCTCCTACAAATGGCAGTGTTTGCACTCTGTTTGCATCTGTCATCTAAACTGCACTTTCATCCGAATAATGCCTCATGGTGTCAGTATTAGGTGGCTCATAAAGTACGTGAAAAGTACTTTCAGGGGTTTAGTGACATAGCCTCGCAAATATGTTTTTGAGTCATTCCAAGTATGAAGTACTGAATGAAAAAGGCATAACATGTCACAAGACAAGTTCCTTCATACTGTCATGTGTTGTCTCTGTATGACAAGTATTTATACAGTCATTCTGACTTAGTCAGATTAGTCAATTTAAACTGGTGCTTGAAAGTGTGATCTATTTAAAATTCTTGATATTCCTTCTGAAATAAAAAATTATAATCAGAAACATCATCTGGTTCAAAACAAAAGTAATGAAAACCCAATTAATCAAACAAGACATATCATTTAGAATTTATTAATTGGTAATTATGATTCAGTTATCCACAAGCATTAATGTTGTAAGGAGCATTAATATCTGTTGTGATTAACTTTGTGTATCAGTTATATACCAATAACTGTTGAGTATATCATTGAAGTTCAGCTCATTCATGCAGAATAGCTTCTAGGGTGTTCTTTTCACTTTTGGATGTCATTTTCAGAAACTTGCATTTCCTACACATTGTCTTTATTTATTAACTCTATACTTAGTGTTATTTAGTAAGACAGTTTGTGCAATAAGAACTTATTGCTCCTGATATTTATTTTTTGTCCAATATTTTGATGATTTCTTCAAAAACTTGATGGTAGAGTTCATCTTTGTGCTATCAATAATGGGTTGAGGTTCTTATAATAGAATATATAATGTTCTATTCAAGATATTTTTCCAGTAACCTCCTTGCTTGTCTGTTTGAGCTTTAATAAATGGCAGACTAGCAGCAGTGTTCCCTTTCAGATTTTTTTATGCACCTAATTTTTGTTTAATGTTTTCTAAATGGTGGATTTTGCCAACATTAGCCAGTGAGACATTTATTTGCTTGTCATGATGATTTTCTGACAAACTATTGTGTCCCGTGGCTTGTGCAATATGCTATTAATACATACACATTAATACATTTCCATTTCCATTACCAAGTAAAGAAATTGCTGCTAAAAGTACATTATCCTAAAGCTTTCACATGTTACAGTATTGTTGGAAAAATGTGATGATACAATAATACCAACATAGGTTTTTGCATCATAAAAAGCAAAGAGCCATGTCCACATTTTGCACAAAATACAGACCTGAAGTCATTTGAGATGAACTAAAAAACAGTGATGTGATATGTGGTCAGGTGAATTTTTTATCCATCCATCCATTATCTTCCGCTTATCCGGGGTTCGGGTCGCGGGGGCAGCAACCGAAGTAGGGAGACCCAGACCTCCTTCGGCCCAGCTACCTCCACCAGCTCGACTTGGGGAACCCCAAGGCGTTCCCAGACCAGCTGAGAGATATACTCCCTCCAGCGTGTCCTGGGTCTTCCCCGGGGTCTCCTTCCAGCCGGACTTGCCTGGAACACCTCCCTAGGAGGGCGCCCAGGAGGCATCCTTACCAGATGCCCGAACCACCTCAACTGGCTCCTTTCGATGCGGAGGAGTAGCGGCTCCACTCCGAGTCTCTTCCGGATGACCGAGCTTCTCACCCTATCTCTAAGGGAGAGCCCAGCCACTCTGCGGAGAAAACCCATTTCGGCCGCTTGTATTCGCGATCTTGTTCTTTCGGTCATTACCCAAAGCTCATGACCATAGGTGAGGGTCGGAACGTAGATCGACTGGTAAATCGAGAGCCTTGCCTTGTGGCTCAGCTCCTTCTTTACCACAACAGACCAGTATAGGGTCCGCATCACTGCTGACCCCGCACTGATCCGTCTGTCAATCTCACGCTCCATCTTACCATCACTCGTGAACAAGACCCCGAGATACTTAAACTCCTCCACTTGAGGCAAGATCTGATCCCTGACCCAGAGAGGACTCTCTACCCATTTCCGACTGAGAACCATGGCCTCAGATTTGGAGGTGCTGATTCTCATCCCGGCCGCTTCACACTCGGCTGCAAACCAATCCAGTAAGAGCTGAAGTTCGCAGCCTGATGATGCTAACAGGACCACATCGTCTGCAAACAGCAGCGACGTGATCCTCAGATCACCAAACTGGACACCCTCCATCCCCTGGCTGCACCTAGAAATTCTGTCCATATAAATTATGAACAGAACCGGTGACAAAGGACAGCTCTGACGGAGTCCAACCCTCACTGGAAACCAGTCCGACTTACTGCCGGCCATGCGAACCAAGCTCCTGCTTCGCAAATACAGGGACTGAATGGCACGTAGTAAGGAGCCATGCACCCCATACTCACGAAGCACCTCCCACAGAATACCCCGAGGGACACAGTCGAAAGCCTTCTCCAGATCCACAAAGCACATGTAAACTCCCATGAACCCTCGAGGATCCTGGAGAGAGTGAAGAGCTGGTCCAGTGTTCCACGACCAGGACGAAAACCACACTGCTCCTCCTGGATCCGAGGTTCAACTATCAGTCGGACTCTCTTCTCCAGTACCCCTGCATAGACTTTGCCGGGGAGGCTGAGGAGTGTAATTCCTCTGTAATTGGAACACACCCTATGGTCCCCCTTTTTAAAAAGAGGCACCACCACCCCCGTCTGCCAGTCCAGAGCCACTGCCCCAATGACCATGCAATGTTGAAAAGGCGCGTCAGCCAAGACTTCCCAACAACATCCAGAGCTTTGAGGAACTCCGGGCGGATCTCATCCACCCCAGAAGCCCTGCCACCAAGAAGCCCTCTGACTTCCTTAGCGACTTCAGTCACAGTGATGGACATGTCTCCTCCCGGGTCCTCTGACTCTGCCTCCTCTCCGGAGGGCATATTGGTGGGATTGAGAAGGTCCTTGAAGTATTCCTTCCACTGCCTAATGACGTCCCCAGTCGAAGTCAACAGTGTACCCCCTCCACTATATACTGTGTTGGTGGCACACTGCTTTCCCCTCCTGAGTCGCCTGACAGTTTGCCAGAATCTTCTAGGAGCCGACCGAAAGTCACTTTCCAAGGTCTCACCGAACTCCTCCCACACCCGGGTTTTTGCCTCCGTGACGCACGAAGCCGCAAATCGCTTGGCCTGTCGGTACCGGTCAGCTGCTTCTGGAGTCCCACAAGCCAACCATGCCTGATAGGACTCCTTCTTCAGCTTGACGGCATCCCCCACACGGGGTGTCCACCACCGTGTTCGAGGGTTACCGCCACGACAGGCACCGACTACCTTGCGACCACAGCTCCTATCCGCCGCCTCAACAACGGAGGAACGGAACATGGCCCACTCAGGCTCAATGTCCCCCACCTCCCCCGGAATGAGGTTGAAGCTCTGACAGAGGTGAGAGTTGAACATCTGTCTGACGGGTTCTTCTGCCAGACGTTCCAAGCAAACCCTCACTATACGTTTAGGTCTGCCTGGTCTGACCGGCATCTTCCCCCGCCATCTGATCCAACTCACCACCAGGTGGTGATCAGTTGACAGCTCCTCTCTTCACCCGAGTGTCCAAGACACATGGCCGCAAGTCCAATGACACAACTACAAAGTCGATCATTGAACTGCGGCCTAGGGCATCCTGGCGCCATGTGCACTTATGGACACCCTTGTGCTGGAACATGGTGTTCGTGATGGACAAACCGTGATTTGCACAGAAGTCCAACAACTGAACACCACTCGGGTTCAGATCAGAGAGGCCGTTCCTCCCAATCACACCTCTCCAGCCCCCCCCCCCCCCCCCCCCCCCCCCCCCCCCCCCCCCCCCCCCCCCCCCCCCCCCCCCCCCCCCCCCCCCCCCCCCCCCCCCCCCCCCCCCCCCCCCCCGGGCTGGGTACTCTAAACTGCTGTTCGGCGCATAAGCGCAGACAACAGTCAATCCCCGTTCCCCCACCCGAAGGCGTAGGGAAGCTACCCTCTCATCCACCGGGGAAAACCCCAACATGCAAGCGTCAAGCCGGGGGGCCACGAGAAAGCCCACACCTGCCCGACGCCTCTTGCCATGGGCAACTCCAGAAAAGAACAGAGTCCAGCTCCTCTCAAGGAGATTGGACCCAGAACCCACGCTGTGCGTTGAGGTGAGCCCGACTATATCTAGCTGGTATCTCTCGACCTCCTGCACAAGCTCAGGCTCCTTCCCTGCCAGTGAAGTGACATTCCAAGTTCCGAAAGCCAATTTCAGCAATCGAGGATTGCGACGCCCAGGCCCATGCCTCCGGCCACCGCCCGATCCACACTGCACCGAACCCCTATTACAACCCCCCCCACAGGTGGTGAGCCCATTTGAGGGGGAACCCATGTAGCTCCTTCGGGCTGGGCCCGGCCGGGCACCATGGGAAAGTGCCCGACCACCAGACGCTCGCTGACGAACCCCATCCCCAGGCCTGGCTTCAGGGTGGGGCCCCGATAACCCTATATCGGGCAGGGTACACAGGTTCTTTGGTTTAATTTTCATAGGGGTTTTATTGGACCACTCTTTGTCTGGCCCGTCACCTAGGACCAATTTGCCTTGGGAGACCCTGCCAGGGGCTTTTGCCCCAGACAACATAGCTCCTAGGATCATTCAAGCACGCAAACTCCTCCACCACGGTAAGGTGGTGATCCAAGGAGGAGAGGTGATTTTTTTTTAATGGAAAATGGACATTAGATTTTACTGGCAAAGATTTAAAAAAATGAAATTCACATTGTTACTAATGCAAAACCAGCATTGGTGACATCACAGGGTGCATCAATGCCCTTGATGTGAGTGATTTGCATAATTTGAAAGTACCCTCGATGTGGACGCTTTTTTTTTCTTTTCCCACAAATGTGTGCGACCACTAAAAAATATTCTTTCTACAAGACTTTATTTTTATTTCAGGAGGACAATTCTAATCCTCATTATTTTGAGTAGCTACAATAGTTTTTTATTTGAAATTTTAGGGCCCTATGTATTGGATACTATGCAATAGTTTTTGCAGTCGAATAAATTAAAACTAATTTAATATTTTTAGTTTTCAGATTTTATAATGTTATTGTTGCTCTTTTTATGTTAGACCAAAGAAATTATTTTATGCTAACACGTTTTATAGTTAACTGTTCCTTTTTGGTGATTTAACAACCCCGAAGGCTGCTTCACTGCATATTACAAGCACATTTCAGCCCCCTTTCCACCAAACTCTTGAGATGTTTGCAGCAAAATATATCTGAGGAGGTGGTGGAGGTCAGACCTGCTAATATCAACTTACTGCTACAGAACCAAACAATTTGTTCTTGGCCAAGTTTCAACCAAACCATCCATCATTTGATTTACATACAGATTACTTTTTAAAGACACAAGGAGAAAGGGGCTCCTCTGTTTTTCTGAGGCAGTAATAATAATAATGCAGCATCTGTATCACTACCTATTAAAAGCCCCAGGAAATGGATACTATTTCCTTGGCTTTAGTGCTCTGTACCTTGATTCGCTAAAAACAGGGGAGAACATACTTACTTATTCCTCCACTTAAGTCTGACTATTTTACCAATAGTATTTTTGTAAAACTTATTTTTGTGCTTTAAAGATTTGCATCATAGGCGTAGGAATGAAGGGGAGAGCTAGTCTTCAACAACTACTTTTCCCAAGGCACCCATAACATAAGGGCAGCTATTGATGTGAATACTTAACATATACAACAAAGTACACCAGAGAAAGAGAAAAATAGGAAGGTTGTTTCTCTGAATAGTAATTCTAAGCAGAGCGGGTGTAGCTTATTTTAATAACCGAAATTTAAGAGTATTTCCCAGGTTTTGTATTCAGGTTTGAAGTTTTTTGTGCTTGTTAAATCCCAGTCCTTCAAGACTTAGCTTAGTTGCTTATGGGATGACTACTTGCTAAAATGGTAACTTCTTAGCACCATTCATCAACTACTATTATTTAGTTCAATTTTAATAAATCTAGGTCACTGAATGCTAAAATAGAAATTTTGCTAGCACATAGTATTCATAAGATATAGTATTCACCAGATTCATACAAAGTGTTACCGTTTTAGAAAATTGCATTTTAATATTAAATCTAAACAAATGAAGTAAATAAAAAACACTAACAAAATGAAGTAAAATAAATATGATGAAATTATATGATCATATCAAATTCTAATCCTAAAAAATGTAACATGGCAAAAATTCATTTTAAAAATGTGCCTTCATAAGCCTTCATAAATGTCGAAATGCATAAATTTTGGACGTTATTCCTACCTTTATCTTAAATAATTAAATTGCTTATGATGCCAGACAGAAAGCCTCTAGCTGTCCTCTGTCATTTTTGTTTGCTTCAAGATAGAAACTGTATCTGTATTTTTGTAAAAAAAAATTAATAAATAGCATTGATACTTGTTCATCCATGTAGGCTGAAGAATTATTATGTCTAGACACAGTATAATCAATTTATTGTGCGTTATCGTGCATTAGAATTATTATACTCCAGTATATATGGAACAGAACAACTGCAGCAGCAGTGATGGGAATGCTTAGATTGACTACATTTTTCTTGAAATCCGGTGATTAATTTTGTAATTAATTTGTAATTAATTTAATTTTTAAAAAATCTGCATGTTACGCTGGACGCTGCTGACTGTAGGCCAGCCATACCAAAGTTTCAGGCAATATGTTCAAAGACAAGAAAGGATTTTAAGCAGAACGTTCCCTACTGTGCTGTTTCTGCACAAAATTAGTTTTTGAAATTTAAATTAAGAAATTAGCCCTAAGGTTAACTCTGTGTCAGTTGCTTAAATTACTTAGTATTTAAATCCCTGGACTTTCAAGTAAACATTTTGGTCACATTGTGTCACTGAATTAAATTGTTTTAAATTATATTAGCTGTTAATGCAAAGTCTAGTTTAGGCTAGAATGCAAGGTACATTAAAAATGTGTACTTATGTGACACGACTGACAAGCTTTTGTTGCCTCGTAAAGACTTACAGATTGTAGTACATCTGTTTTCTTTGTTAGTCCCCTGTTGATTCTCTCTTTTCTATTGGTCAGGATTATCAAAGAACAGGTATGATTTGGGTGGTGTATTATTTATTGTCAGTTCTGCAGTGATGTGGTGATGGGGTTTAAGTGCAGCAGTGACACCTCAGTGACACTGTTTGGATAGGAATAATGTAACCTGCTCTGCTCTGTGGTGCTACTTTTGGGGTTCTGACCGTTAAAGACCAGAATAGAGGGAACTAACACAGTATGTTCTGCATGTGTGCATGTGATGCGCTACAGTCTGTATATATAAATCTGTGTGTGTGTGCGCGCTCTCCTCTGAAGGGAGTAGTACACACCGTTGTAGGAAATCTTCAGTTTCTTGGCAATTTCTCGCATGGAATAGCCTTCATTTCTCAGAACAAGAATAGACTGTCGAGTTTCACATGAAAGTTCTATTTTTCAGGCCATTTTGTGAGTTAATCGAACCAACAAATGTAATGCTCCAGATTCTTAACTAGCTCAAAGGAAGGTCAGTTGTATAGCTTCTCTAATCAGCAAAAGGGTTTTCAAGGGTTTTCAAAACATTCAATAGGCTTCTTACACGGTTAGCAAACATACACTTAGAACACTGGAGTGATGGTTGTTAAAAATGGGCCTCTATACACCTATGTAGATATTGCATTAAAAACCAGATGTTTGCAGCTAGAATAGTCGATTACCACATTAACAATGTATAGAGTGTATTTCTGATTCATGTTATCTTCATTGAAAAAAAAAACTGTGACCCCAAACTTTTGAACAGTAGAAATATATATATATATATATATATATATATATATATATATATATATATATATATATATATATATATATATTCTACTGTTCAAAAGTTTGGGGTCACAGTTTTTTTTTTCACTGCGTATATATATATATATATATATATATATATATATATATTTATTATTATTATTATTATTATTATTATTATTATTATTAAATACCTTAATTGCTGTGAATCTAAACCTTTGCTCTGTGCAAGTGTGTCAGACCCATGCCTAGGTGCTGCCTAGACAGTTTGCCATCTGTCGTAGTCTCCTGGGCCATGCCTGCAATCAGACCGTTGATATTTGTGGTCTGCTGAGCCATTCTGAAACATGGAGAGGCACCCTGTCCTCTTGGTTTACACCCACCTTGCGGGCAGACACACTAAAACAGCAATTAAAAAATACAGCATTCTGTACTCTGAAGTACCCTTTACGAATATTGGCACCAGCTGGTAAACATAAAAGAAACACGGAGTAAACATACTGTTTGTATTTTTTATTTAGTTATTCTAAAAAAAAGTGATCACAAAAAGTATTTACAAAAAGTGATCAAAAAAGTGAAATACTTTAATTAAGGCTTCATGTTTAAAATAAGTTTCAAATATTTAAAAAAATCTTAAGTTTTTTTTAATAATCAATAGTGGATTTACAGCTGTTACCTCATATTCATACTTTTGTTTAGCAGAGTTTACTGAAAGTCAATTCTGACCAATTAAGTATTCTCAATATTAGAAACATGTAACATTAGTAAGTGAAAATTATTTGGTTCCATCTAGAACCACAAATAAGCTAAAACATATTATTTTGCCAGTATTAGTTTATAACTTTTATATGCTGTACTATTATAATGTACTATTATAATAGAATTACTATTTTATGCCACTCTTTTATTGGTCAAGGATAAGCTGAAATGACATCACTATTTCTTTTCTGAGAATGTGCGAATTGACTCACTTTCCAACAGTATATGGCATAATTTTTTCTTCAAGTGAGAGTCAGCTGTAGAAAACAGACTTTGTGTAGGCACACAAAATCTGGGACAGTGGAATGGCACTCTGCTCAATAACAGCACAAGATGGAGGTTGCATCAACTATTGGAAGCCAGATTGTTAGTGCGGCACTAATGCCATGTGCACTTGATTGTTTTGTTAGGTGACAAGATCGGTGGCTGACTGCCCGGGGCAGATGACACTCCACTCTCAGCCTCTGATGGTGTGTGGGGGCGATGGCTTCACACACTCCAATTTTGACGGCTGCATTGAGTCAGCTCTTAAGCTCGTCGAGGTACTGAAGTCCTCCATCTGAAGTGTGGAGGCTGAGAGAGATTTCTGTATTGGGGAGGTAGCAACGGTTCAAAATCCGCACCTCCCACATGAGGCCATGCTTACTGCACTCACAGTGTAGCAGTCCCGTCTGGAGCCATGCAGACACGTCATATTCCAAAACCAATTATACTGTCTGCTCTAGTTTCAGAGGATTAAAAGAAGACTGAGTGAGGTGGGGGGAAAAATCTTTAAATGTGTGCTAAATTCAGCAATGTTGAGTGCAAACAGGTTTAACATGTTGACTTTTCAAAAGTACTGTGGTGGGTGAATTTGTGAACCCTTTAGAATGTTTTACATTTCTGTATAAATTTGACCTAAAATATTTCAAACACATCCTAAAAATAAAATGAAGTAAACCAAATTAAACAAATGAGACAAAATATTAGACATGATTTAGTAAAACTGTAAAATCAGGTGTAAGAACCTAAAAAACAAGTTTTTGATGCTCATCAGTCTGAAAAAGGTTACATTCATCTTTAAACAGTTTGAACTACAGCAATGCAGGCAGACAGACTTGGTACAAATGTGACTTTGTACCAGATTTGCTGGTATAAATCAAAATTTATCATCCTGTAAATAGCAGCTCTCTTACCCTGATGTAGCAAACCCGGTCCACACCACAATACTGATATCACTGTGTTTTACAGAATCAGATTTTTATGCCGGAATGCAACGTTTTTCTTTCTCCAAATACTTTTTTATTAAAAACCAAAACATTGATTTTTTTTTTCATCTTGCCACAAACAACCTTTTTGTTTATGTTTATGTACTGTACTTTAGTGTACAGTACATGTACTGTAAACATACATCAATTAAGCAGCCTTGTATACCATTGATCTTCAGTGTTTTCCTAATGGTACATTTATTAACATTAACAACAGCCAATGCAAAATGCAAAAAAAAAAATGTTATTTGCTAAGATAACACCTTGAGCTCATTTGTGACCTCAAATTTTTTTAAGTCTGTTAATCTCCAACAACTCCTCTTAATAGGTTGTTGGAAATGTCTTTTAAAGGGTTTACAAACTGTAAAACATTATTCTATCTGTGCAACTGATCTGATCTTGTTTCGATTTATTTGTTTGTCGTTATTATCCATAATGTTAAAATAAATCTTGAGGGTGTTGTCTGTGTGTATGTGCTTTTATTTCATATATGTATTTTTCTTATAGGGCACAATTCTGAACAAAGTGTAAAAGATAATTCATGCAAATCAGACTTATCTTTGCATATACTACTGTGAATGATTTGTGGGGGAAGGGGGGAGCACTTTGTAAGTCTGCTGAACCACTGACTTACTTGCACTGCTTAGTGCTGCTGCAGCTGGGCTATAATCTGGGACAAAATATTTGGCAAGCAGAACGAGGAAAGAACCCTCTTAATCCAGGCATGATTATGGCAATGTGGTTTATAGGTCCACTGTACAATTGGACCTGAGCCATCCTTACTCGATGTCTGTTCATCCAAACACATCTATTCCATGCATTTTAACTGTTCATTAATTATACATCATGATACAGTACAGCAGCACCACATTCCTTTCAAAGAATAATTATGTTAATGAATATTATTTAATATGGAGTCAGTGGACATATTTGAATTGAGTAAATCAAGAATTTTTCTACCCAGTACCTCCCCTCTTTCTCTTTCTCTTTCCCTCTCTCTCTCTCTCTCTCTCTCTCTCTCTCTCTCTCTCTCTCCCCCCCCCCCCCCCCCCCCCCCCCCCCCCCCCCCCCCCCCCCCCCCCCCCCCCCCCCCCCCCCCCCCCCCCCCCCCCCCCCCCCCCCCCCCCCCCCCCCCTATTTAGTGTTTTAAAATACTTAAATACCGCACTAGTAGCAAGTGTAGTTTGTTATGCCATTAATAAAGCAAGGCTACATTTTTAAACTATAAGATAAGCTTTTACTTTGGTCTTTTAGAGTTGTTCTTTCTAATAGATCAGTACAATCAGAGACACTTATGCAGTTTCTTTTAATTATCAGTGTGTACAGGATGCTTTTTTGGTGTGTGAAATGCTCTTGGTCCAGCAGTGACAGTGAGGTCTTAATAATGTCCAGCGGTACGATGGAGTACAAGCCACACCTGCTTCTGGCCAAAGGAGCACAAAGTAAAGAGGACAAACAAAACATGCAGAGAAAAATAGTCTGTATTTAAAGAATTAAAAGTGCTTTATTATGGCAATGATAAAAGTGTGTGAGATGTGTCCAATAAAATGGACAATTTATGTATATCAATCCTGCTGAACAACTTGAAATATAATTTGTAATTAATGTTTAAATGTTAATACTTGTTTGGGGGAAACTGGATTTAAACAATACAAAGTAAAAAGGGAAGACCAAGATGTGAATCTGCTCAGGACAGTAAGTCAATCAGTCTCCAAAGAATTCCTGGAAATCAAGTTATTTCCAACACCATACTCATATTGTAGCAGACTGCATGCAGCATGGCATACCCCAGTCTGTAATAGCTTTTAACAATATACAGCACTCCTTTTTAAATGTTTTACTTGTTTTTAACCTAAACCTAAAGTATACAGCAATCTGTTAGGACAAATGTATATTTGCCTCTCTCTATTTCTCCCTCTCTCTTGCTCTCTCTTTCTCCCTCTCTCTCTCTCCCCCTCCCTCTCTGCTTTGTAGAGATACTGCTGTACAGAGCTTACGTTTATAGATACATAATTCATACAAGTCATCCTCTGAGAAACTGAACTCAACTGCCTGCTGGATTGCAGTACCCTTGCCACGGTGTTGCATCAGCTGCCTCTCGCTTTCATTAATGCACATGCTATTGGCTCTGGCTCTTTGATCTTTTTATAGCTGCTGATAAGAAAGAAGGGGTTATGGATGAACACTCAAGGGGATGAAATTATCAGTCATTTGATTCGGGTGCTCTGAGCTCAGACAGGCAATCACATTGGGGCATTGGGCATTGTGAGATGTGGTTTGTTATGTTGAAGCCCTACTTACAGAAAATTTAAGAGAATTGGTAAGTAATATAGGCAAAAACTTTATTAGTTTTAAAATGCCTATTTCAAATATTTATGGACCTATTTGTCAATCATATTTTTGGCTGGGATATTAAATCAACAACCCCAAATCCTCCAGAGCCTGACGATGCTTCACATCATGGCCTTTTTGTTTAGTTTTTTGACGGCATTGTATTAAGAAGGCTGATTTTTCCCCCCTAAAAGTCCCTGACAGATGGCACCAAAGGTGGAGGCGATGGCAATAGTCTTGACCAAAAGCTCACTTACAACACATATCACATCTTACATTATAACCCCCAACACTTGCGCACAGTTGTTTGTTTATTCCTGTCTTTCTCAGATCTTAAAGAGTAACACTGGAGAACCCATAACTAATTATGCTTCAATTATGTCTTCCTCATATCTAGAAAACAGATGTGTGGGGGTGGGAGTGTTGTCCAATAGGAAATATAGTGATGGGGATTTAGAGCTATATGATCCTGCTGTAGTGGTGGTTGGGGTGGGGGGCAGTGTTGGTATAAAACTTAAGAGCCAAATAAATTTAACTTTTAGTTCTTAGTTTTGGGTTTGGGTTAATGAAGTTTGGGTAAAATAAGGAAAAATGGGTGAAGCATTACATAAATCAGTGAAACCACCCTAGTAGGTTGTTTTTCATATTTCATATTATAAAAAATCATTTTTTTCAGGTATTATGCATATAAAGTTATATATAAAGTTTAAAAATCAGACAGCTTTAAAAATCAGATTTCTTTTAGGATATTTTCTTAAAGCAATTTCCTATCCTTAATTTCATTTTTAGCTGTTCCTGACATATCAACATTTGAATTCCAAATAAGGTGTGAACTATGAGAACAGCAAAAGATAAAACACTAACGTAATTAGATTGTTTTTACTTCAATAAAAATGCAGAAGAGTTTCTACACAGTATAGCATGAAACTCTGACACCACTGACAAGAAAAGTAAAACTGAACAGGAATAAACTGAATGCTCAGCCTGAGGATCCTCTGGGGCTTCAGTGTTTCATCACATCGCCATTAAGTTTCACTATCGTTTCTATATGTGATATAGAACTGTGAATTAAGTTTTTCAAACAAGAATAGGTATGAGATCTCAGTGATTAAATCAACTGGGCATTTAGTATAAGACATTAAATTTTAAGTAATGTTAAAGTTTAATTTTATTTTGGGTCATTTTGAAGCTAAACTGTCTTGCCAAAAAATACACACTAATATTTTATTTGGACCACCTTTAGCCAAAATTACAGCATGCATTCGTTGTGGCATTATTTCCACAAGCTTCTACTATGTTACAACATTTATTTCTCTTTAGAGTTGCATTCATTTTCCCTAAGATCTTGTATTGATGATGGAGATTTGGACCACTGCACAAAGTCTCCTCCAGAACATCCCAAGGATTCTTAACAGAGTTCAGGGCTAGACTCTGTGGAGGCCAATCCATGTGTGAAAATGACGTTGTCTGCTCTCTTTCACAATTTGACCCGTCTCATACAGAATAACATTTTCTCCACTACCACAAGATATATATATATATATATATATATATATATATATATATATATATATATATTTCAGCATGGTTGGTTAACCAAATGAGATGCTACTTACTGCGTAAGTTAGAGTTAAATATCTTGATTAGGTTTGTGTCTAACATAGAGCAATGTACTATATTGTTAACCATTACATTGCTGACCTTGATGAAGGAATTGTTAGAGATTTAAAAGTTTATTCACATTGTTTTATACACACCCAAAGTGTGGCCTATTTGTGGCACTGGGTTGACTTTTTCTGAAAATAGTCTGTGGTTTGAGTACAGGCCTGAGAACACTTTGAGTACCTCCAGGTAAAAGAAAAATGTGGTTCCTGTATAGTTTTGCAGTTTCCACTATAATTCCTTAGCTACAGAAAATGCATTGTACATGTTCGAAAAGAATGAAAGCTCCAGTGGCATTTGTTCATATAGCTAATATGGGCAAGGGTGTCATCGTAAATAATATCAGGTGACCACACAAAGTGGAGGTGTACAAGTTGCTAATATCTATTCAACATCCTAATGCAAATTTGATGTCTCAAAACACTTGTAAATTTGCATAATATTTTTGTCAGTGTTTGTGCTGTACTCTGTAGTGGGGAACAAAACCAGTTTTGTGCCTCACATTTCATGACTTCCTTCTACAGAATGGTCCTTTCTATGTACAACATGTTAAATGGAAATGTGTGCATCTGCCCTGGAATTGATTGACTGGCAACCTGTTCCAGGTTTTGTTGCCTTTCACTATATAAGAGCTGGAATAAGGTCCAGCAATCTGTGCAACTTTGAGTAGGATGAGAAAGTTTAAAAAAAATAAATATGTGTCAGTATGTAGATAAAATTGAGATAGGTGGAAGATTGGGATTTTTCTAATTTTATTATATTTCAGAGGAGCTTGTTCAAGTAAAAAAATATAGGGTCACAATTATTCGAGTTGTTGGTGTCAACTTTTATCTCAGTCTCTTTGTCAGGATTTCAGCAGTCAATACCCAGAGCTTTGTATTGATCTTTTCCTCTGCCAAGAAACCAGTCATTACTCTGCAACTCAACCATGCAACTTGACTGATAACTCTGACTTTCAAATACTTTATCAAAGGTTACAAAAACAAATGAGAAGGAAGCCTATTCACTTACATGTCAAGTCTTAGCCTTCTATCAACAGTCAAACAGTAACACTGTGTCCTACCAGTCAAAGTACTTGGCAAGTGCCAGGATGTTAAGGTGGATTTAAGCAAGACTTGTCCAACCAGCATGAATCTTCTAGTTATTTTCATGAAGTGTAAAAAAAGTCATTGACAGTTCTTTTGTGCAACCCTTGCAAAACCCATGATATGTATAACAGAAAAGTGCCATAACACAAGGCAGGCATTGTCACTGCAGTTCTTGTTCATAATTTATACAATGCCAAAAAAAACATCTTTTCACACTCACTTTTAACAGTGGTGTACAGTAACAAACCACATGACTTCTATACTTGGGAACAATCTTAAAATTGTAAATTGCTTATGATTTTTCATTTGATGGAAATTTATATTTCACTTTTGATCATAGGCAGCACGGTGGCTTAGTGGTTAGCACGTTCGCCTCTCAGCGCTAGGGATTCCCGGTTCGAATCCCCATCTGGGTGGAGTTTCCATGTTCTCCCCGTGTCTGCGTGGGTTTCCTCCGGGTTCTCCGGTTTCCTCCCACAGACCACAAACATGGATCAAGTTAATTGAATTCTCAAAAATTGCCCCATATAGAGTGTGTCTGTGTGAGTGAGTGTGTGCCCAGCGATGGATTGGTGCCCTGTCCTGGGTCTATCTGCCCAGCGCCCGAGACCTTCTTCCCTGGATGGGCATGGGGAACCCCACCGCGACCCTAATAGAGGATAAGCGGGAGATAATGTATGAATGAATGACTTTTGATCATAACATTTATAGTACATTTTTCATTCATTCATTCATTCATTCATCCATTATCTTCCGCTTTATCCTATATTAGGGTCGCGGTGGGGTTCCCCATGCCTATCCAGGGGAGAACGTTTCGGGCGCTGGGCAGATACACCCAGGACAGGGCGCCAATCTATCGCTGGGCACACACTCACACACTCTATATTGGGCAATTTAGAGAACTCAATTGACTTGATCCATGTTTTTAGACTATAGGAGGAAACCGGAGAACCCAGAGGAAACCCACGCGGACATGGGGAGAGCATGGAAACTCCATCCAGATGGGGATTCGAACCGGGAATCCCTAGCGCTGAGAGGCGATCGTGCTAACCACTAAGCCACCGTGCCGCCCTGCCGCCTTTAATCTAATGCTTTAACTGCAGCATTTTTGCAAATCCCCATCTACTTTTTAAAATTTTGAAATTTTGAGTGCCATATTGGTTTGTATTGTATCTAAATACTTCTCTCACGACTTCTCCTCGCTGATGTTTTAAATAAATGTTTTATTTAAAACAGCTTTCTATAAGGACACTTTCTACCACCCATAAAACGAATTGATCCTTCCTGACAATTGTTGAAATTTAAGAAAATATTTTAGAGCCATTCTATTCACTTAATAAAAAGTCTAACAACTAAATTAAAATTAAATTAAATTGGGTCATTTAGCAGACGCTTTTATCCAAAGCGACTTACAAGGTGAGCACAGGGTTATCACAACATCCCTGGAGCAATAAGGGTTAAGGGTCTTGCTCAAGGACCCACACTGGTAACTTCAGTGGACCTGGGATTTGAACCCCCAACCTTCAGATTGATAGCCCAACACCCTGACCACTGAGCTAACCCACCCCTAACTAAACATTAGAAAAAATTGTTTTCAGATATATCTGTATATAAATTTAAACTCATTGACCAACAATGCAGTTTAAGTACCCATATCATGTGAGACTAAACAATGCACACTTGAAACAATGTGGACTTTAATCATGCAGTTGGAGTCATCACCAAAGAACAGGTGTGGCAGTAAAGTAGCGATACTGAGAAAGGGGGGCACAGCAATGAACATTGATTAGAGATAATTAACACACCTTTCGTTTGTTCCAGTGATAATCATGTGCAGACTTTATATGCTAAAACATCTCATGCCACAGAGAGAACATTGTAGTGCTACAGAACCATGGCAGTCAGCAGTTACACTGGACTACATTCATTCATTCATTCATTCATTATCTTCCGCTTATCCTCTATTAGGGTCGCGGTGGGGTTCCCCATGCCCATCCAGGGGAGAACGTCTCGGGCGCTGGGCAGACAGACCCAGGACAGGGCGCCAATCCATCGCTGGGCCACTGGACTACAATTGTATTTTAATACAGTCTGTTAAATAAAACCAGTTGATAGTTATTAATTTATATGACTACATTTACTTCACAATAAGGCCTTGTTATACAGACCAAAGAACAAAACTTTGTAAAACCTCTTTTTTTGTTTTAGCTGTTGTTGTGTGGCTGGTTTTTCTGTGTGTTTAAAAGTGGAAGAAAGCATGGGAAACTGGATATAAAACATTTTTCTTCACACAGAAATGTTCCTTGAACACCTGTCCTAGAATTAAATGCAAGTTTTTTTTGCTGTAACGCATGTGTTTGCTGTAACGCATATTATATACTAAAGAATTGATAAAGATTAGGCGTTTGCTTCCTGCCATTTTTTATTCATTCCATTAGTAGATTTTCATGTCCCTGTTTCCATAAACCTTTTGTGGAAGGAGTCGGTGGGTCTTAAATACAGTGTTACAGATTCCTTTATATATATATATATATATATATATATATATATATATATATATATATATATATATATATATATATATATATATATATACACACAGTGCATCCGGAAAGTATTCACAGCGCTTTTCCACATTTTCTTACGTTACAGCCTTTTTTAAATTGTATGACATTAATCTCTTTCCTCAAAATTCTACACAAAAAACCCCATTATGACCATGTGAAAAAAAGTTTTCTTGAGAGTTTTGAAAATTTATTACAAATAAAAAACTAAGAAATCACATTTACATAAGTATTCACAGCCTTCGCCATGAAGCTCAAAATTGAGCTCAGGTGCATCCTGTTTGAACTGAACCAAAGGTGGTTCTACAAAGTATTAAGCAAAGGCTGCGATTTGTTTGTTTTTTAATTGTAAAAAATTTTCAAAACTCTCAAGAAGACTTTTTTCACATGGTCATCATGGGGTATTTTGTGTAGAATTTTGAGGTAAGAGAATAATTTAATACAATTTGAAATAAGGCTGTAACGTAACAAAATGTGGAAAAAGTGAAGCGCTGTGAATACTTTCCGGATGCACTGTATATATATATCTAGGGCGGCACGGTGGCTTAGTGGTTAGCACGATCGCCTCTCAGCGCTAGGGATTCCTGGTTCGAATCCCCATCTGGGTGGAGTTTCCATGTTCTCCCCATGTCTGCATGGGTTTCCTCCGGGTTCTCCGGCTTCCTCCCACAATCCAAAAACATGGATAAAGTCAATTGAATTCTCAAAAATTGCCCCATATAGAGTGTGTTTGTGTGAGTGAGTGTGTGCCCAGCGATGGATTGGCGCCCTGTCCTGAGTCTATCTATCTATCAAAATTATTCCCTCATTTTCATCAAACCCACTTGCCACATGGATTTATGGCCCTTGGAAAGAATGCTTCCAGTTTTGAGATGCACCAGCTTATGGCCACCAGTTTAGGGCCAAATATGGATCATGTGTAGCACTGCCAAATCTACGCCAGATGTAAACCAGATGTGTTTTGGAACATGTGGACCGTATTGACTACACAAGTTTTTATATGTGTACTGCATATACACATATGTATCAAATATCCTCCAAACATGCACCTGATGTGTTTGTCTGTCATCCGAATGTTTACATATGAAGACCACCTTTGCCTTAGTGCAGTTTGCAAGTGCAAGACACCTAGAGTTGATCATAATGAGTTAATTCCTTTTCATAGCCTGTTGGTTCTTAATAGAACATTTAGTAAAAGCATACCAAACATTAAAAATCCAAGGTTTAGCCTTTAGCCGGGGCACCAGAGCAGGGATCCACTGGTTACTATGGTAATACAACCATAATATTATTAAAGAGGTTTTCATCTATAGTAGTGTTTCAGTGTAAGTCATAATATGTATAAAGACAAATCACACAGTTCTATAAAGTGTACCAGATAGCATACGGATGTAGACCACTTTTTGTTGATATATGACACTTGCTGCTTGTCAATTGCTAGCACTTGCAAACTGCACTAAGGCAAAGGTCCCCCCGGGATTTTTATTAAAAAAAAAAATTTTTTCTTTCTCTTGGTCGCGTCCTCCCTTTGCGCGACCGTAGGGGCGGAGGTACTGTAACAGGTGCCTAGGGCACCTGTTCCATGTTTTGTCATTTACTTTAATTAGTCATTTAGTATTGTATTTATTTCCTTCTTTCCCTGTACTCGGTGCACTTCGTGGTTTAGTTTATGTTCACTCGTCGTACCTGTGTTTTGTGGTGTCTCTACACCTTTAAAATAAATTCCCATTCCTTGTTACCTGCGTGCCTGGCTCCCTTCAGCGCGTTTGAGCGAGACGGCTCTGCGCTTTCTATGCGCAGCTGCTTTATTCTCCGGGTAGGCGAGTGTAACACTAGGTATGTTTCTGCCAGCTTCGCACAGTTCTCTTTAATTTATTGATGAGTGGCAACATTTTAACTCTTTCTATAAGATTAAGTTTAGAGTTCTGACTCTACCACTCATTTACACATTTACCTTCCTGTCCCTATGCTATTATGCTGTTTTTGAACAGTGTGTTTAGAGATTATTTGTAATTAAACCTTTTGTTTATACCTTTATTGCTATTTTACTTTGGACAAGGCACAGCACATTAACATGATGCAGCCACCTCGTTTTACAGTAGATATGTTGTATCTTGGGTGGTGTAGTGCTTTTCTTTAGTGTTTCAAAAGATTCAGTCCAGTTCCTAATTGTATATACTATATCCGGGAGCCTTTTTGCAAGAAACTTTTCAACAGTGGTGAGTTATTCATGTTATTATGCACCCCTAGTTAAAAACTCCACAGGACAATGCAAGTTTTTTTTTAAGTAATCAAAACCAATACAGTTTATATAAATTGCAGTTCAGTTTATACTGAAATGTGAAAAGTGTATATCTAAAGTGTTCAGAAATAGACTTACACATTACCTCATTAGCATCCTTTGCACCAATAATTCACTTATCTGATGTGCATAATACAGTACAGAGTTCATCATGTAGACAGGATTCCAGAAGGAAATAATACAGATACTGTAATTGGTAGTTTAGTTCTCAGTGATAATCTGTGATGACTTAAAGCCCACAACAGGTTTACTTGTGGCAGATTTTATGAAAAAATAGCTTTTAGTCCCAATAACTTTTGAAAGTTTGTAGTATTTTATCTGTAGTGGCTTAATTTTATGTGCTTCACATATTTTTGTTTTTAAAGCTGTTGAATGCCTGCATACATTCTGGGTTCTGAATGGCATTTTTCTTCACACCATTTTCAAAATCCCACAATCACAGGAAGTGGCAAACATCACAGTTACAGTAAACCACAAGCTATTCAATGGTCCGGGTTCCATTTGACCCAACATGACAGTTGGACTTTAAAAAAGTTGCTGTGGTTAATTTCTTCCCCTGCTTTCAGTTTTGCTGTCATCTCTTTTTCCAATGTCCATGACTTACCCACACAATATACAGTGGGTTGCAAAAGTATTCATACCCCTTGAACTTTGCCATATTTTGTCACATTACAACCACAAACATAAATATATTTCACTGGAATTTAATGTGAAAGACCAACACAAAGTGGTATACAATTGTGAAGTGGAATGAAAGTTATACATGAATCAACAATTTTTTTACAAATAAAAAACTGAAAAGTGCGATGTGCAAAATTATTCAGCCCCCCTGAGTCAATACTTTGTGNGCTGAATAATTTTGCACATCGCACTTTTCAGTTTTTTATTTGTAAAAAAATTGTTGATTCATGTATAACTTTCATTCCACTTCACAATTGTATACCACTTTGTGTTGGTCTTTCACATTAAATTCCAGTGAAATATATTTATGTTTGTGGTTGTAATGTGACAAAATATGGCAAAGTTCAAGGGGTATGAATACTTTTGCAACCCACTGTATATGGTTATTTCCATGTGTCAAAATTTATTACATTATAAATGTGACTCTGGCTGCTTGTCACAGAATGTATCATCTTAAAACCCAGTGTTCGCTTCACCTGAATTAAAGATTTTAGAGCTATCCTTGACCTGCTTTGCTGTATCCATTCCAAATTTGGGCTCTAGCTGAATCCCCAGAAGGAAGGTTGCTAACAAAAAGCCATGGTGGGAACTAGGCTAAAGTATTAAATCCTTGCAAAAAGTGCAAGTGCAAGCAAAAGAGAATGAGCAAGCATGTAAGTCTTTAGTGCCTGGGGTTTTAATGGCTGTGGGAAAGGCCAGCAGGTCACTCAAATTTCGTCAGACATTTTTTAGCGATGGCGATTTCAGCACAATCTATTTTCCCCTTTCCTCTACATGCCTTGTTTACTTTCACCCACTTCCCACTGCATGGTTCCACTACAGTCTGGGGAATATGCAATCTCTATCACTTACTCATTTCAACTGCCATTGCCTTTGGCATAAATTGCAGCAGGACACTGAGATCAGCCAGCCTAGAATCTTATAAGTAACACTACTTCTTCTGGTCCTGAAGCCTATACCTATGATGTATAATTATGATAATAATAATTATTATTGCCAGTAGTAGAAGTAGAACTAGTATGGATTTTTAGTAATTGCCTTTCCCACAATTAAAGTAACAATATGTTTAAGGTAATTTATTTATATAGTGCTTTTCACAACAGTGCAACTTGTTTCAAGGCAGTTTACAATTTTCTTAGT
This sequence comes from Corydoras maculifer, assembly GCA_019802435.1. Taxonomy (NCBI): domain Eukaryota; kingdom Metazoa; phylum Chordata; class Actinopteri; order Siluriformes; family Callichthyidae; genus Corydoras; species Corydoras maculifer. The sequence continues at coordinate 2,477,752 of JAFMOD010000271.1, forward strand.
CAAAGAGACCCAAAGAGAAAGCTGAAGCAACAGTGGCAGAGAAAAACGGATTGATTGTTTTTACAGAAACAAATCTCTTATGAGGACCAAATATCATCCTAAATCTGTAAAATACCAAAAAACATGTTTGTTAAATTAACAGTATATTCATTGATTCAGTTTAGTCATTACATTTTGTGAATATCCCTCTGATCCTTTGGGACAGTTAACGTGTTAAATTTACTGTAACGACTGGGCACAACTGCAGACTCATTAGACCAACATAAATCAAAGGTTCTGTCCATCAAAGCCAAGTGTGTTAAATCAAAAATGGTTTATTTGATGCAGTTGAATCATTAAAGACTCTTTGATCTCTGATGAAGATAAAGTGTTCTGTGCTGTAGTACTACGGTTCTAATTTACTACTGTAGCTGGCCGAATTGAACACAAAAGTAGTAATATATCAGCGTTACATAAATAAACCTGTGCAAAGCAAAATCCCACAATCATTATCATTATCAAGTTAAATGTTCATGCCACCCTTTATATGTCAGATCACAATCAAGCAGCCAGAAGCAAAAACAGAACTTTTCAGAACCCTGAAGTATATTTTAGAGACTTGCTGTCAGCCATTTGACCAATTTTTGTCCTGCTCAAATTTTGCGGTATTTTATAATTTGTTCTTTTGCTTTCTAAGCCTTTTATCATACAGGATCTTGGAGGGGTGCCACAGCCTACCAAACTGCTCATTTGCAAATAGAAGGAAAACAGCCTGGAAAGGTCATAGGTCCATCACTGGACAGACACAGACAAAAGCATTGGCACACCTAAAGGCAATTTAGTATCTTTAGTTTTCCTGACTTCCATGCCTTTTAACTGTGGAGGGAAACTACTTAATGCCACTCTTATCATTTGAAGTGGTTAGTCTTGGTTTTACATTACATTACATTACATCAAGTCATATTGCAGATGCTTTTATTCAAAATGATATACAAATATCTAAATTTGATTGATTTGATAAAGTCTGAGCACAGGGTTATCTATTATACTGCATCCCTGGGCAATTAGGCTATACTGAGAATCTTTCTTCAGAGGTCAACCAAGGAATAGTTTGTAAAGTTTATCTGTATAAAGCTATAGGGTTTCATTTAAGAATAATTTAGTAAAACTTTTTTTCTTTAAAACATTCGAACTTTGTTTTTAAAATGCACACGAGAATCAGCAGAACAGGTATAACAAAAATGGAATCAGAATTGTCAAGTCATAAAGGCTCCAAGTGGAGTCCTATAGAGTCCTAGCTAATGCAAGCTCTATATAACAATTTACTGGAGGACAGTAGGCTACATTAGTTCACTGGGGGTTTGGGGAAAGAAAGAGGGCTAACATAGTAAGTCTTAAGTTTCATTAGACAGGACAAGAAAAACATGGCTTCAACTTGCCTGGAAATCTCATTACTAGTGAAACAACTCAGGAATAACAATGTGGTCACTGGACTGTGAAGCAGAGGGAAAAATCAAAGTAGGCCAACTTTTTCTGGTCACACACACACACATTTTCTAATGGCACAGCAATCACACATTTTGATCACACATGTTCCTCAACATTAATTTTTAAAACAAAAATTGCCTTTGAGATCATCATTAGTAACCAGAAAAGGAATTATTTGTAGGACAAACTGGGAGCTAGAGCTTATGGGCAAAGGAAGAGAGATGCAATAAGGCAGCTTGTACAGCCAAAATCTCAATTACAGTAAGTAGAGCTTATTAATAATATCTTATCTAATATTATAAGACAAATTGAAATGTTACATTATACAATTCACTGCACAAGACAATATATTTTAATTGTAGTGGATTTTTTCTTGTAAACATTACATTTTAATTGGCATATACTTTAAAAAATTGAAAAAAATAATCTTAAATATTTAGAATTCAGAAAAATTTAGTCACAGAATCTTATGGAGAGTTGACTCTACCACTGAATATATCTTTTATTAAATGTTATTAGAACATTTTCACAAAAGAAACCTGTTTTTCTGTTGTGGCGGACTGAGGCTGCTTTGATCAGGTTCAGTCTGCAGTAAGTTGAACTACTTATTTTCTTCTACCATGTGCTGGGATTGTCATTGGAGCTTTAAGAGGCTTTAAGCAGAGAGTCTGCCAAAGTGCTGAAGTAAAAAGGAAAAGAAAAGACTGGGAGGGAGGAGCAGGGTGAACTGTGCTCTACACAGGTGCTAAGAGGAGCTCAACATCTACATTTATATTTTACGCATATATTCTACTTCTACTACGCAGGAAGGGAACTGAAATATACAAAAAGAGAAAAAGGTGATTAGGAGCCATGGGGGTCTGTAAAAGTGGATTAACCCTTTTCTGGCCCCTTGGGCCAAACTCAATGGTCTGCACAGGCCTTTACATATATACAACCATGTACAGAGCTGAAATATGTGTCTTAGATGCACAACATAAACTTTCACACTTAAACACCAAAATATGTATCATTTGTTTGTCTATCCATCCATCCATATCCACCAAATCAAACATCAATTCATTTATTAAGTCACATATTCATACTGTCTATCAACTATTAATTATTTTATCAAACCATTTCATTATATCTAATTTAATTATATGGCTATTTACAACAATCATATTTATTTATTTTTAACTGCACTCATACTACAAGTACATATTGTAAAGCTACAATTAAAACATAATGGTTACTGAAGTGAAATGGAGAGAACATACATTCAGGAAGTCAAAAACATGGGGGACAGTATTTAAATGTGTCTGCTTATCCTCAGATGAATAAATGTTGTTTAAGGCATGTGGTCAATGACTTACATTTCAGGCAAATCTTAATGCAAGGGTTTGTCCACAATACTAAATTTTCTCTAACATTTAAATTATATAATTTAAAATAGTTTGGATAATTAGTGCATTTATAAAAATATACCTTTTTACATGCATGTGGGATTGTAATCACCTGTGGTGACACCTGATGGTGACAGGACAGTATTGAGATATTTGTGGCAAGTGTAAAGTAGGATCCTGCCTTTCAGTGAACACTGTTTATTCTATAGTAACCATCTCATCTCATAGCCTCCCAGAGGCTTTGCTTTATGGGCCACCCCCTTATCCCCCTAACAGATCTTACTTCCTTTGGACTGTGGATGTCTGCAGTGGCTCTTTGCTACCATGTAACCAACACACACACACAAACACATATATACAAATATACGCACACGAAAAGAGCAACAGCATCAAACAGCAACTGATATCAGGAGGCAAAGAGCTAAATACAGACATTGTCCCCATGCGTTTTCCTCCGTCACTTCCATGCGAGAACAGTATGTTCTTTGATGCTTATAAGATGCTAATGTGGCCAAATACAGATATCCTTTCCCTAAGTGATTTCATTACTGTATCTTAACATACTAAGAGTTACAACAGGGGATTATCACATAAGCAGCACTGTGTTATTTTAACATCATATGTTTCTAAATTTCTTTCAAACAGACTCTCTCTCAGGTCATTCTTTGTTCCAGGCTCACTCACTGCCGTCAGGAAGTCAACTTTAAACTCCAGCAATGGCTTTTAGAATGCCAACTGAAACTTAGAGACTTATTGCCCAGTTATATGCTTGTTGTTTAATTATTAAAAATGATATTAAAAATATGCTTGGCTTGCCTTCGTTATAAATTATAATGTAGAAGAGGCATTTTAGAAAATGAATTGCTTCCAAATTTGTGAAAAGTGTTCAGTAAAGCTACTTTTTCTAGCAAGAATGTGCCGCGGTGTACAAATTATGATGAATGCCACTTAAACAACCTAATAATAAATTGTTAAAAGGCACACAAATGTCTCTTTAACTAAATGGTACATGTTTTCAGGGTCACAGAAAACCATAACAAAAGATTGGGGTCTGTTTCAAACACAAATTCAAAAACTTATTATAAGAAAAATGCAAAAAAGCAAATTGTGTATTCATATACATAAAAGACAAAAATATAGAAATACCTTTACATTACAGCTACAGGTGCTGTTATGTGAATGGTGACACACACACATACATAGACTTTAAAATCATGAAGTCTTTCAGTTCAAATGTGGAAACAGAACATATAGAGCAGACTCAATGCATACAATTTATTGACACAGTTTTGTATGTGTTGCTTTGAAGTGAATTTTTTGTTTGTTTGTTTTTCAGTTTATTCTAAAGTCCTTAATTGCACTGTAGATTAAATTATCTTCATTTATTTTTTTTTTATATTTCTTTGTTGAATGGTACATTACCATATTAGTATTTTAACTACATTATAAAGACTACAAGCCTCATCTTGCCATTAAATAAATTGAGGTAAAGAACTGCTCTTATGTCTCACTGTAAGAATCCAGTCAGTCTTGTTAAGCAGCCAGTTACTTCAGCCTTTTTGAAATACTACAGTCTTTCAGAAATTTTCATGCACATTTTGTCCCTTTCTATTTTTGCCCACACTTAGAATGAGAAGATGGTTAGTATTGTCAAGGGACTACTGAAAGTTCACTGGGTTTGGAGCTTTGTCTCAATTTGACCTAGCTTTTATGACAAGGCAACTAAGAAAGCCTCTGGCCTACAAACTAAGCTCTAACTAACCTCAGTATTGTGCCTGTTTAACCATCTGAGGAAACACAATGTTAAATAAATTACCTTAAACAAGCTTCATTAAATAATAAAATATAAGAATCTAAATCTTTATCATAAAACAAAAGTAATAAAGTATAAAAAGTAAATACACTGTGCAACAAGAAATTGACTGAATGGCTACAATTGGACAGAGATTTAGCATTAGGGGTATTAAAATGGTTATTTAAGGGAGTTAACAGTTTATTATCTAGTGGCTTGTCAGCCCTGTCTAGAAAACCACATCAGGTTGTGACTACCTTCAGCTTTAAGACACAATGTTAACATAAAAAGCAGGTTTTTGCACAGAGCTAAACTGAAGCAGTACATAATTCATTTTTAAAAGAATAAATAGGCTCATTTTATAATGAAATATAGTCATGTGAAAATGTACCACCTATTTGAATTCTATAATTTTACTTTTGAGAATATACTGTAAGAAATTTGGTCTTTGAAAGAACTTAAAACGTACAAAGTACAACCATAGAAAAAAAAACAGCAACCTGCCAAATGGAAAAACCATATGTAGTAAAAATATAAAAATTAATGGAATTAAATCACCTATGCCAGAAATGACATAAAGCAATCATATTCTTTATGAATATTTAGAATGTCTCTGACATTGTTCTGATGGACTTATGGCCTAGTTTATTTGGTTTGTATATTTTGTGACACAGAAAAAACACAAAAATTACAAAACCACACCATGATTTGAATCATGCCAAATACTACATTCGTTTTTTTATTTATTTTTTAGAAATGACTGCATGTACTGTATGCTCAGTTAATAACTTTTTGATGACATTAGGCATGCTTAAAATGTATTCAAAGATACAAATGTGGTACATATCCACTTATTTCTGATGATATAATCTGTATTTATACTCAACAGTCAAGTGTGCCAATAAAGTTAACCATAAAAGTATGTTTAAAATACAATTATACATGCTATTTAAAAATGAACTACTCTCACATGCTTCAGTTGCTAAAGTTAAAAGAGTCTGTCTAAAATAGTAAATTTGGCATACCATTAATACTAGGTTGGCTGGCATTCAAGGGTTTGAAATGTTCTTACTCATGCATGGAAGTCTAACAAAATCAGGCTGCAGTGCCATTAATCTCATATTATTTATTTGGCAATGTGGCATCATCTTGATTTTACTCAGAATGATTAACTGTGTTGCAGCTAAAATCAGTGTGCAAAAGTAAGGCTTTTATACTGTAGTCCAGTAAAAAGTGAAGAAAAGTGAAACCTTTATTACTATTATTATTATTATTATTATTATTATTATTATTATTATTATTATTATGTGCATCCCTCAAAAAACATCAAGAACATTGTGATGGCAACATTACATGTTTGTTGTTACTTAACAAACGGCACTTGGCAGTAATTTAGGTCTCTTTTAGATCATATTAAATTATTATTTTCTCTGTGCATTATATTCACAATTAATAAGTAGATTTAATATGTTTTTTTTGTATTTCATATTTTATTGTTTTATTTTTTCCTTTCAAGTGCCTGAGTTTAGTCAGGTGTCAGAGAGAACAAAGTGTCTAGTGTGAGAGATTAAATAACCAAGACCGGAGAAATGCTTGCTGGAGGACCGAAGCTTTTTTCCACTACTTCTTGTTTAATTTCCACTTCCTGCCTTATTCCTTGGCTAATCCAAATGCAAGACAGCTGTGCAGCCAGAAGAGGGTTGGGCAGGTGTTCAGTGAATGGAAAGCAGAAAAAGTAACTGAAGTGGTTTTGAAAGACAGAAAAAGTTAGCAAAAAAAGCTCAGCTTATAGTTCAGTGCAGGTGTGTGTATTACCAAGATTTTGCAATTTTCCAAGCTCTGATCACTACATCTCAGACATTATGCAGGCATCTTCCTTAAATATTGGATCATATAAATCAATCTGTAGATCATGGTTTAAATGTGTAAATAAACAACCTGATAAAATTAAGGAAGAACAAATTAAAACCATGATGCACTTTCCTTTTTTTTTAAATAGAAACTATGTGACCTATTTACAGTGTATAGAGATAGATTCTTTTATATTATGTAATCTGATATAATTAAATACATTGTCAAAATTCTGCCAAAACGTTTTAACTTATTTTCTGTGCTAAGGGCTCATGGGGCTAGGTTGGACAATCCTCTGGTCATTTTTCCATCACAAGGCAGGTGCATTAAGAAAACTCATCTATCACTGCAATAGGATATTTATAGCTTAGCTTTATATCTTGCAAACCCTAAACTCTTAATGTAAAAAAAATATATATTTGATGTTAGATATGAGGGCGGCACGGTGGCTTAGTGGTTAGCACGTTCGCCTCTCAGCGCTAAGAATTCCCGGTTCAAATCCCAATCTGGGTGGACTTTCCATGTTCTCCCTTTGTCCGTGTTGTTTTCCTCCGGGTTCTCTGGTTTTCTCTCACAGTCCAAAAACATGGATCAAGGTCAGTTGAATCCTCCAAATTTCCCCATGTAGAGTGTGTATGTGTGTGTGTCAGTGTGTGCCCAGCAATAGATTGGCGCCATGTCGTGGGTGTATCTGCCAAGCGCCCGAAACATTCTTCCCTGCAACCCTAGTACAGGATAAAGCGGAAGATAATGGATGGATGGATGTTAGATATGATGAAAAGGATCAGGTTGTCACCACACAGGGGTATAAATCATCCCTCATACTTTGAAGTACAAATACCAATAATTCCATACAACTGAGGGTTTGTAATTTTGTTTAAGGGCCCAATTTCACTTTTGGATCAATAGTCTATCCATATATCTTCCGCTTAATCCTCTACTAGGGTCGCAGTGGGAGGAAGGACAGGGATGTGTGTTTATTACAAGAAACAAAGCACAACATGAGAGAAAGCATTTGGTTTTATCCAACTGTGAGAAGATTAAAGACCAGTGTGAAACATACCTTCAAGCCTGAGTCTGACTTGTTGATGATTATTAATGGGGTCTATCCCTGCTTCCAATGTTTAATAAACACTTAAACACAGGATACACACACAGACAATATGACAATATCAACATTTTATATGAACTGCATGTCATCTTGTCTGGAGAAAGAACCTAAAGTTCCCAACAGAAACCATGACTACATTTACGTTTACATTTAGTCATTTTTTTAGTCCATTTTTTTTTTATTGGATTGTTATTTACAGGGGCGGCACGGTGGCTTAGTGGTTAGCACGTTTGCCTCTCAGCGCTAGGGATTCCCTGTTCGAATCCCCATCTGGGTGGAGTTTCCATGTTCTCCCCGTGTCCGCGTGGGTTTCCTCCGGGTTCTCCGGTTTTCTCCCACAGTCCAAAAACATTGATCACGTCAATTGAATTCTCAAAATTGCCCCATATAGAGTGTGTCTGTGTGAGTTAGTGTGTGCCCAGCGATGGATTCGCACCCTGTCCTGGGTGTATCTGCCCAGCACCCGAGACATTCTCCCCTGGATGGGCATGGGGAACGCCACCGCGACCCTAATAGAGGATAAAGCGGGAGATAATGATTAAATGAATGTTTACAGGCATAGGACCAGTTAACCTTAGTGGTTCTATATTCAAAGTGTTGTAGGACAGTACAGCATGTAGTGAAATAATGCTAATCAAGCTGCCATGACCTGGGTGGTTCATAGGCTGGCAATGTTACTAAACCTATTGTCAAAACATTTACACAGGTACTACATTTACTTTTCATCTATTGTTGTTCAAATACATTTGAATATCACTAGTGCCTAGTGGCTCAAAAATGTGTGACTTAAAGGAATTAAGTTGCTTTTTCCTTCAAGATGAACCCTATTCAAGGTATTGGTAAAACTTTCATTGGTAATACTTAGTTACTGTATATTACTTAACATCCAGATGTGGTTCCTCATTTGTTGATACTTTACACTACTGGAAAACCACATTCAACCTTTGTAAAAAAAATTGTGTTGAGTACAAATCATTGATGTAACAACCCTCACCCCACAATTTCAGTTTAGCTTACCTACAACTGGAGAATTCCCTACTGCATCCAGATGGCATTTAGTTAAAGCTATCGTCTAAGCACAAACAACATAACTCAAAACTATAAAGCATAAATTCCCATGTTTGAGCATATCCAAGCAATATAGGCAGCAAATATTTACCAGAGCTACTTTAAGCTTTTAGATTTAGATAGAGTGTTGCCCCACATGTGCATGTTTGCAAGCGTGTTTACAGCTGGATGGTTGTAATTTTAGGAAAATCAACTAGAATCTACAGTACTGAATACAGGCATTTGAATTGCACATTGGCTATAACATGGAAATTCAGATATGGTAAGATAAAACTTTGGTTCTACAGTTGTCTGTCTACGGTAAGGTTTCTTGGCTGTACACAATGCCTTGCTTGTACATTTTGGGAGGGAAACACAAACAAGATTCTTAAAGACTGATAATGGCTAAGAGTGTGAGCATGCCATGTGTGATTGCACATTACCATGGTAACGTGACATCTACACGTGACCTGGTAGAGGATTGTAAAGATTAAAGAGTTCAAAATTTACCAAAAGTTACATATGCGAAAATGGAAAACTCATTGAGAAAACAACACTGTAAGAATTCATCTGATATTTTTATTAAAGATTATCACGGACATTTCTTAGAAGTTGAAGAAATGTAAAGTGTGTGTTTACTGAATAGTTAAGATGTACAGTGGGTTGCAAAAGTATTCATACCCCTTGAACTTTTCCATATTTTGTCACATTACAACCACAAACATAAATATATTTCACTGGAATTTAATGTGAAAGACCAACACAAAGTGGTATACAATTGTGAAGTGGAATGAAAGTTATACATGAATCAACAATTTTTTTACAAATAAAAAACTGAAAAGTGCGATGTGCAAAATTATTCAGCCCCCCTGAGTCAATACTTTGTGG
>JAFMOD010000271.1:2487391-2501797 GCA_019802435.1 Corydoras maculifer
GGGGGCTGAATAATTTTGCACATCGCACTTTTCAGTTTTTTATTTGTAAAAAAATTGTTGATTCATGTATAACTTTCATTCCACTTCACAATTGTATACCACTTTGTGTTGGTCTTTCACATTAAATTCCAGTGAAATATATTTATGTTTGTGGTTGTAATGTGACAAAATATGGCAAAGTTCAAGGGGTATGAATACTTTTGCAACCCACTGTATCTGTCTATCTTGAATATAATTAGACACAATACACAGTCTCCTCCATAAATACTAACAAAAATTAAAAAGTGTTGCAGATAAGCCACTGTTGTATTCCAAAAAATATATTTCTTCCACTTGTGCGCATCAATCTTTGGATAATAAAGCACATTGGTAAAGCAATAAGCAAGTGAACTAAAACATTTGCTAAAGGTTTTTATGCATAACTGACAATAAGATAAATGTAGTGTTTTCTTCCGGCCACAAATTACAGATCTGATGAAGAATGGTCTTCTGCAGGGTACAAAACTTTTGACAGATGTCGCTTGTAACTTTCTGGAGCACTATAAGACACTTAACTAAATCAAACAGATATATGGATCTTACTTCAGATGTACAAATCTATAAAGTGTACATGACACTTTATTTCCACTTGGACCTTTACCCAGCCAGCCTAAGTGTTAGTGCTAACAAGACATTGCTAAGATAGGGAAACAGTACCAGAGCAGGTAGAATTCATAAATGTCAAAAAACTATTTTAATATTGTCATCTGCCAAGCTTCAGACATTGACAAACAGAATCCAAAGCGAAGCATTTGTGATATTTATTCTTGTTGCTGACATTATTATGTTTGTTGCTAAAGATTATTATGTTTGTTGCTAAAGATGTGAGTGTTTCATTCAAAAAAATTTTTTTGGGAAACCTTATACAGACATTAAATCACTAGACAGTTAATTAAATACAATGCTTTGTTTCTACACTTATTGTCCATTAGATCAATTTCAATTACCATAGAGCTGCATATTGTAGTCCTAAATTTACAAACTGTGGTTCACCTCCTTTCTGAATACTTGGTTAATTTCATATACTTTGTTGTTTAATAAGTAATTTTTTAAGGTGGCTAATGATTCTCAGCACTGCAGTTACACTGACATGGTTGTAGTGTATTAATATGTATTGTGCTGGCACATTTGGATTAGACACAGCAATGCTGTTTGGAAATTTGAAATACTATATTGTTCCCTTTTTAGGAACATTTAGGAACATTCACACTGTAGCTGTAAAGGAAGTGATAGTAGCTCATTTGTTGCTACACAGTTTGTGTTAATCCTTCTCTAATTCTTCATTCCTCACAGAAGCTGGTGGATGGACATTTTAATAGTAAACTGAGGTTTATAAAAATTCCTAATTTATTTATACCAGGGAAACACACTAAAACACCATCACCACGTGAATGAGACGGATTGAAGGATGATGAACATGAACCAAGAAACAATAAACTAGCAGCTTGTGAAAAAATATGGTACATACTTTATGTCTAAATAAAGTGCACAGTAAGTGGGCAAAGTATCACAAACTCCAACAGTACTGTTGTGTCAGTGCAAAACACTAACATACAATCTTCACATCGGCGTCCCTGCAGTGCTGGGGATAGGTTAGCTGATCCTAACATCTGAACAACATGAGGGTTGCAATTGTGAAATACATTCTATATGATAAATGAAACTGCTAAATTAAACAATGAGTGTCAAAACAAAGACATGTGCCTAATAAATTAAGCAGTGACTTTAAAACGGAAGTAAAATGTTCCCTTAAAATTGTTTACATGTGTAACAGCTCAGAGCCTTATTCCATGAATGTAGGGGCATGGTACATCTATAATAACTCATTTTCTGATTTTCTGATATTAATTTTCTGGCAAAATTGGCAAAATTTATAAAAACAGATCTGTCTGTGACATTATAAATCAGAAAGAAAATTCACTGTGGGCATCATGGGTGCAAATGTGTTCAATTTCCTATAATAATGGCATCACAAAAGGTAATTTTTCTGGCCTAGCAGTCACATTCTATTGAGAGTAATGAAAAGCAGATTCACCAAAGATGGTTAAGCTTCTTCTCATTTCAATTATATAAATTTGAATCTAGAACCTTAAAACATAATTTGTCACACATCATGAAGTCAAAATCCACTTCTGTCATTAGGTATTCTAGGAAACCACAGTACAAAAAAACCAATAACTTACATTTAGACATACTGCTTGGAGGTAAGGTAAATACTTATGTTTCCAAATGATTATTAACCTCATTAATATACAGTAATTTGATCGATTGACAGAAAAATTTATTTATGCTATATATTTTAAATATTCATAGGAAATTAAAATCACTTCTATAATTGTGTATTAATAAATGCTATTTGTATTTTTTAATAAAAGAAGCAGTTATTAAAAACAAATGCAACACACTGGCAAAGCCATTCATGGCTAGCAGAACATGTAGCTCAGCAAGAAACCAACAAACTAAACAAACATGCTTGGAAATAGTTGCTTTAGAATTCATTCATTCATTCATTATCTTCCGCTTATCCTCTATTAGGGTCGCGGGGGGGTTCCCCATGCCCATCCAGGGGAGAATATCTCGGGCGCTGGGCAGATAGACCCAGGACAGGGCGCCAATCTATAGCTGGGCACACACTCACTCACACAGACACACACTATATGGGGCAATTTTGAGAATTCAATTAACTTGTTCCATGTTTTTGGACTGTGGGAGGAAACCGGAGAACCCGGAGGAAACCCACGCAGACACGGGGAGAACATGGAAACTCCACCCAGATGGGGATTCGAACCGGGAATCCCTAGCGCTGAGAGGCGAACGTGCTAACCACTAAGCCACCGTGCCGCCCTTCTTTAGAATTTTTTTTTATAATTAATTTAATATTTAGAGGTAATATGAAATAAACAATTTGATACTAGTTTCTTCTGCATGCTAGTGTTACATGTGGAATCTATAATTTAGCAGTAAGTATTAAAACATGTTGCACATTCATGGCACATGCATGAACCTTTGTGATGGCACGTGAAATGCCAGCTTTGTCAATGAGGCTGACTGGACTTAAGTAATGATCTCAGTTGTCAGACCTGGAATGTCAATTTATTGAATCAACCTAGCAGCTGAGTGCTATTGGTCAATAAAGCTTGAGGGCAGAGACTTGAGATGATCCATGCACAGGCATGTTAGGGCTTTTCCCAGCATTGCTGCAAAGTACCATTGATTTGTGTAAATGATTGTTCAACTTGACTGATCCTAACCCACTTAGTGATGGTAAGCAACCCCATGCCTTTACTGTGTATTTTATTTGTGCAGCTAAAGAAAGGTAGTTTATTATTAGTGGATTGATCCTTCTTCATCTACTAGAAAACACATATGCACATTGTAGACATGGTCATTGTATATTGAATGTAGAAAAAGAAAAAAGAAATATATATAAAGAAAGAAAAAAACACATATGCACATTGTAGACATGGTCATTGTATATTGAATGTAGAAAAAGAAAAAAGAAATATATATAAAGAAAGAAAAAAAAAAAAGAAAAAAAAAAAAAAAAAAAAAAAAAAAAAAAAAAAAAAAAAAAAAAAAAAAAAAAAAAAAAAAAAAAAAAAAAAAATATATATATATATATATATATATATATATATATATATATATATATATATATATATATATATATATATATAATGTGTGTTTGTGTGTGTGTGTGCACTGTGCATCTCTGGATGTATGTTATGTTTTTTTATTTATTAATAGTATGTTTTTGTCTTTATAACATTCTATTCCTATTAAAACTTCTAAAGTCTTCATGCTAGACCTGATTCTGTTTTGCACATTCCAGATGGCAGGCTGAAATGCTGTATTTGTCCTGATGATTCATAATGTACATTTTTAACTGTGACTAAGAAATGTTGAATATTATACCAACCATAAAAAAAACAAAAACACCTGTTACTTTCTACATTTCAAATCTCCAGATGTTTCCTAGGTCAATAATCAAAGTTTTTAATATAGGTATTGCAGCAAAAATTAAAATCATGGCTGTAGGACATTTGTAGCTGTAACATCGCCATATGCAGGTAACAATGTTGCAGTTAAGACACATCGAAGGATGTGTACCTTAGCATCACATTTTTTGGCCCTTTATCACAAAACACCTTCTGCTAAGGTAGGCCCACCACAGGTTGATTCATCCTGGGTGTGTGTCTTGTGATTAGTTGGACAGCCGAGGCAAAAAATTCGGAACAACAGATTGGTTTACAGTGAAGATGTGACTGCATCAAGGGTCAGCTCCATGTTTGTCATGAGTCCATTCTTGTCATGGACGATGGACATGGACAGGATGATAAGGTTAGGTAAGAGTTTCCATGGGATATGATGTTTTATATGTGGTGAGAGCAGGGGGCAGGTTATGACTAAAAATAATATGGCAGGATGGTTTAGTTGCAAGTATTTGTAGGGAAGGAAGTAGATGAATTGAAATACTTGAGAATGAGTGTACAAAGTAATGAATAACATGAAAGAATGGTAAAGAAGATGCAGGGCAAGTGGAGTGGATGGAAAAGAGTTACAGGAGTGATCTGTGCAAGACAAGTATCAGATTAGAGACTGTAGCGCTGAGCAACATAAAAAAAGAGGGTGCTTGGAGTAGCAAAGTCAAAGATGCTGTGATTCTCATTGGGAGTAAAGAGGATAGACACGATTAGAAATGAATTTATGACAGACTGAGGTAAGATATTTTGGAAACAAACTTCAAGAAATATGAGCTTGAAGTGGTTTGGATATGTGCAAAAGGATGAGATGTACAGTATATTGGCAGAACGATAATGAGAATAGATTTGCCAGGGAGGAGAAAGAAAGGAAGGCAAAAGAGAAGATTTACTGATGTGGTGAGGAAGAATATGTAGGTGGTTGTGGTGACAGAGGAGCATAATGAAGATAATAAAAATCTGCTATAGCAACCTCTAATAGATATCCATTCATTCATTATCTTCCGCTTTATCCTATATTAGGGTCGCGGTGGGGTTCCCCTTGCCCATCCAGGGGGAAGGGTCTCAGGTGCTGGGCAGATACACCCAGGACAGGGCGCCAACCTAACGCTGGGCACACACTCACTCACACATACACACTCTATATGGGGCAATTTGAAGAACTCAATTGACTTGATCCATGTTTTTAGACTGTGGGAGGAAACAGGAGGACCTGGAGGGAACCTACGCGGACACGGGGAGAACATGGAAACTCCACCCAGATGGGGATTTAAACCAGTAATCCCTAGCGCTGAGAGGCGAACGTGCTAACCACTAAGCCACCGTGCCGCCCATATATATATATATATATATATATATATATATATATATATATATATATATACCGGGTTCTCCGGTTTCCTCCCACAGTCCAAAAACATGGATCAAGTTAATTGAGTTCTCAAAATTTCCCCTGTTTAGAGTGTGTCTGTGTGAGTGAGTGTGTGCCCAGCGATGGATTGGCGCCCTGTCCTGGGTCTATCTGCCCAGCGCCCGAGATGTTCTCCCCTGGATGGGCATGGGGAACCCCACCGCGACCCTGATAGAGGATAAGCGGAAGATAATGAATGAATGAATGAATATATATATATATATATATATATATATATATATATATATATATATATATATATATATATATATATATATATATATATATAAGAGAGAGAGAGAGAAAGAAAGTGGAACTTTTACAGTAACATACATGCTGAAATAAACAGCATGAAGCACATTTCTGAACACATTGCATAAGTGACCCAGTGTCCAAACAAAATATTCAGGAAGTACTCTACATGCAGGAAGTCACAAACCTATTCACAGATTTTTCCCCAACATTGTTTATGTAGAGGAAATAATTTTCAGTGCATTCTTGCTGCATTGTTTTACTGCAGTGGATATAACAACCCTGAAATTTAGACGAGACGTTAACGCAATAAAAATTATACACCTAAACAATTTCTAACATTCCAGTCCATAATAAATTTGTGTAATAAAATGCAATGGCTCAAACACACAGAAATAAAAAAAAAAACCTTAGTAACTGTTGATAATAAAGAATGCATAAAGAAACTCATCTTCTATTTAATCCTCTGGCAGGTTACGGGCAGGTTCCCAATGCCCAATCAGGGGAGAATGTTTCAGGCGCTGGGCAGATACACCCAGGACAGGGTACCAATCCATTGCTTGGCACACACTCAACTTAGTGCAGCTAATTAAACTTGAATCCATATTTTTGGGCTGTGGGAGGAAACTGAAGAACTCAGGGTAAACCCACTCGGACATGGGGAGAACAATTCATTAGTTTGACCAAGCCTGACCAATTTAGAAGTGTGATATTCACAAAAGATTTCTAAAGAAATGTTGTTGCAACACATCACGCTGACAAAGGTTGCAACGATCTCTAACATGTGTGAACTCCATCTATCTTCAGACCATTATACCCTTTCCAGGATGACTGACCATTAAACATCATGGGCAATATCGGTATCTATTCATTTTTAACAAGTCCTTCAAAATGTGATTTAATGTGATTTAAAAAATTTTAAAATTTAATTAATTGGATTGATTTATTATTTGATTTACTTATCACATCCAAATTAAGAACCTATTTTGATACTACCAGACAATTTATAATTACAAATTCAAGCTTTCAGATATGCAGCCACAAACACTTATCATGCAACAGATGGTTTATAGTTTTATAATCATTACTTCAGACATTCATTTTGTTTCATAGATAATTTATCATAGACACTTTTTAATGTCAAATATTCACTACTTACAGATTCTTATTTCCTGTCAGCTATGTACTGGTTTGAGTATTTATTGTTCTGTGGTTTATTGCATCTGCACTTTGTTGTTTCATGCCCTGATGTCCTGTAAAACTCATCATATTCCAGTGTATTTAAACTATATTGAGAAATGACAGTACAATACTAAAATTTATTAATTTTCATTAAGTAATACAATAGATGATAACAAAAAATTGTTTTCTTTGCTATTCTTTGAACAAAGCATATTTTACAGTTAGAATTTAAAGTTTCCTTTTTACAGCTGGATTTTTTTTGGGCAGACTAAACAAAGTCTTTCCACAGATTTAGTTGGTGGTCTGAGACATTCTTTTTAAATGTGCTTTTTGTTTTTGAACCACTCCAATGTGGCTGCGTTGGATTGTCTGATAGGAAGCTGGCCATCTGTCTCGTCATAGAGTAAAGCGTTCATTCCACCAACTAAATCTTGACAGCAATAATGATCAGTTTTCGAGTGCATGCTGAAAGCCACTATCATACTTTATTCTGGAGACAATGTTCTTAGTGTAATTGTGTTGGGTTACTGACAAATATTTCTCTATATATTATTTTTTGTAAGCCACTTGGCTCCACCATTAGTGGGTGATGGAGCCTCTCATACTGATCTAAAAGTGAATGGTGGGAACCATAACGGGAAGGTCAACAGTCAGACCAATGTGCAGACACAAGCTTACTGGCTACGTAATTTAGTATATTGTCCATTTCAAAAGTTTCACTTCATATAGATGCAATTTGCATAAGGAGGCTAACGTTAAAAAGGGTGGTATGTTTAGAATAACAAAAATATTACATCAGTGAGCAATTTATCATCTACAATTTATCTGATTGTAATGTTTTTGAAGTGTACAAAGAAACAGGAAGAGGATGATATGGAGAGACCATGTTAAAAGCAAATTGCCTAATTGGACAATTTAACCCAGAACACCTTTGTGATATGAGTAGTTTAAATTAACATTGTCATTGTATTTTTTGACAATTTAACAATAATGAATTCTGAACATTATATCCATCCATCCATCCATTATCTTCTGCTTTATCCTCTATTAGAGTCGCAGCGGGCTGACGTGGGAGAATGTTGGAAGCATGGAATCGTCCAAAATGTCTTGCTTTGCTGAAGCACTCAGAGTTTCTTTCTAAGGGGCCAAGCCCAGCTTCTGAAAAAACACCCCCGGACCATAATTTTACCATACTTTACACTTGGCACAATGCAGTCAGACAAGTACCATTTTCCTGGCGACTGCCAAACTCAGACATGTTCATCAGATTGCCAGATGGAGAAGCACGATTCATAACTCCAGAGAATGTGACGTCACTGACCTAGAGTCCAGTGGGCGGCATGCTTTACACCACTGCGTTTGATGCTTTGCATTGCACTTGGTGATGTATCGCTTGGATGCAGTTGTTCGACCATGAAAACCCATTTCATGAAGCTCACTGCACACTGATCTTGAGCTAATCTGAAGGCCACATGAAGTTTGGAGTTCTGTAGTGATTGACTGCATAATAGTATTCGCACTATAAGCGTCAGCATCCACAGACCACGCTCCGTTCGTTTACGTGGACCGTTTTCTTATAAAACAGCTGATAGTTCACTGTGGAATATTTAGGAGGGAGGAAATTTCACGACTGAATTTGTTGCACAGATAGCATACTATTACAGTTCCGCACTGGATTTCACTGAGCTCCTGAGAGCGAGACGTTCTTTCACAAACGTTTGTAAAAACAACGATTTTATACACCTGTAGCCATGGAAGTGATTGGAACACCTGATTCTGATCATTTGGATGGGTGTGCAAATATTCTTGGCAATATAGTGTACATTACATTTTTCTTTTTACACGTCAAAATAATTTATTAACCTCTTTAGCCATTATGTAACACACAGGATTTACAAAAGTTTTAGTCACAAGCTTCTGTTGGAACCAAAACTAAAGGTGAACTTTGTTTAGCTTCACATAATCTGGATGGTCTTTCCTAGAAGTAGAAGCAGTTTCCTATTTAGCTGCAAGCTATAAAGTCTGTACTCTGCTCTAATTTTTTTAGGTCATGCTTAAAGTATAGGTCTGTGTTTATTACATAAACTTTGCCTCGACAGACCTATTACTTTCAGGACTCATTTTTATGTTCAGTTATTCAGTTATTTACAGACATTATGGCCCATGTGATAAATCTGGTCATTAACATGAACACAACCGCAGTAATTCTCTAAAAACACATGGACCATTTTCAGAATTTGTCTTATGCAAAAGTGTGACCTAAATGACTTTTTAGGTGTAAATAATTTCACTCATCTAATAGGCTCAGATTTTTTAAAATAAGTTGAACTACAGGCAACATTTAGTTTTTCTCCCAATGTTAAATTCAGTGAGTAATTCATACCTGTGCATTAGTTTACATTGATACATTTATAGGAGCAATTTAGCATCTTCAGTTTACCCATCAGTACATCCAAAAGGAAACTGGAGTTCCTGGAGTAATAGCGCTTGTGCATTAGGAGGACATTAGGGGACTCCACAAAGGACCTTTATTTAGCACAACTGGCAGGCAATCCCGGTACCTTCTTGCTGAGATGTGGAGGAATGAAGCTCTGCACCACTACACTTTAAAAAAAAAAAAAAATTATATTTAACTGTTGGACTTCAATGTTTGCCTTCCCTGCAAAACACTGATCATCAGAGGTTTATAAAATTTAAAGAGTAACGCAAGTGTGGGCTTTATGAGGCGTCCTCTGACAAGCACAGCTTATTTAGAAGAGCCTGTAAATATTTGCCAGTTGCATCCCAATAATGTAAATTGTGCACAACTGAGGTTTTCAGAAAAGCTAGCAGGGGAAAAATGTTTTGCTGCATTCTGGATTAAAATTGAAATATAAAAAAAAAAAAAAAAAAAAAAAACATGCTATAAACACCAAATATCTATACAGCTTTAAATACAAACAAAAAGACCGTCCAAGTGAGGGGATTTTAATATCATATAATTTCATAGTCATTCATGGGATGAAGGTGTAGAGACTTGCACTGGTTGCTTGTCCACAGATACACAGCCGCATACATTTACTTCTTGGGCAGTTTAGTAACCTCAGCTCACTTGATTTATACATCTTGGGACCACAAGAAGAAACTGGAGCTCCCAGAAGAAAAAAAAAAAAAAAAAAAAAAACACACTGTGGCACTGAAACTATCAAAGTGCTGAAGAGGAATCACTTGGCTGTTTTTCTGATTCCCAGAAAAAGGGGACAAAATAAATACATAAAAAAAATAATAATAATTAAAAATAAAAAAAACACACCTTTTACACATTTACTGTAAAATCTAAAACAGTTAAAATCATCAGTGATCATACATTTCCTAAAGAGCGAGCAGAGCGATATAAAACAGCACAAACTGACAAGAATGAGACTTTATTGAATTTTTGTGGAGTTTATAACACTAAGATAAAGGGTTTACACATACAATTACAAACAAACATGTGATTTGTATGAGCGTCATAACCTGTACATAACCTATACAATATTTCATACATTGTTGGTTGTGTATTCTCAGTGCATAGCATTTACACACAGAGCAACTGTTGCACATCACGAAATTATCTGAACAGGATGAAATGGAATAAGGCTCTCTCGCTTTCTTTTTATTTTTTGCATGAAACTGGATCCAGAGGAAAAGTGAAGGGGGAGAATGACAATGGGCCCTCTGCAGTATGGAAAGCCCAGATAAGTTAGTGCACAGTACCATCCCGTCCATCTACATGCATGACACCATGTTTAAAACAAGCACTTTAATATATATATATATATTTTTAAGAAAAACAAGAGGCACTTTGTGGCAACCACAGGCATCATAGCATATTGCACAAATCAGCTAAAACTAGTGACATGAACCTTACACACTGGCACCTTTTTAATCATTAAAGCTGAAACAAAAAAAGAAATATATATTTTTTTAATGCTGCCTGTGAGCTCCACACAAGTTTTTAACCCGTGCCACATGAAGGGTGTGTCTGGTTTTTAGGGGGCATCCCCTCTCTCCACGTCTCTGATGTGTTAGGGTACTGTGGCTAATTATCTAAGTGAGTGGTGGTGACATTGTGGGAATGGGAACAACGAATGACACAGCCTTGACGTCCTGAACAAACGGTGTATTAAATGGAACATATTCAGAAAGAAACCAGCTGCAGAGGGTATAAGGATATACTAAGAATTTATTAGCCAAAAATACTACACGAGTGAAGTGTGTGTGCAAGCGCGTGTGTGTGCGTGTGTGTGAATGGGGTGCTAAAATAACATTTCTTGATTTATGTCAATCCGTCATCCTTCAATTCAATCACAAAGCTCTCAGACTTGGGAGACTAATGGGAAGTCGGGTGGTGGACAGTTACTGTAGACTGCTGACTAAACCCCTGCAAAAAGCTGTTAACAGTGCAAACGTCTAGTACAATATTTTGCTGCATTGTAGTAAATTTAAATAAGTACTATGGAGTCAGTGCTTGGGCAGAATTGTAAGAGTTTAAAAGTAAGAGCAGAGAAAGCATAGTCAACTTCAAGTAAGGCAGAGACTACCTCCAGTATGCCTCGTCACCCCAACAACTCAAGCTTCGGTTTGGCAGGTTTTCAGTGATGTGATACAATGTAAACAAAAACACAATTATTTAAGGTTGTCTAATTTTCTTCTTTCCTGGATTGGTTACTTTAGAACAGAACAGCAAAAGGCAGATGCCTTTGAATGTCAGGAACATAATCCATTATAAGACAGGCAAGGTGTGTAGCACACATGCTGGGGTGCTAAGAAAAACAAAGCCGCATCCTCATTTCCTAACTATTTCCTAACCTCAGTTAGAATGTTTGCTCAACAGAAAGAAGTCAGAGTAAAGACGGGGTTTAAATCTGGCATGCTGTAAAATAAAAGAAAAATAATACATAATTAAATACTAATGTATAGGGTTTAATATGTCTGAAGCAAGTACAGGACTTTTAAATCCGTAGCTGCACAATTTTTGTTTCCAAAAGGAATCTGAGGTGAAAAAGACTGGGGAGGAAATAAAAACACAATGGAGAACCCAGAAAGTCACACTCACCAGAGTACAACAGAGGAGACTCCAGGGCCTACGCATGAGACATGCGGCCGTCAGTCCGAATACATAAGCGGTGTTTGTTAAAAAGCACAACCAGCAGCAACATGCACAGATACTTGGCTTCAAATATTATTGTTCATCGACTGCAGAGTTTGCAATTTGGCAGTTTGTAAGCACCAATGTTTATCTAAACATATGATCCAGCGTTCATTAGACCTCACAATAAGGCTACAAACAGGTATAGAAGCCAAGGATCTGAGGTCATAAAACACACTTCATTACAAATGTAGACGGATGGAACTCAGGGGAATCAAACGTCAAATCTGGCTCTCAAACTGATAGCACTCCACAATCCCTCACTCTCGTGCACACATACACACACACACACAACACTGTGTAATGACACAAAATCCATGAATCATTTTGCACCATAATCCGGCATCAATACAGCAGAAACAAATGCTAACCCTCCACTCCTGGACTTCGTGCTAAGACCAGTTGTAGCTTTTAGATTTCTATGCAGGATGTAAACTGTCCCACACAGTTCTCTCCACAGTAAAATAAACTGATTCAAAAAAAAAAAATCATTTACTGTTTCACATTATTAGTGTTGTAATATTTAACTTTAAAAAAAATAAAGTGAGCTCTAAGCGATAACGAGCAGTGTTTTGAAATGGACTAATGTGGGAGCAATTACTGCCATTTAAAACGAGCTGATAACATTCCCTCATGACCGAAAACATTTCGCCTTCATTCGCTTTGGAAGATCATAGAAGACAAAACAATAATAAACAATCCTACACATCTTGTTCGGATCAGCCTGAAATCACCATGAAAAGTATGGTTTCAGTGAAGAGGCCCTCGTCGAGTTGACAAATGTCCTTTTCACCGCAACTTTACAGGTATTAAAGGCACTGTCCCAAATGTCCTTTGTACCTTAAGAAATGCATAGTGTGAGATCAGGGGTGCTGAAACAGTCTGAGAAAGATACGCTGCAGCATTTCTAAAAGGACAACAAATCTTAATAATCCCCAGGAAACATTAGTCATCCTGTTTTAAAAGCCATAAATTAGTCTGTCCTCGATATGGCAGGTTCCTACTTAAGAGCGATTGTAGCAGACATGGAACAGCATGGCGCATTATTATACCCTTAAACCGCTTGCTGGCACGTGATCCGAACAAGATGCATGGCTATGTGGAAACGGAAGAAAACGAGCCCTCGTCCTTACTGGACGCTATAGAAACAGAGCCGAGATTCTGAGCAGCTTTCTGCGGGCTACGCATGACTGATGAGAGCTTAAAATCCTTCGTGAGAGCTGACCAACACCATACAAGTTTTCTTGGGACAAACCAAGCAGACAGAAAATATAATGCAGCAGATGGCCCAAGAGTTAATACCTTCCACCTGGTGAAATAATGATGTGGGATGCCACCTCGGAGCTAAATTCAACCAAACCTTAAAAAGACATCAAAAACTTCCCATAGGAAGGATAAAATAAAAGTGTTTGACATTTATCATGAATACTAATTCAATTAGCATGCAGACCTGTGTCAACCTTTGTGTTAACATTATTGCAACACTGATTTCCCTGCTGTGGTATAAATTTACCGTAACATAAAAGAAGAAGAAAAATAAAAAACACACCACTGACAACATATAAGGTACTGTGTGTTTTTCCGCTGCAATTTGGGGAGGAGGGGACAGGCAGTTAAAATGGCATACATCCTAAAATGAAGAGGAATCATCAGCACTATAGAGCTAGCAGACTGAGCTTGTACTGCACTACGGTTCTAGAGTTAGTCCATGGACAATTATCAATTATCAACTGCGCATCAGAGGAGGGTGCAGATGGGAGATGGATATGGATTTGAGCACTGGCCTTGTTAAGGACAGGAGATGCAGCAGGACACTTCTCCAGCCTATGATCTAGTCTCCCCCCTGCTCCCAGCTGTGGACGCATCAAGACATCGTCAATTAAAAGAGGGCAAACATGAGAATTGGTCAGAAATAGTGTCTCTAAAATGGAGGCATTGTACATGACAAAGAAAACAAAATGATTTGCTTTCAGTTCGTATTCAAGTTTTCTTTCTCTCTCTCCGTCTATGAACTCTGGTTTACATAAGCTTCCATTTCACTTAAAAAAAAGTTCAAACTTTCGTTATCTGTTGTTCATCGTCCAGCTGTTCATTTTCTTGGTCTGAGTCTGTCGTGTCAGAATATCGATAGTGGTCCGGTTCATTGTCACTAACGTCCGGGGTTACACAAGCCGACGTGCTGGCCTCTGAGTTGCATGGCTCCTCCACCGTTTTTGTAAAGTACAGCTTCACCTGTTGGATAAAAGCATATAGTTCTTACAACAAAGATTGGGAGAAGGAAAACACGGAAACAGAATTAACCGACCCACGGCATGCATGCATATATATATATATATATATATATATATATATATATATATATATATATATAT
>JAFMOD010000271.1:2502624-2549304 GCA_019802435.1 Corydoras maculifer
TTTTTTTTGTATGTTTTATTAATTTAGTTATGTATTAATTATAGCGAGGAATAATATTTTCTGTGTAATCAATATGAATAATTATAGTATTGGCGATATTTGTACATTAAACAAATTATTACATGGAAAGCTTTTTAAAAAAATCTTTACACATTTTTTTAAACTGGTCAAAAAAATAAATAAATAAAAATCTATTTTTAAACCCCTGTAAATACAAGCAAAGGTTTAGTGATGAAAGCCAAGTGATTCATATACAGTTGTCAGAGTCATTATAATTATTACTGATTTATAAGTCTAGGGTTAAAATAAGTACATTTTAAAAAGCATTTAAAAAGTAAAAAGGAAATCTCTGGAAAGAGTGACAGACTTACAGACTTCTGGTTAAATGAGTGAGTTGTTTCAATTAGTTAAACAACCTAAACCTTTATTCCAACTTGTATGGTTATACAATTTTCATGTCAACAGTGAATTTTTTATAGAAGACAACAAAACATGAATAGGGGGTAGAAGTGTTCACAACTTTATGGCTTCTGAGCACCTGTTCAGCCAAAATAAGTGCCATGGTTTTTTTTGTATAAAAAAAAAATCCTTTCATCAATTTCAAGTGAGTAAGTGTGTAAACTTTAGTCGTTAAGGCCCTACTGAAATATGTCATTTAAGATAATAGGACAAAGACACAGTGGTTGGCATACCTCATGAAAGGTTTCAGATGCTTGTTTTTTTTTGTTGATTTGGGCTCTGATATGTTTATGACAAATTAGGGTAGTAATGTAGTAAAGTAAAGTTAATTGAATTAAAAGATAATTGGAAAAATTACTTTATAACTTTTTCTATAAATAATAACTTTCTTTAATACTTTTCTTTTTTTTTTTTACTTTTAAGAATGGCATTTGATATAAGCTTGAAAAAAACAGAACCTGCACAATAATAATAAAAAAAAAGAAAAAAAAAAAAGAAAAAAAACCTGGTCTGATGTGCTGAACCTACCTTAAAGTTTGGGGAAAATAATCTGTTGGCTTTGTCTTTGTTGGCCTTGTCCAGACCTTTCTTGGTTAAAACTAGGATTAGATAATCCCTGTCATTCTCGCCTCTGTCCGAATTCTGGAATCCATCCAAGTCCTTCAATAAACTTCCATTTTCATATTTTTCTGAGCTCTCCTCTGGTCCAGGAATGAAGAAAGTATTCACCCAGAAGTGAAACATCTTGTCCTGGTTAAATTGCACATCATGGCAGGAAAATTTAACACCTGATAGCTAGTTTTTTTTTTTTTTTTTTTTTAAACTTGCATTTCCCAGTAGTAGTTGTAGAGTAGAGTAAAGGACATACCTTCTTCATCATCTTGTTCTGCTTGTGGAAGAATTCCACCTTTATGTCTCCACACACTGGGAGCGGCTGAGGAAACTCAAACATCATGTACTTGTCCTCCCGTCGTATATGTGCTGGGTTCGATGTGTGGATCTTCACCTTTAGCTGGTACACCACAAACTGAGGATCTGCCAAATTGAAGCATTGAAACCATCACATTTTGAACTGTCAAACAAGACACTGTAAAAATTATAATAAAAAAAAAAAACTAGGGGCAAAGACTTAGCATAAATGTTAAACCTTTATACAAGTTAGAAAAAAATGTGTGCATGTAATTATTTGGGTAGATCAGTGAAATCCATTGCACTTTACTTGTCAAAAATAGACTACTGTTGTGAGCTCCATAAAGATGCTTAGGAATTACAAAAATAATTTTAACACAGCTTTGACATCTATGATTCAACTAAGAGAAAAGAATACTCACTGCAATTGCCTCCACTGAACATGGGTACGGTCTCAAAGATTATCTTGTGAAAGAGCAGTGCCACAGGCTTGTAATCAAGCTGGTTTTGTAGAAGGTAGCTGTAGTAATAGACATATCGCCTCTGACTGGGTATCGTCACTCCCTGTAAACCATTGACAAATTACACCTTGGTTACTTGAATGTTAACATGAATACAGGAATTTGTTTTAGCAATATAGGCTTTATATTGTATATAGGCTTTATATTGATCATTTCTACAATAAGCATACACATATAAAGACACTAGATACGAAAATTTAAATAATTCCGGATGTAAAATTACAGGAAAAAAAAAAAAAAAAAAAAAAAAAAAAAAAAAAAAAAAAAAAAAAAAAAAAAAAAAAAAAAAAAAAAAAAAAAAAAAAAAAAAAAAAAAAAAAAAAAAAAAAAAAATACATACATACATACACACATAAAAAAAAGCAACTGACACTGGAAACCTAGCATGTCAATCAGTCCATCATTTTTAAATACATCAGGGAAAGATTTTCCAACATACAATTAATAACTTTCTGGAATAACACTTTCGAAATAGTGCAAAGTAACCAAAAATGACCACATAATTGAATTCAGAAATACATATTCAACAATGACTCATTAGCAGAGTAGAAGAGTCAATCGAGAGGGAATGCCTCAACAGTCCGAATGCAAGCGTCAGACATGCACAAAAATGGCAATGTTTTATGCACAGCAGTTTAAATACTGCTCATAATGACAAAGTTACATGACTAAACACTCAAAACAAAAAATTACAAAGAATGTCAGTTTCACAAACATTTCCGCTGCATGTCAAACAGAAAATTTTATTTAACTGAACTTAATCACACAACTGATTTATCAAAAAGGTGTGTTATTTATGACATGAAAAATTTATAACCAACTGCCACATTAACAAAGGAATGACAATACAAATTTAAATTCCATCTAAAGCCTTACAATACATTAGGGCTGCAACTAACGATTACGTTGATAATCGATTAATCGATGAATTTAATGAATTAAACTATTTTTCCATGTCTTTACATTTAGCAGACACTTTTATCCAAAGCGACTTACATATGAAATCACAAGTCAGTAGTTATGAAGAAAAACAGCTACACTGTAGAATTATTAAGCAGGTCGATAAATGTCTGGCTTAATTTACAGTGCGAGTTCAATTGGGCATCCAATTAGACCAAAGAGCAATTAAAAACAAATCTCAAACATACTGGCACAATATGTAGCATGGTGTGGAAAAAAAAAATACTAAATTACACAAATTTGTGTAGCTGTAATATATTAACTAATCCCCATCACTCCCATAGAGTGCAGTGTCTCTCATATTTTGTCAAAAAATTAAAACGTGATAGCTATCACTATATGGTCAATCGGCAATAGTAAAATCAGAACAGTTAAAAATAAAGGAAATTAAAATAACAAATTTTATGTGAAGCTTATCACCTCATATCAAGAGCACACACCCCATCTCACAGCCACACAAAAAACCAAGGCAGGGCGGACATGGTATTGCACCCATTTATATATTAACAATTTCCGTATTTGTCTTAAAAACATTTACCCTGCACTCTAAACATTGACATTATTGTTACACTTAGGTAAGGTTACCTTTGTAACATTTTTCATCTGCAAACTAATATAACCTTGTGTAAATATAATTTTGCACTACATGCAAGACATAAATCATTTCACTGTTGTGTCCATTTCACTCGCTGTTTTATTATTGAATGTTGTAAAAGTGACAGTTTGCAGTAATATTAGCAGTATCAGCTTAAAAAAAATTAATGCCCGTTTGAAGCTTTCAACTCTAGCATGCATGTGCACTAACACAAGAAAAGCTTATGACATCCAACCAATGATACTTGAGAATTTATTAGTAAGCATCTAATGCAATATACAGAAAAATAACCATCTAAATTAATTTGCAGTTACCCGATTAAAGATGTAATTTTCTACACACAATGTTAACCACATAGAAATGACTGAGTATTTCATATGCTGCGCTGTGTGAAAGTGAAGCATGATAACCAGGATCTGCTCAGTAACAGAAACAGGAATGCTTAGTTTCTAGCATCAGGTGATCTATTGCTTGTTTAACAATGTTCAGTTTCAGTCTGTGCTGCAGAGTCAAGACTCATCACAAACATGATGCTAAGCTTCAGTCAATATGTATACAGCTGTGGTACTTTAGATGTACTGTATACTGTAAGGAGGAAATTAAACATTGAAATTTGAAGTCTAATAATTTAACAAAAGTATATTTTTCTAATGATATCATTTAATAATTATTTAAAAATAATATTATATAATTATAAAACGTCTACATAAATAATGTCAATTTAACAAAAAAGAAGCCAAATTATAGTAAGCAACAAATTATATATAAAATATTTAAATTTAATTATACCAACTCTTTAAAAAGGCCAGTGTGTGATTCTAATCACTTTTTGTTAAACTGACAGAATGGTCTGATACATGAAAAATAAACATAGAGAAAAATATATTCTGGTATGCAATTCTGACTGAAAAAAGAAAAAGTGATGCAGACCACACTTTAAAATGCTACAGCCAAATAAGAAACATGACTTAAGCTTAAGAAATTTGTTGTTCTAGTGACAATGACAAATTGGGCAAAGGTGCTAAACTACACAAATACTTTAAATCAAATAAAATAAAGAAGTAAAAACTTAAAATAGAAGTTCTATGAACAGGCAAAGTTAAAGACTCATAACAATGGTGAGGCATATAATGCTTTCCATAGACATCTGTACATTTATTTGAGAGTCCACTTGCTGTCATGACCAGTTTTACTGGCTATAGTTAAACAAACCAACTATGTGCTAAAAACATTGGCCCAAAATAAATATTCCATATGTAGTAACTGACAAATTTAAGATCTTGAGCGCGTCTAGTTTAATGAAATTATGAATCTTAAAAAGCAAGACAGTTTAGAAAACCCACTGCACATTTCAAGGTTGACAGCACAATACAAAAATATACCAACATTGCAATATATTTTCTGATATACTGCGATATGAACCAATAAAAGAAGTTAAGAGATAATTAGAATAGCTGATATAAAAGCATCTAACAACCTAAAAATGAAACTAAAATTTTGAGTTTTATCAATGCACCATGTTGGAACTGTCCATAATTGGTATTATACATTCTACAAATGTGACTACTGTGCATTTCCACATTCTAAACGATGATGAAACAATATACAGTACAGCTTTTCTGCCGATAACAAGTGAGCAAGCAGTATTTAAACAGTACATGTTAAGTTTAATTATATCTAAAATGCTTTTTACAATAATGCATTGTGTTAACGCAGCTTTGCAATTTTAACTTGAACACCAACGGAGCAAGCTGAGGCTACTGTGGTGAAGCAGTATTCTTATACAAGATTTATTACTGGAGTTTTAGTGTTGATAACACCACACAGTATGTCATTTCAAACACTGTGCTTCTTTTTTAAAATCTTTCCAAAAAGTGAATGCAAGCTCCCATGTTTTCCTGCATATATTTGAATTACTTTTCATCAGAGCACCTGTACAATGCTTAATTTTAAGCAAATATGTAGACGCCTGTTCACAGGTATTACGACAACATGCATAATGCAGGTGTATGTTGGAGCAAGACATGTAAATGCTTTTAACAAAAATCATTCCACCAGATTTAAACACATGGTATTCATATGATTTATGCTGCAGATATTGTAAGTCATGCATATGACATAGAACACTTGCAAACCTCCATCTGAGAAGTACACAGTCTGGTGTACAAACAGCATTAGGCATTTTTTTTGGCTTGATTTCATGTAAATGCCACGGCAATGAAAGTCCATAAATTTGAGAATGGTTGGTTTGTGCAGGAATACTGAAGACATTATCCAATTTTATTAATATATATATTAATTTCTGGTATTATAACACTTGCTTTCAGGTGTGTAAAGGCTTTCAAAAAGAAGCGAATTCAGAAAGAATATGCAGGTGGTCGTGGTGACAGAGGAGGATAATGAAGATTATAAAAATCTGCTATAGCAACTTCTAATAGATATCCATTCATTCATTATCTTCCGCTTTATCCTCTATTAGGGTCGCAGGGGGGGTTCCCCATGCCCATCCAGGGGAGAGCGTCTCGGGTGCTGGGCAGATACACCCAGGACAGGGCGCCAACCTAATCGCTGGGCACACACTCTATATGGGGCAATTTGGAGAACTCAATTGACTTGATCCATGTTTTTTGGACTGTGGGAGGAAACCAGTGAACTCTGAGGAAACCCACACGGACACGGGGAGAACATGGAAACTTCACCCAGATAGGGATTCGAACCGGGAATCCCTAGAGCTGAGAGGCGAACGCGCTAATCACTAAGCCACCATCTGGTTTAATTTATTAAATAAATTTCACTAAGTCTGTTTTTAGCCCAAAGTGATTGACCAAGTTATTACATTTATTGTTTGCACACCTGGCCTCAATTGCATTCATTGACGCCGACCTAGGATGAAATTAAGCCATTTAGAGAGCATAGTGGTTATATTTAAATCTAGATTTTAAGTATAGCGTTAACAAAATCAAATTTGCCACAGTGGCATGACGTTAAGATATAAAAGGTGAAGTTAGAAGCAGCTCAATACCCATTAATGGCTTAAACTATTAAAATTTGCTGAAAGCAAGAAAAAAAAAACTAATGCATAAGCTAGACAGTTATGTATATAG
Organism: Corydoras maculifer; assembly: GCA_019802435.1. NCBI lineage: Eukaryota > Metazoa > Chordata > Actinopteri > Siluriformes > Callichthyidae > Corydoras > Corydoras maculifer. Next base: position 2,509,173 of record JAFMOD010000271.1, read on the forward strand.
ATAAATAGAAACACAGACAGGTGGTCATATTGTTATACCAGGTCAGTCTATGGTCGCTGCTTCCCTTTTTGCTGTCATAACAGCTCTGTCCCACTGAGACAATGACTCCACTAGACCCCTCAAGGTGTGCAGTGGTATCTGACACCAATATGTAGGCAGCAGATCCTTTTATTCGTCAGTTGATGGGTGAGGTCTCCAGGGATGAGACGCTATTGTCCAGCACAACCAACACGGCAATCTCGTACCTCAAACCATTTTCGCTGCATGGTAGGGTGCATTATTCTGCCAACAGAGGCCACAGCCATCAGGGAACACCATTTTCATGAAAGGGTTTACATGGGCTAAAACACTGCTAAGGTAGGTGGGACATTTAAAAGGAAATTAAAATTAAAATTTCCTAGACCAGGTCACCTTTTACCATGCCCATTGTTGGCACTTTCAGAGGTAAACAAGGGTCAGCAGGGGTACCATGGCTGTCCCAAGGCTTTGGAGCCCCATACACACATTCTGACACCTTTTTATTAGAACCACCATTAATGTCTGCAGCAATTTGAGCAGCTGTGGCTCAACTCCTGGATCGGACAACACAGTCTTTGCTGTGCATTAATGAGCCTTAGATGCCCATGACCCTGTTGCCGGTTTACGCTAAAGTCATTTTCAAAAGGTTACAATTTTCAAAAACTTCACTCTCTTCAGAGTATTCAGGAAAATGTAGAAAAGCGTTGTTAGATTTTTTTAATAGAACTCCATCAAGATGGGTACTGAGCGTTAATTATTTCTTACTTGTAAAGATGCACTCGGAAAACTATGACCAATGTTAAAATGTAAAGAAACATCTTTAATATAACACAGAGTACTTACCTTATTGTCTCTGGTTCTGACCTCCCCATAGAAATCCAGAGCTTCTTTTGCTTTTCTAAACTTTCCTCTGTGTAACAAATAAGCACAAATCATAACGCCAGTCCGACCTTTTCCAGCTTTACAATGAATGGCTGCCACATGATTGTCATTTTCACTGAGCCACTTATCCAAGTCTTCACAAAATGGTTTGATAAGTTCCAACTGTGGAGGATTATGATCTTCAAATGGGTATTGTGCAACTAGAAGAAACAAACAGAAATCATTAATAACTAACAGTAAACTATAGAACCAACATTGTTTGTAAATTGGTGACAAAAGTTTTGAACTTGCCTCTGCAATTAAATTTGGCAGCATCATAATGTCTTTCTGCACATCTGAAAACAAAATGAAACATATGCACTGTAAAACAAAATAAATAAAAAACAAGTTTATCACACTAAAATTTCTTTCCATTAGCTAACTGCCCACACGTTGGTGGCAAAGAAACAACCATGGAAATAGAGCCAAATAAATGTATTACAGTCATCTTCTAAAAATAAGTTATTGTTCACATCTAACTTAGCATTTTACAGTAAAGTGAATGAGAATTTTTTTTTTTTTTGTATTTCAAAATATATTCTAATCGAGGATCATTAAAACATACTATGCTGCTGTTCGAGTGTAAGACAGTGTATATATAGAGACAACAAAATTTTTCAGTTGAGACTGACGTATACTGGTGTTTATCAGAAAAAAAATGTTTAAATATTTATTTGGTCATCTGTTCGATTTAAAAATGCTGTCCATAGATTGTCTAATCATAAACTTGTGTCCAATTAGGTTTAAAAGCAGAAAACTGATAAATAGGAAATAAAATGAGTATCTGGGCGGCGGGACGGTAATCAGGTTTGTTTCAAGTGACAAAGGAATTGACAGAAATTAAGGTAAAGAATTTTTTAGACAATCTTTTGGTTCTGCTGTTTGTTGCACGTGCACACACAGTGGCTTTGTTTTTATTTTGGTGTGTAAAGAAACCATCAAAACCCACTGAAGAAACAGTGAAAGAACAGTGGAATGCATGTTTAGAAATGAACCCAATGACTTGCAGATCAGTTACCGCAAACACTCAGTACACAAAAGCACACTAAACTGATGAGCAAAATATTTGGAACACAAAGAAATGATGGGATATAAACACTTACAGATTATATATCTTGTAATGATTTTTATGCTTCAAGTCCAGAAACCTAACAAAAAAATAAACAAAATATTAGTTAAGAGATTTTACAGTTTAAGATCAAAATGTCCGTCACCAACTAAATTTTTTTTTAAACACAAAAATAATAAAAGTAATAACCTACACATACTGTACAAATTCAAGATTATTGCATTCCATATTAATCTTATCCTTTATCGAGCCTTGACCAGACTAACCCAGGCCAAAAAGAAAATCAGTGCATCTTTATCTTTCACTATAAAGAATTAAAAACCAAACGAATAGATGGTCCTGAAATATTCAGTGCATCCCTAATTAATGATCTCCATATATGCCTTTTAAACTGGGCTATATTAATGTGCAAGGAGTTAATCAAGGTCAGTATGAGAATGTATTTTAATCCCTACCATTGTCTTATGAACGTGGTTCTTAATCCTGGTCGTGGATTCCAACTGCTTTGCAGTTTAGTGCTTTTACTGTTTTAACACATGCACTTTAACTCAATAATAAAACAGTTAACAAGCTGTCTAGTTGTATTAGGTGTGTTGGGAGCAGGGGAAACATGTGCGGGGCAGTGATCCTGCAGGACAAGGATTGAGAGACCAGTGGCTTAAGAAAAAAGAAGGAATTAAAAATATCACTTCATACTGACCTCGATTAACTTGTTTTGCCTAAATAGAAAGCACTATAAATGGATAAACACTGACTAAAGCAAAAAAAAAACGTACAGGTTTAGAGCCATTGCTGCTAACAGAATATAAGTTTTCAAACAATGTATAAACTCTTATGCCAGACAAGTTAACAAAAACACTTACCGTACAACATCATCTATGTTGTTTCTGTAGACACCCTCAAGTCTCTCAGCAGGAAAGCCCATAGCAATTATGTTGGGATAAATATCTGGGTTACAAAATTCAGGAAATGCAATAAAGACTACTGAAACTGCACACAACAACCCTCCTCCCATTTTGCAAACAAACAGCTCCCTTCATGCACTGCAACCTGTTTTCTTACCAGTTAACCAGGTATGATTTGTGTGAACATATCCCAGAGCTAAATTTTAGAGCAATTTACCAAATGCTGAGAAAATACAGTCAGCTCATGTGAAAAAAAAAGTCACAGCATTATGGTTTAATTACACACACACGCACGTGCACACACGAGCGAGAGAAACACCAGAGAGGCAGACAGAAATAATGTGAACGACAGGGAATCTAGAAGAGCTGTGACATACAGCCTGAAGTGGTAAAGCTAAAATCTGATTAAGTGTGGTGTTGTGGGAGGATAACACTTTGGCCTTTTATGAATACAACAGTGGCATTTTGTGGGGCTGGATATGCAGATTAAAAATATGAGAATGGAAACAGATTGGTGCATTTCATTTTAAACACAAGAAGTTATACAAGAGGTACAAGTATAGGTAGGGTACTTCATACCTCTTGTATAACATAAAATGTAATAATAGCTTTTTCAGTCCAAGTGTGTGTACAGGTACTAAAATATGTGTACTTTGTACTACCAGCATCACAGTTACAACACTACATTAATTAAATTTTAATTAATTAAAATCATGTTTTATCCAAACTGTAATCTGTAACAAATTCAGTGAATTTTAGATAAGCACAGCATATCAAGACATTATATTTTCAACATTACCCTGCATGTAAAACCCCATTAGATCTACACATTGTATTTGAATGACACATTAAGGAAAAAGGGGAAAAAAGGAGCATATTTTACATGAAAGAAGCGTTAAAAACCACAAAGTTGTAAACCTATTCTGAGCGTGTTGAAGTGCTACAGAGATCTAGAACTGTCTACAACCTATTAAGCAGAACCAAAAGAAAATCATGCAGTGCAGAGCACCCAGTTTCAGACTTATGAATACCCAAACACAATATCTGTCACATGATAACTCGAGCAAGAACTTCATCTGCTTATCTAATGTGGCACCCTACATTTAGCATGCAGCGACGAGCAGAACAGGCTTCTGGCTAATACAGAACAGATGGGCCTGACTGTAGGAGACTGATGCATAGACCTCTAACCCAGAAAGCCACAAAGGGGCACTAAAATAAGCACAGAGAGCCCCAGCCCGGCCTGGAATCACTTTACTTCCTCACCTTACTATAACAAGTGCCATGAGAACTCATCAATTCTTGTTGTCCCCCACTCAAACAGAGCAGCAGACAAAGTCTGAGCAACAATACTCATAACAGTAGAGATTTTACCAAGCAAATGTATACTAATGTGTAATAATATTTTGTAGGAGTTACTTTTACCTCAGTTTAGATTTTTATAAATGCAGTGCTAGTTCAGAGGGCTTTCGTCATTACTTTTTTTTTAATTCGTTTATTTTGTTCAGTTCAGATGCACTTGCCCACTTTCTTTTGCTTATTTATTGTAATTAGATTTTGTATTTATTTGTACCATTTAAGTCACTTAAAGGGAGCAACTTAAACTGGTCATTAGCCAGAGGCAGCAGTTAATGTGACTAAGGCGAGGAGGATTTAAAAGCAACTGACATCATTAGCTGCAATACTGACATCTACTCTTCCAGTCGAATCAGAGAGAAAACTGTTTACAATCCAAGATTAATTAATCAACCAAAATCATTATTCATTAATAATTTAATTTTCAGCAACAACCATTTACAAAAGTGTAATTATTATAGTTATGGTAAAAACAACTAAAACAGTGCAACCTATGTTTGTCTAGGTTGTTAATAATATTAATAATAATGTCCAGTTTTTAGCAATTTCTAGATGGTGTATGACTATGTGCATTTTAGATTTTACCAGAAAAGAATGCTTTCAAACACTGCCTTAGATTCCCTTTCCCTTATTCGTGCATGTTTAACAGCAGTGTAAAGCCAGTGGGTGTGCAGCAAACAGTCCGGCTAATGCCATTTTGACAATTACGCTTGCACCCACTCAGTCCCCTTTATTCAAATTACAGATAAAACCCAGAAGCTGCCTTCATCTGCACTGTTCACCTTTTCCTCTTTTTTAGTTTTTGTAAATCTTTTGTTTAAAACCTCATAGGAAACAGACTTAGGCTTTTAACTCTACCATGGCTATAAAATTAAATAAATAAAAAAATACACAATCACATAACCATTAAATAGAAGTATATCATATCATGATTAGACTGATTCTACCTCATACTGTCTATGTGCATGCACAAATGCCAATGCTATCTAGGTACGTAACTAGTCATCAAATTAAGACATTTCATTGAGCATTAATAAAAAGTCAAAGCTTTTAGCAGGGTCACTTGTTATTTTCTACACAGCTGAATAATCAAGACAACTGTTAGGATGAGAAAAATAAACATTATGGCTATAATGCTGATAAAAGGCTTAACACCACAGTGTTAGGAGACATGTACAACACATCATTAATAAAAGTGCAATGATTATTTTATTTTTAGCTGTGTGCATTATATTCATGTCACCAACTGTGAAGTATTGCACTTTTTTTTTATACAACAATTTATGCTGAAAAATAATGCATTTAATAATTGTTACCTATTTTTTTCCCACCGATTATGTAAAAGTTTATCAGCGTTTATTTTTAAATATTTGAGCAAAGCATAACTCCTCCACACAAAGCTTTAAAAACACTCTTTGTAAATGCGACAAACATGTCAGTTGTGTGTATGATGTGTCACATTCTTATGGCAATCTGTTACAGACTGTATTATTTTCAACAGGCAAATAAAAAAACTTGTTTTTAGTCACTTATGTAAAGCAATATAGCCATAATGTATATTTGGCAAATTAAATATGCCAAATATGTTTTTTCTTACAGTCCTTAAATTACCTGCAATTATGAGAAAAAGGAAGATGAGGATAAAGATCAAAATTAAACTAGGTTTTTGATCTTATACACAGCTTATAGACAAAATATTAACTATACAACCTATGCACAAATGTCAAACTGTTCCCCTAAAAGTCAAAACAGAGGATCTGCAGGCTGACTATGATTTCTCAAGTCCAGCAGTCATTTGTTATTAATTTATCTAATAGTGTGTAATACCCATTACCACCTATTACAATCCCACCCTAACGTGCCAAAGGTTACATTCTTATTATATACCAAAAAAAAGGACAAAGAATGAATTTTAATCTAATCATAACATTCACACAACACTTGTGAATGTTTTCCCAATATTTCCCCATGCAATGTCTAACAGTTATTTGGCTGTTTTACATTTGTCTGTGTACGTCACGACCACATACGAGTGAGAGAACAACTTAAACCAACATAATGGCCGAATCTGTTTCAACCTGAGCAAGCGTATAAATTGTTTTATGTACCTTCCTCTACAATCATGTAAAAAAAAATTTGTCAATGATGTAACTAATCCAAACTAATGAACATCCATTTAATTTTTTTATTATTGAACTAATAATACTGTCCAGTAAATCTGAACATTATTTAAAGATACTAAAAAAATGAAGAGAATTTCTTACATTTAGTAAATTACTTTAATTTAATACAAACATCTTTTGACTCAAATAAAGTCCTTAGATCAATAGACTAATTTAAATGAAATAATAATTGTAAGATTAATTAAACAAAATGCTGTATTAAGCATTGAGGAAGCAGATCACACTGATATCAAAGCAAGGACAAAAGCAGAAACAAGACAAGTCAAGACATGACCAAAGAAATCACTAATTAAAAAAAATGTAAAAAATAATTAACAATCAGTATTAAGTAAAATGTTGAAGCTAAAATCTGGTCACTACTCAAACCCTGTCTTATAAAGTTAACATCTTATTTTACTTTAGCACAAAATTGAGCACATAGCCTCTTTGAACTGAAGCCTTGAACATTAAAATAGTGATTTTTCTAAAGCTAAGCAAACCTGATGCTGACTACAGCAAACAGAAAAATCAAGAGACAAAACAAAAGTTACTGTAAAATTTATCCATCAACACATTTTAGTAGGTTTAATTTAATTAAAAACCATTTGCTGGTATATTTTCCATTAATACCCAAAGCTATTAAAACCATGTGAATATAACTGCACTCTCTGTGCTGATGACCTCCTACTAGGACTTGAGTGTTGTCTTGGTGTCCTATTTTTCAGATTTTAACCAGGTAAAATATTAATGTATCAGTAAATAATAGCTGTATCGAGTAAACATGGTGAGCGACAAAATATACAGAGATGTTCTGGAACAGGCTAGAATCATAGGACTGAACACCACAGCAACCTATTCCATTCATTCTAAGAGACTTTTTAAAACAATGGACAGTTACAAAGAGGGCTATTGGTTAAAGAATACAATGAATTATTTAGCCATAATTACCACAAGTACTTCAAACAAGCACAAATGGACAAAATTGCTCCAAGCAAAAACTTCATCAAAACCTAATCTCAAATCCCCCTGACTAAGCAGACAAATTACAGTTGCACTAGTAGCCTGACTGAAGACCTCATACGCTTTATGTTCTAGATTAAACATTTTTAACTACAAAAGCAAAGAAAAGAATTTCAAAATCAGGCAGCTAGGTTAGCAGGAATACTTTACCTCAATAAGCGTTAATCACCATTAGCAGAGAAAATTGATTTGATGCAAAACACCATTGTGCTGCTATCATACAAGTAACTGAACAGTAACCTGAATTTTAGAAGCAAATGGAAAGATGTACATAATGTGTATAAGCATTAATACAATACTAACAGTATTTAAATAAAAACTCAGCATAGGATACCATATGTTACTTGCAATAAACTACGATAGTCTCAGTTTAACAAAGTGTCAATAATCACCAGAGGTATAGCATGAAGTCCTTCAAATAATTAGAAGTGCAATACAATTCTGAACTAATTCCACTTAAGTGTACATGCAAAACCCTCATCTAACCAAATCAAGAAAAGAATGTGATGCCCTTCACAAGAGGATGTACTGTTCCATGCAAACCCAGCATCAGGTACTGGGCAAGTCAATGCTAATTAAAAAAATGAAGCACAGAACACACGCACTTCAAACACTTAAAGGATTATTTCACTACAGCCTTTAGGTTCAGTAACATGTGGTCGGCTAGAGTCTATAGCTTCAATAACACCATCTGGTCTGCTTCTGTGGGATCAGATAAGTTGACTTATATAAATGCAACAAATCAGTTCTGGTTGAGAATTTGAATATGAAGCAGGCCGCAAGAATCGCTCAATTTACTGCTGAAACACATAAGCCATGCTTTCGAAAAATATTGTAAAAAAAATGGTAAGAGGTTATACTAGATTTCCACATCTTGATCCTTACAGCTGAGGTACAAGAGACAAATGCCACATCTGTCCTACAAAGAATTGGCACTGAATCTTAAACATCAAAAGCAACAAAAGAACTGATTTCTGCCGAATACATTCAGTTCAGTAGGCCCATCACTCACCAAAGTTTACGTTTACATATTAAAACCTTTACAACAATTGAATTGAATCATGTGAAAAAACACAAACAACCCTTACCTCAAACACATGTACTGTACTGTCAGTAATGTCAGTTTCCATTTTTACTGCATCAGTTTAAAATATACGTCTTTACAGAACAGCTATGGTTGGGGTAAGGCACCAACTTCTGCATTACTGACATTTACTATAAACTGCATTTCTACAGAACCTGCAATATCTGTGTAACTCTGGTAGAAGAGATTTATTGAGGAATAATTGGAGCAGTACAGAAACCCAAATTTCCTCAAAATAGCTAGTTCTAAAACAAAAGGAGGAAGTTAATAGGACCTTTAAAAAAAATTTTTTATATTTGCTTTTTACAAAAGCTCCTCAAATAAGAAATAAAGCAACATTATGCTTTATGAACTTTTCAACATTGCATTAAAGACGTTTTGAGTTTCTCTGTCCTCAGTCATCGAACAAATTTTTAGGTTATTTGTCACAGACTTAAAGTTCTTATTACATGTATGGTATTGTAAAACATGGCCATATCATTGCCTATTTAGGTCTCACATTGGATACGGTCATCGATCGGTGAAGCCGAGATGATATTCTGCCACTGTCATGCTTTGATCGAGGTTTTCAAACCTGACTTCTTTGACACTTTAAGGCAATGACCTTAAATGAATTAAAATCGCGTTTGATAAAAAAGTGTCTACTTAACATTGGAAAACAATGTGGATTAATTCGATTACACATCTATAGCATTGCTTTTAACTGCCCTGTAACTTTTAAGTGCCACAGATTAACAGTTCGGCCATCTGAACACTGGACTACAACTTGTCATCACATCTTCTTTCAACAGATATGTGGATTCCATCTCAGCGTGGGTGTCCACAGCAATTTAGACAGAGGACACTAAACAGAGCAGTCAATGCTAAATGAAAATGGCAAGTAAAGGCTTTCTTTAAGAACCAGCATCACCTGAGAAATAATACTTCCTGCACAAACAGAATACCTAAATAATCAGGAGATTTGTAGAATTATTAAAAATTCAAACTGTTAACGGTGTGTTTAATCAAAAATTATATGGCATTACAATTTCTAGAAATCCATCACTAATGGGAACATGAGGCCTTAAATAAGTGCAAACGCTTCAATAAATGTCTGGTCTAAGCACCTTGATTTACCCAGATGGTTGGTTTAAAGGGGCTCTTATTTAAACTAGCCATCCTCTGCAAGCAGCTGATGCAATGTTCCTTTGTGTAGCTCGGATGATAAGTGTAATCTTGCGTTATGTAGGCCAACCGATTCCTCTGCACGTAGGACAAGACCGAGCTTTTGTTTCACATCAAAACGCCAAAGCCATTAATCCTTTCCTGTGATGCTCTGAAATCAAGAGTGTCGACCACCATTTAGAACAGAAGGGTGACTATGCAAACAATGACAGGATATCTAGCAGCTACATCGCAATCTCACGGCTGAAAAACGCACTGACGTAACTGAGTCTGAAAAGTAGTAACAAGCTTTCATGATAAAGACCTGCAGTGTTAATCTCCTTTGAAACAAAAAGATCACTTAAAAAAACGTTCACGACTCAAATATTAGTAATCGCATAAGACGTAAGACAAATAAGTATGAAACCTTGGGTTGATTTGACAGGTTGACTGTCAAGCGGTCTGACGTTTAACCTGCGCTGATCGACCTCCCTTAATTAATATACATTTACCTCTTTTGCACAGCGAGCAGGACATTCATTTTGTAATAAAATTAAGAAGTTATGATTATTAAGAGGATACAGGTCAAGTCTAGATCGAAGCCATCCTCCTGGTATCTCCTTTTGTTTCGGCTGACCATCTTCTGTATGATCGTAGCCATAGCTGTGAACGGAGTCTTTAAGGTTTTTAAAGTAAGAGAGAGTATTGTGGCTTCCTGATGAAAATCCGTCACTGATGATGGCTGCCGTCGGGGGTGATCGGATGCGCTAGCTTTAGCTTTTCCCGCTACCGCTAGCGGCCGTGTGCAGGCTGGTGGTGGTTGGTACAGAGGGGCCTGCAGCAGGCCGGGCGCCCGACGAACCCTCGCGCAAATCTCCTGAAATCCTCCGGCCGCCAAGCCAGTCGGGTCTCCACGTCTCACGACTCGTTACCAAAGCACGCCAAGTCTCTAATTCCGCCGCAGTCGCCGTGATTGTGTCCGAAAGGCGGAGAGAAAATCCTCCCCGGCGTCTGTAACCCAGAGTATCCGCTGCAGAAGCAGAGTCCGTCGGCTCGGTGTGGCCCTAGTAAGCGGCTAGCCGAGCAGCTAGCGAGCTAGCTTGTACGTACATCTTTAAAAATTATAATTCTAACGCCACTGTAAACCCAAATTTAACTATCCACGGCGTCGCCAGTATTCCAACGTTCAAAAAGAAACTTGACAGCCTCCACCATATTATTAAAAAGCTTTGAAATAAGGGTATAAGCCTTGAAGACTTTCGGGAGATACCAGTCCGCTCCCCGCTTTCCTTCAACTCGCGTCTCCGCCGCTAAACTTCCATCATGGCTTCCAATAAAATTACAGGTTATGTTCGGCCGAAGAAAATAGTCCTCCGCTGCATACACTAGTTCCAGGAGACATCAATAATATATTGGCTTATAGGAAGGAAAATCGATATTTAAAAAAGAATACTGGTTTCGAATTCTGAGTTAACGAATAAAGACAAGCGTTTAATGGCTGTCTTGTCATTCCGTTCCCCCAACGGTCGCGGAGGAATACAGACACTGCACATGCGAACTTATTTTTTGTCCCACAGTCACGTGTCCATGAAACGAGCCAGGAGTCGGATCAGTACTTTATATCAGATTACTTCAAATCTCGGTTCGATGCTCTGTCATGTTGGAAGAAGCTCATTTTAGTCATTTTGACTTTTGGGGGCGTCAAAAAAAGACAAGGAATTTATGGATTACTTAAATAAAATAATCACGATGTGTATAGTTGTCCCTTTGCTTTCCAGCGGAGGGCAGGAAATTAGAAAAGTGCTTACGTAAGCAGAAAAGTAACTCAGCAAAAAGCAGAATGGCAGTTGTAGTGAGACACGCATGCCATCTCAAGCCTGTCCGCCCGCATAGCTGTCCGCTCCGTAATTACCTGTCCGACTCAGGTGTTAACGTCTGCGTTTACACTGTAATGAGCATGACAGCTTTATTCAGACTAAGCTGGAAGGGCGGGAACGGGCTGCGACGTTCCAGCCGCTATAGCCAACTCGTTATTCTTTAGCGCCACCTGTCAACACTATATGCATATACTGTTTCTTTGTATATATGCATATACTGTTTCTTTGTATATATGCATATACTGTTTCTATGACTTTACAAGAAAAATAGTATGTTTTTTCTTTTCTTTTTTTATTATACAACCGAACACTTAGTTTACAATTTTCGAATGGAATAGACTTTTGCTAATTAATTTTTCAACGACTAAATATTTCCTAAAATAGGCCACATCTGCATAACATATTTGTTAATTGTAGTTAACCTGTATTTAATGCAGAAAAATACAGAAAAAAACATTTGATGTTTTCCGCTATTAACCAAATTATTTATTGAGTTTAACCTCTGTGCAGTATCATTGGCTGTTTCTCAACATGAAGTTATAAGTGACACAGTTCATCCACCTATTATCTTCCATTTAATCGTCTACTAGGGTCATGGGGATGGGGGGGGGGTAGGTATCCCATGCCCATCCAGGGGAGAAAGTTTTGAGCACTGGGCAGATACACCCAGGAGAGGGTGCCAATAGGTGGGCACACACTCACTCACAGAGGTGGGCACACACTCACTCACAAAGACACACTCTACTGTGGGAGGAAACTGGAGACCCCGGAAGAAACCCACGCGGACACGGGGAGAACATGGAAACTCCATCCAGATTGGGATTCGAACCGGTGGCTTAGTGGTTAGCACGTTCGCCTCTCAGCGCTAAGGATTCCCGGTTCGAATCCCCATCCGGGTGGAGTTTAAATGTTCTCCCCGTGTCTGCGTGGGTTTCCTCCGGGTTCTCCGGTTTCCTCCCACAGTCCAAAAACATGGATGAAGTCAATTGAATTCTCAATATTGCCCCATATAGAGTGTGTCTGTGTGAGCGAGTATGTGCCCAGCGATGGATTGGCGCCCTGTCCTGGGTTTATCTGCCCGGCGCCCGAAACGTTCTTCCCTGGATGGGCATGGGGAACCCCACCGCGACCATATTAGAGGATGAAGCGGGAGATAATGAATGAATGAATTATTTCTAAAACCAAGATGTGTGTAGCAGAGGCATAGAGGAGCAGACAACACTAGTGGAGAAAAGCGGAACTGAAGGCAAATGATGTTGATTAGAGGTAATAAACGCACCTGTCAGAGGAGATGGCATGCTAATTATCGGTGTGCAGCCTTTATAAGTCGGAGTGAGAACTACAGTACAGCATGAAGAGAGATTGCAGCAGAAACAGGAATATGATGTGATGACAGGTACATACACAGCAGTTGTTAATTAATTTAATTTTGTTAATTATTTTTTATCTGTTAATAAAGGTAATCTGTGTGCTTAATAAATCCTGTCTCCGGTCTTCATTGTGTCTGGCCATGTAACAATGCCTATCTCAACTCCTGCAAAATAACCCCCTAAAGTACTCTTCACCAAACTTTTCAGTTGAATTAATTTAGTGTATACTACATTATTGTACATATGCTGAAAAGACTGAAATAATGCAGAAGTATTGGTCTGTGTAGGAATGGGTGGAAGGCCTGTTGTGAACCCATAGAAGTGGACTGTACGGGTATTTCTGTAGGGGTTTTGGGCATAAAAAACATCATGGAAGCTGCCAAAAAGGCTTTACGTTGGCTCTGGTCGGGCCTGATCACTACCGGCTGGGTCAACCGAGTGAAGGGGGTCTGATGTAAGGTTACATCACCGAAGATATGTCCAGATTGAACTGTAGGTGCATCTAGTACTAATAAAGGTTAAATGTTTGGGTATAGCTTGTGTTATAAACCGATGGTTTATAAGCAAAAGTTTTTAAATCTCACACAATTTACATTATGAGTGTAACAGCAAGTCATAGGCAGGCCTATTTACATTTTTAATTGCAGCCTGCATTTTAACTCATACAGTCTGAAGTGATGAAATATTTTTTAAGCTTTGTGCACAGCATAGTTCCCAACCTATGAAAAGTTTAATAATTACACTTCCTATGCCTTGTCAGTCAGATTGTCATTCAAATTGTCTTAGTTATATATTTTTTATCTATGTTTTTTATGTTTCATAAAGTATCTGAATGTATGTGGCTATATATTTCTATTTTAATTTGTTTGTAAAACCACCTACTGAATGTGTAAAACCTTCAATAGCCAGATTTATAACTCATTCATTCATTCATTCATTCATTCAATATCTTCCGCTTTATCCTATATTAGGGTCGCGGTGGGGTTCCCCATCCAGGGGAGAAAGTTTCGGGCGCTGGACAGATACACCCAGGACAGGGCGCCAATCTATCGCTGGGCACTCACTCACTCACACAGACTGGCACGCATACACACTCTATATGGGGAAATTTGGAGAACTCAATTGACTTGTTCCATGTTTTTGGACTGTGGGAGGAAACCAGAGAACCCGGAGGAAACCCACGCAGACACGGGGAGAACATGGAAACTCCACCCAGATGGGGACTCGAAAACCGGGAATCCCTAGTGCTGAGAGGAGAACGTTCTAACCACTAAGCCACCGTGCCGCCCAGATTAACCCCAGAGTAACCAAAAAACTCTACAGACGGCTGTAGCAGTGATTGTATGTGAGGATCTAAACAAATTTTCCTGAACAAAATATAGAAAAAGTTACTAATGCATGTATTACCTTACCTATAGATCAATGCAACTATAAAATATTATATAAATATAAATGTCTTAATTGAACTGATTTACCTTAAGTTTCAGTTTTCAGGGAAAGCTTTGTTATTTTGACTTACAAAATGTTGTCATTTGTTTTTGAATTTGTACCCAAAAAATCTAATTATTTGTTGGGTCAGGCCTTAAAGCAGGTCTCATACGGTTCATTGGATTGGTAGATTGGTGAAAACTAAATTTCTAAATCTTTGCCATGAAGTCAAAATCAATAGCTTTATTTTATATTGTAAGACTAACATTATGTTTTACTGAAACTATAGTGGGCTTAGTGGTTAGCAAATTCGCCTCTCAGAGCTAGGGATTCCTGGTTCGAATCCCAATCTGGGTGGAGTTTCCATGTTCTCACCGTGTCCCACAGTCCAAAAACATGGATCAAGTCACTTGAATTCTCCAAATTGCCCCATATAGAGTTTGTATGTGTGCGTGACTGTGTCAGTGAGTGTGTAGAGCGATAGATTGGCGCCCTGTCCTGGGTTTATCTGCCCAGTTCTCCCCTGGATGGGCATGGGACCCCCCCCCCCCCCCCCCCCCCCCCCCCCCCCCCCCCCCCCCCCCCCCCCCCCCCCCCCCCCCCCCCCCCCCCCCCCCCCCCCCCCCCCCCCCCCCCCCCCCCCCCCCCCCCCGTAAGAGCAATCTTAATGTTTACTAAACCGAATTAGTGAATAAATTGGTAAAACTAATATTTAAATTGTTGTATAGCTGATTTGAATTGTAAGCAAAAAGATGAGATTACAACACAGAATATAGCTGACGGTATATTGTAAAGACATTAAAACCCCGCAGTTTCGGCTTGATGACTGTTAGCGGCTAATGCTAACTGTTTAATCAGCGCATTAACCAGACAGACAGACATATAAACAAACAGACAGACAGACATATAAACAAACAGACAGACAGACATATAAACAAACAGACAGACAGACATATAAACAAACAGACAGACAGACATATAAACAAACAGACATATAAACAAACAGACAGACAGACATATAAACAAACAGACAGACAGACATATAAACAGACAGACAGACAGACATATAAACAAACAGACAGACAGACATATAAACAGACAGACAGACATATAAACAAACAGACAGACAGACATATAAACAGACAGACAGACATATAAACAAACAGACAGACATATAGACAGACAGACAGACAGACATATAAACAGACAGACAGACATATAGACAGACAGACAGACATATAAACAGACAGACAGACATATAAACAGACAGACAGACATATAGACAGACAGACAGACAGACATATAAACAGACAGACAGACATATAGACAGACAGACAGACATATAAACAAACAGACATATAGACAGACAGACAGACATATAAACAGACAGACAGACCGACAGAAAGAAAGACATTTGAACCGACAAATAAAAAGAAGGAAAGATAGACATACATACATACAGACAGACACACACACACACACACACATACATACAAACATACATACAGACACACACATACAGACAGATAGATAGACAGACACACAGACAGATAGATACAGAGTAAATACAGGTGATTTAAACATTTAAACATGATTTATAGGTAAGGCGTACAAATGTGGGTGAAAGGTGCTGGTGGACTGATGAGTGAACTCCTCTTACACTAGATCTGTCAGTACTCACACATCCACCTGGGTTTCTGACATCTGCTGTACATTCCACTGCCAACATTCTAATAACTTTTATAAGAAGCACTCAGGAATGAGAGGTGGTTACTTCACTCTGTAACATACAGCAGGTCTTTTTTAAACAGGAACCTGTTTAGTCTTTTAGAAGCAGGGTGCAGTTTTAGTTTTTTTTTTTAGACACTCCAACATTCTACATTTAGTACATGTCCATGGCTCTTATTTTTATAAATAGGTTGTTAAACTATTTGGTGGCGGCACGGTGGCTTAGTGGTTAGCACGTTCGCCTCTCAGCGCTAGGGACTCCCGGTTCGAATCCCCATCTGGGTGGAGCTTCCATGTTCTCCCGTGTCTGCGTGGGTTTCCTCCGGGTTCTCCGGTTTCCTCCCACGGTCCAAAAACATGGATCAAGTTAATTGAATTCTCAAAATTGCCCCATATAGAGTGTGTCTGTGTGAGTGTGTGCCCAGCGATGGATTGGCGCCCTGTCCTGGGTCTATCTGCACAGCGCCCGAGACGTTCTCCCCTGGATGGGCATGGGGAACCCCACCGCGACCCTAATAGAGGATAAAGCGGGAGATAATGAATGAAAAAACTATTTGGTCTTTTGAATATTGATTTGGAAGCAGAACTGATTGTTTACATTTAGCACATTAGCACATGCAGTGTGTTTGTCCCAACATACTTTTCTCGAATAAATTATAATGAGTTGTTTATCATTATTATTATTATAAATTAAAAGCTACTAAAGTGTCTCCTTGTAATGACAATATCACATGGCATATGTATTTATGTACTGTGTTTTGATTCAAGTTGTGTTACAAATGTACTGTGGTAAAATTCAAATAATTTAATTTAATTTTATTGAGTCTTTAGACGCAAAAGCAAAGTTAATATTATAAGCCATAATGTGATGAGCTGTTCCAAAATTTTACCAGCAGATGGCAACAACTTCTGTCACGACAACCTATAGAAGCCAATTGAGTCAATGTAATTTATCCATCCATTATCTTTCGCTTTATCCTCTAGTAGGGTCGCGGTGGGGTTCCCCATGCCCATCTAGGGGAGAACGTTTCGGGCGCTGGGCAGATACACCCAGGACAGGGCACCAATCCATCACTGGGCACACAGACACACACAAACACATTATATGAGGCAATTTTGGAGAATTCAGTTCACCCTGATCCATGCTTTTGGACTATGGGGGGAAACCAAAGAACCTGGAGAAAACACACGCAGACACAGGGAGAACATGGAAACTCCACCCAGATTGGGCTTTGAACCGGGAATCCCTAGCTCTGAGAGGCAAACGTGCTAACCACTAAGCCACCGTGCCGCCCCAGTGTAATTGATCTCAGATAAATTAGTTTACAATATAGATTTGACAGTGATGTACTTAATTTGTAAATCAAACAAATTATTGTTGAATCCTTTGGCTAGACAAAGCAGTAACAGATAAGTTTTTATCTGTATTTTTTTTACTTTTGTCTTTTAAAATGTTTTCTTTTTTTTTTTTTTTTTTTTTCTTCAAAGGTCTGTAGCTTTTCCTACATTTGTTTTGATTAAGGCTTATTCCTTATTTAACTTGCATCTCCAGTTGTGACTGTTTCCTGTTAAAGTCTGTTGTAATTTCCCTTGTGATTTCCCTCCACAGACACATGGTATAATGGTGTTGAAAGAGCTTCCAGCAGATAATATCACCAGGCCCTTGGGTCGAAATGAGGTTCTGGGTTTACTTTTTCGCCTCACTATTTTTGGCGCTGTCACGTATTTCACAATAAAGTGGATGGTGGATGCTATTGATCCTACAAGAAAACAAAAAGTTGAAGCACAGAAGCAGGTGAATGGGAGTACAAATTATGTATACCTTGAAAATTTGTCTTTTTATGTTATTCTTTAGGGGGTCCTAATTCAGTTTTATGCATATTAAGCTTGCTATATCTTAAGTTAATGTTATTATTAGGATTTCAGATGTATAAGGGTTTCTGCTCTGCTTTGTTCAGGCGGAAAAACTTATGCGGCAGATTGGTGTGAAGAACGTCAAGCTCTCTGAATATGAGATGAGTATTGCAGCTCATCTTGTGGACCCATTGAGTATGCAGGTAGTTTACTACTTTATTTTAGTGATAGGTTTAGGAGTTCCATCCATGTTCGTAGCGCAAAAATCAAGGCAGTTAAAATTTTGTATTGAAAAAGGATCAGTTTGTAAATGATGGATATGTCCTGACAGGTTAACTGGAGTGATATTGCTGGACTGGATGATGTCATAACTGAACTGAAAGACTCAGTCATTCTTCCTATTCAAAAGAGGCATCTGTTTGAACGGTCCAGACTGCTTCAGCCTCCCAAAGGTATATAGATTTATAAGATTCAGATTACTGTAACATTTTAAATGTGAAGTTTACCTGGGACATGCTGTGTTTACCAGGAGTGCTTCTTTATGGCCCACCTGGTTGTGGTAAAACTCTGATTGCTAAAGCCACAGCCAAAGAAGCTGGTTTCCGCTTCATCAACTTGCAGCCGTCTACTCTCACTGATAAATGGTATGGCGAGTCACAGAAGTTGGCTGCAGCTGTTTTCTCCCTGGCAATCAAACTTCAGCCCTCGATCATCTTCATTGATGAAATTGGTAAGAATTTGAACAGAATTTGAAGTACTTCATGTCAATCTAATGTCAATCTTCAGCTGGAGTTTAAGGGTTAAAAGTGACAGCTGTTTTTTATAAATAAATAAAAATAATTAAAATAAATTACAGGTTTGTCCTGGCAGGAATTTGGTATTTACAGGATATAAAGCATCTTTTAGCAGAATCAACAATCACAAATAAATTGTTATACTAACTGCAAGGATCTGGAATCCTGTAAATATCCCAGATGATATTGGACCAACTCTAAATGTTTACGTCTTTGGATGGTCCACCTGTTGCAGTGTTGTGTGATCTGGCCAGCATGGTGTGTTTCACTTTCTGCCTGAGACACATTGTTGCTTAAAGGTGCAAACCTCTGAGGTGCAGAGCTCCTTATGCTTTGTACCTGCTTAGAAGGTCAGATTTTTCATGAATGTTCAAAACAAGAGTGCATCTCCCTGCAATTTCTTCTAAATCTCAGATGTTGGGTTGGTATAAAAGGAGTGGACTGTCAACAGGCAGTAGACTGTCAACTTCAGGCCTCTTTGAAACCGCAGTGGGAGAGATGACAGTGAGAGCGCTAGCGCAGAGGAACTTGAACTTGACTAAGCTGAGTGAAAACTAAATAATAACCAAAAGACAAAAATATTAAATACCTTATTTGTTTTCTTAATCTAGACTCCTTTTTACGAAGCCGCTCAAGTTCTGACCACGAGGCCACTGCTATGATGAAAGCCCAGTTCATGAGTTTATGGGATGGTCTGGACACGGACTTCAACTGTCAGGTACAGTATCTGTGCTGTCCTAGCTTGTTTAAATTTAGCCTGGTTTATTGTTTCCATGACAGACACACTGATCTGTTTGCTTTTATTTGCCATATGTTATTTTAATGCTTTTAATCTTTTTCTGCTTGCAAAAGGTTATAATTATGGGAGCCACAAACCGCCCGCAGGATCTAGACTCAGCTATACTTCGCAGAATGCCCACAAGGTTTCATATTAATCAGCCAGTATGTATCGTGTGTCTAATGCCTTCAGTTCTATACAACCCAAGCTATTTTATTTAGAATTGATTTTTTTCCTAGAATATCAAGCAAAGGGAAGAAATACTGAAGCTCATTTTGGAGAATGAGAATGTGAGTTCTTGATAACATCACACAGTTTTGATACAGGTATAATACAGCACTACTTACCTTCTTATTTATTTTGAAAGATAAGTCTGGATGTAGATCTGTGCAAGGTAGCACGAGAGACCGACGGATTCTCAGGAAGTGACCTCAGAGAGATGTGTCGAGATGCAGCTCTGCTTTGTGTGAGGGACTTTATGCGTGCAGAAGAAAGGTAAGTGATAATATTTAATGACTCTAAATGCCATTACACATTCATTACAAAAAATATATTACTTGGTAATTAACCATCAGTTTATATTCTTTTTATTTTAAAGAAAAACACTCAAACTGTATTTGATTTAATTAATTTTGTTTGCCATAGCCACTTTAAATAGTTAAAACTACTAAAAATACTCATCAAGTATTTTTAAATAAGTTCTTCTTTTGCTAAAACATTCATGCTTCTCGTTGTTGCTATATTGAATCGACATTTGTTCCATTATTGTTCATTTGCAGTAACATTCTTTAATCTTTAGTAGTGATTTAGAGTTTTTTTAAACATCATTTGTAGCTGCACAGTTTGTATTGGCCATCTCTACTCATCATAACTTAGAGTATGCTGTTGACTGGAGATTAGTGGTGTATTATTCTTAGTTACTCTGAGGTGTTTCAGCAGAAACTAATCCACACAGTAAAACACAAATAATACCTTCTCTATCATAACCTTGGTTATTCTAAGAAGTTTGCAAAATGTATTTCCAAATGGAAAGAGGTAAACACACTTTGGCATTAACATCGGCACAAAAACTGTAGTAGAATCTTCATAGGTTTTTTTTTATATGAATGAACAGCTACTTCCAAGCCTTACCTCAGCAAAAACCATGCCAAGTGGCAGGTGGAGTGGTGTAAAGCATGCCAGCATTGGACTTTGGAGCAGTAAAAATATGTTGAGTAATGAACTACACTTCTGTCTGAGTCTGTGTTCGGTAAATGCCAGGAGAATGTAACCTGTCTGAGTGCATTGTGCCATTAGGATAATACTGTGTGGTGTTCTTCAAAAGCTGGTTTGGCCACTTAACATTACTGAAGTAATAAATTGGACAATTATGCTGTTCCCCGGTTTCCTCCCACAGTCCAAAAACATGGATCAAGTCAATTGAGTTCTTCAAATTGTCCCATATAGAGTGTGTTTGTGTGAGTGAGTGTGTGCCCAGCGATGGATTGGCGCCCTGTCCTGGGTCTATCTGCCCAGCGCCCGAGACGTTCTCCCCTGGATGGGCATGGGTAACCCCACCGCGACCCTACTAGAGAATAAAGCGGGAGATAATGAATGAATGCTTTCAACGTTGTGGGAACATTTTAGAAAAAAGATTTTTCTCCTCCAGCATGATCGTACACCAGTATACAAAACAGGGTGCTTAAAACATGGTTGGGTGTGTGTGGTGCACAGAGCTCTTTAACTGTATTTGGCATGAAAGAGGAAGCAAGGCTTCAAATTACAGACAGTTTAGACATTTCAGTTTGTCATTGAATGTGACTAGTTATTACTTCATGTAGTTTCTTTGACAATCACATGGGAACTTTTGTAGTAGAATAATTCCTTTTGGGGGAAAAATCTCTACATATACACATTGCTTCAAAAGTACAAAAAGGCTCATTCAGCTGCAAAATACAAGGCTGTCTGCCATGACTGTAAAGAGGTAAAACATGGTACTCCATGCGATAATTAGTGTAAAAGACATTGTCATTTAGCAGACAATTTTATCCAATGCTACTTACAAATACTGTAGAGAATACTGTGTAATATCAAACCTGAACATTATCCGATCTGGCTTTAATGTCTATATTTTACCCATTTTTTTTCCCTCAAAGCAAGTGTTTGGAGAGAAGTTGTTTCTAAAAATGCTAAGTGACATCCTTATGCACAAAGTTGGGAAGCACCATTTAGCGAACTATGTAAATGTTAAGTTATGTGGAATTGTGTCAGGTGATATAAGGGAAAAAAACACCAAACAAAACAACTACCACATCACCTAAATATAAGTTTCTCCTGCACACAATAGCACTAACCACTCTTGGCTACCGATCACTGGTGTTACTCGAAACATGTGGAGGTGGTGAGACATCTCTTCTTGGTGGTTGTGAAGAGTTTTAAACCTCTGCAAGGTCCTAAGGAGCAAGAATGTGAAATGTTGTAACCGAAGCAACAATGTAAATTTGTATTGGGAACACACACACATTTTCATCCTTATCTAATTTTATGGGGGCACTAAGGAAGGACATGCATGTGGTTGAAGGAGGAGGATGCTCAGGACAGAGCACAATGAAGAATACATATCCACTGTGGTGATGACTAAACAAAATCCTAATTTTTCATGGTTAATGTACATCCAATCGGTACAAATATTTACATGTATTTTGTACTTGTATGAGCCGAAACCCACATAGGCACTAAGAGAACAGACAAAACTTCATAAAACCCTGTTTTATGAAATCCTTATCATCACATGGTAAATGTTATCACACCAGTGAAAAGCTCTGAGCCTAGCTCATGAACTATTTTACCACCTTTAGTCAGACCCTGCCACAACACCACATGTATTTTCTGATGTAAACAGGATGAGTGTTCCTGACATGTTTTACTTGTTTCTTTTGCTCCTTTCCTTACAGACTGGAGACACATGTAATCCGCCCAATTCAACAACTGGATCTTCAAAAAGCCATTGAAAAGATGAAAAGGTCTAAAACAGCAGGGATAGAAATTATGCAGCACCCCGCACTGGACTGAATCTAAATCTTTAGGTGAGGATGGATCACAGGCCTTTACATTTAAAACGTTATGTTTTTTTGTACAAGACGGTGCTCCAGTTCTACAGTAAAACAAAATCTTGTCATGTCTCTTTGCACTAGGTTTGTTTTTATACCCCATTCAGGCATTTAGGTTTTACAGGTATTGAAAAACATAATGAACACTTCAGAAAATGTGCCAGGAAACAAAGCTTCTAAAGCAAAGATTAGCAAAGAAATAATTTTCTTTAAGTATTTATTCCAGCACTTCACGTCTGCTCTTATATAGCAGGATTACAGATCCAAGGCTTTTAGAGTTAATTAGCATGTTTTGGAATTTGCGGTTGTGTTATGTGTAATAAGATTTTCTGTATATTTATTTGGAATGGCAGTAAATGCACTACACTTCAGTTACCATTCTGTTACAGTTCATATTTCCAAACCTGTGTGTATTTAATGGAGTTTCCCTCAAGTGAGTTAACATTAGTTGCATTATATGGACAAAAGTATTGGGACACCTACAGGAGCTTTGATGATGTCCCACTCTAATTTAGTCTTCCTTTTTGCAGCTATAACTATAAAGATGTTTCTGTGAGATTTTTTTTCTCCATTCTAGTTCATCCCAATGGAGTACGATAAGATCGAGGGTTCCATGCAGGCCACTGAAGTTCCTCCACACCCAAAGCATATGTTGAAAGCATACAAATTGTGCAATTAATTTACTAGCTTGACAGTGGGACCGAATGGCACAAACAAATTCAATGATTAAAGAGGAATGTCCTAATGTTTCTGTCCACATAGTGTACTGATGCATATTCTCTCCTTCATGGTGGCTGTGGAAACTGTGTTCTGTACATATTTCTAAATCTTTTCAGAAGCAATGAATCTTTATTAAATTAAATGCACAGTTTCTAACTTACTAAATTACTTGAATCAAAGTGTCTGTTTTTTCATACAGAATTAGTTGCGACAGGAAAAAGCGATACATCCATTCTTAAGCAAAACGTTGGGTACCTCTGAATAAATGCAACGACATTGATTTTTCCAATTGTAAACAAGTCAACTCAAGTAATAAACCGTTTAAGGTTAAATGTACATTTACAAAATTTAATTCAGTGGCAGAAAATGGTTGGTACAAAACAAAATTGAGATGAGATGATATTTTCTCTTTAGGAAGCATCAGTGTATCAAAGAAAATGAAGCTGATGTGTTTAAGGTTTTGCATAAGCCTGTATGTATCTAGAGCCAAATTTACACAAGAATACAATGTTTTTATATCATGGGGATTTAATAAAAATTTTCCATTATCTGATAAAACATTTGTATAAGGATGTATAAAAGGTAGAATCAAAAATATTTAACTGCAGTGTAATAAATAAGATTAGGTTGTTCCTATAAGAAGATAAGCCAATAAATACATCTGCTCCTTCACATGGATGTTAAAGCATTATTTCATGCAGAAGTACATGTTCATACATTCATTCTTACACCACTTCTACAACCTGATACACCACAACTATACAGTTACATCTTGCATAACACTATTTGACTCTGGACACAGTACTGTGAATAGTTCCCATTCTCTATGAGGTGCATTATATTTTTGGTTAAATATAGTTAAAATAAAATAAGTTCAATTATTAGCAACAATAAGGCACATTTTATATAATTAACTGTTAAAATAATTAAAACCGTTTGAATTGTACATGTATTGTACACGAAGAAAGAAAAACAAAGCTTGTAGTTTTATCTTGATCTTCTCTAATCAGGCACCACCCCTTAAGATACTGGCACTCAAGCCTTCATTATTGTCTGTTTACAATTTCTACAAAATCATTTCTTTAAAAATTCTTTTACATAAGCCTATAGTACAATACAAAAACTTTAGGGCATTAAATATTTGGAAGCAATCTCTATACATTATTCATATTATAAAACTCAGTTAGTGTCTGTGGCCTACATTCTATTCTTTTTGGAGGGAACCGTAATACTCCGTGAGGACTTTCCATGCCTTCGGGGCCATGAAACCATCTGGAGGGTTCTCTCCACTGCGGGCTAGTTTCCTCATTTTGGTTCCGGAAATGAATTCAAATTCATCGTGCCTAAAAAAAAAAAATGGTGCTGTTCTCAGTAAATCTCTCATAACAATCTCATGTTAGCATTACACAATCAAATTAGTCCAGTCACACACATTTTTAATAATTTTGGCTTGTTAAATCATTTAGATGGTTTAAACAAAACTAGCAATTAAATGAATTCAATAAAAATAACTTACAATTTAAATTCTCATTTGTGGTCACAACTGACAGCTTTTAAATTATTTACTTAATACAATCATCACTACTACAATTATAATAATTGTGATTACAATAGAGCAGTGGTTTATCTCATCTTCTTGTGCTTAGAAATTGCTTTCAATAGCCAACATTTTAAACAAGTGATACATTTATTACGTTTCCATGTCATATGCAGTAAAACATGACTAAAAGTAACACGCACTCACACATAATTGGACAATTTTTACTAAAGTAAATTTATAGTCTGCATTGTCAACTCCCTCATTATCATTATCCACCATCAGGTAAAAGGTCTGCAGTTGTTTCCAGGTGTGGCATTTGAATTTACAATCACTTTTAAACTCCTAAAATGAGTTTTTTTATTAGAAAAATGGTTGCAATTACTAAATGTATCATATGTTATTTGTGTTCAACCCCTCAAATTAGACCTAAAAGTCTACATTTCAATAGCATCTCAGTTGTTAATCAGTCATCTCATGTGGTGGCAGGCAGAGTCCAAATCATTATGATTGCATAACTCTCCAGGTATTTCTGAACCTAACTGTATATTAATTAGTCATTTATGGGCCTGGTATTTCTTTTGGTTGAATAGCCTGTATATTTGTTAAGAATTTACTACACTATCTTTTTTCCTAAAGGCCTCCAGCTAAATCCATAAAACTTAGAATTTAAGAATGAACAAGACAAGCGTCATGTATAAATTTTGAAGTCTAAAACAATCCTTTTTAGGAAGACTGACTTGATTTTTGCACAAGACATAATAAACCATCCAAAATAATACTACTAGTTATCATTTAATATTCCTAAATGTAGCACTATCTCAGAATTCAAATACTTTAATTTGTATTAAATCTAATTAGTTTAAATAAATCAGCATTCCTACTTACATTGTAAAAAAAAAAAAAAAAAGTATGTAGTCATCTCTTTTGTTTAGAAAGGAAATGCTAGTGCTGGAAAAACAAAGCAATTAAGGACAAAAATACCTTTGAAATCTTACCTGTCCTTGTCATAGAAGTCCATGCACTTCTTCACTTTATTATAAGCAGCAACTCGGAATGGAATGATCTCTACAGATGTCAGACCTGGGGCCATGGTCAGCACTTTGCCACCATGTGTGGGTTCATACAGGTCTTGTTTGGTTTCTGGATGGGGCATTCCTGCTGGGTCTCGGCCCACGATGTAGAAGTTGGATCCAGCAATCATCCTGGCTCTGCAATGCCACTGCACCTGTAGTGACAAACACACATGATTCCAATTAAGCAGTCACAAACTCACTATACGTCTGAACTTCAGCCACCAAGAGTAGTGAACTTACCTCAGTGGGGCCAGCATACATCATAGGTGAGGGGAAAATGGCAACAATCGTAGTGGCAGGATCCAGCACACCATCGTCAAGCACTGCAGCATGCTGCTTCATTCGCCAATCGAGCGGCACATCATCTTCTTTAGTCCAGCCTCCTAGTGGGTGCAGCAGTAGAACTGGTTTCTTGTAGCCACGTGCTAAAAGTTTACGCCTAGTATCCTGCATTAGGAGTGCGTGGCCATTGTGCACAGGGTTGCGCAGCTGGAAAGCAAAAATGGCATCTGCAGGACAGGGAGAGAGAGATGTTTCTTTACTCAAATTTTTCAGATACTTAACTGGCAGCCCCTGGCAAATTTGTTTCAATGGAAATAATAAACTGTCTGTAATCACTTACTAAACTATGTACTACTTTTAATTGTGAGTAATGTTTAACTGGTAATGCAGGCTTTGTGTAAGCCAGTATGTAGTAATTGTACAATTTGGGAAACATCACGTTGACCATATTAAACAGCTTTTTAAAATGGCTTTCAGGGAATTTTTACATACTAAATGCTTACTGTATATTTAGACATACTAGTGATTCTCACTGTAGCAGCAGATGATTTCAGGATGCAGCCATAATCAGTCAGTCATTATCATCATAAATACATTTAGGGACTAATGAAAATTTAGCTGGTTCCTCCTTAATTCTCACATGCATGATAAACATCTGATAAACATCAGAATGCTAAGATTTCTTTTTTTTATATTTTTTTAAATCCCTGCATTGACAGTGCAGAATAAAGAACATGCCATGCACATACAAAGATCAGATCTTGAACCTTTTCCACAGTACAATGTACAAACAAAAACACTAAATTACATTTGCACAACATTTTCAGTTGTTTGTAAATAGAATATAATATTAAATTGTGTGTCTCATCAGTCCTATATATGATTAGGTAAAATTTTTGCAGATGTTATTACTAATGTGATTTCATCGACTTTTTAATATTTTTTAAAATACTTTTAATATTTCATACTGCACCATTAACAGTATAAATTTGATCTGCATTTTAACTTTAATATGGATGGAGTGACCTGTAGGTTTACCATTTTCTAGATTTTGTTTCTTCACACAGCCTTAAAGGCTTTAAAGAGAACACTAAATATGTGCTTGTTTTCAGTTTTAAAAGGTTTTGTGTCTAATTTGTCTTTTGTATGCTATAAAGTATTAAAGCATACTGAAGATGCTTGGTCTCTGGTGACTTTTGTCAGTCATCATCATCATTATTTAGTCATTTAGAGACTAATGAAAGAAAACCACAGGTCAGGAATTAAGGAGGAACCAGCTAAACTATGTCAAACTTGATAATCTGGATTTAATGTCTAGATTTTCTCAACTGTCTTTTTTGGGCTTCTGGAAATATTTTTAAGAAACTAATTTAGTTGTAGGGCGGCACGGTGGCTTAGTGGTTAGCACATTCGCCTCTCAGCGCTAGGGATTCCCGGTTCGAATCCCCATCTGGGTGGAGTTTCCATGTTCTCCCCGTGTCTGCGTGGGTTTTCTCCGGGTTCTCCGGTTTCCTCCCACAGTCCAAAAACATGGATCAAGTTAATTGAATTCTCAAAAATTGCCCCATATAGAGTGTGTGTGTGTGAGTGAGTGTGTGCCCAGCGATGGATTGGCGCCCTGTCCTGGGTCTATCTGCCCAGCGCCCGAGACGTTCTCCCCTGGATGGGCATGGGGAACCCCACCGCGACCCTAATAGAGGATAAGCGGGAAATAATGAATGAATAAATGAATTAATGAATTTAGTTGTAGTTTTTAAATTATACTGAACTAATGACCACACAGTTCAGCACTACTGTTATTTTAAATTATGAAATAGCTTGCTTCCTTTGTGTTTTCCTTTCAATCTCACATGCATTATAAACATTTGTTAAACATCAGAATGCTAAGATTTTTTTTTTTTTTT
Organism: Corydoras maculifer; assembly: GCA_019802435.1. Classification (NCBI taxonomy): domain Eukaryota; kingdom Metazoa; phylum Chordata; class Actinopteri; order Siluriformes; family Callichthyidae; genus Corydoras; species Corydoras maculifer. The sequence goes on from JAFMOD010000271.1 coordinate 2,537,288, forward strand.
TTTTTTAAATCCCTGCATTGACAGTGCAGAATAAAAAACATGCCATGCACCTACAAAGATCAGATCTTGAACCTTTTCCACAGTACAATGTACAAACAAAAACAATTATATTTGCATGACATTTTCAGTTGTTTGTAAATAGAATATAATATTGAAATGTGTGTCTCATCAGTCCCATATATGATTACTTAAGATTTTTGCAGGTTATTACTAATGCTACTTCATCTGTCATTTTTAAGACATTATCACATAAGATATGTGTTTATAAACATGTATTTGAGTGACTTTTTATTGTAATATTCCATACTGCACTATTAACAGTAACAGTAATAAATTTGATCTGCATTTCAACTTTCTAGATCACTTTAATTTGGATGGAGTGACCTGTAGGTTTACCATTTTCTAGATTTTGTTTCTTCACACAGCCTTAAAGGCTTTAAAGAGAACACTAAATATGTGCTTGTTTTCAGTTTTAAAAGGTTTTGTGTCTAATTTGTCTTTTGTATGCTATAAAGTATTAAAGCATACTGAAGATGCTTGGTCTCAGGTGACTTTTGTCAGTCATCATCATAATCATTTAGTCATTTAGAGACTAATGAAAGAAAACCACAGGTCAGGAATTAAGGAGGAACCAGCTAAACTATGTCAAACTTAATGATCTGGATTTAATGTCTAGATTTTCTCAACTGTCTTTTTTAGGCTTTTGGAAATATATTTTTAAGAAACTAATTTAGTTGTAGGCGGCACGGTGGCTTAGTGGTTAGCACGTTTGCCACTCAGCACTAGGGATTCCCGGTTCGAATCCCCATCTGGGTGGAGTTTCCATGTTCTCCCCGTGTCTGCGTGGGTTTCCTCCGGGTTCTCCGGTTTCCTCCCACAGTCCAAAAACATGGATCAAGTCAATTGAATTCTCAAAATTGTCCCATATAGAGTTTGTCTGTGTGAGTGAGTGTGTGCCCAGCGATGGATTGGCGCCCTGTCCTGGGTCTATCTGCCCAGCGCCCGAGATGTTCTCCCCTGGATGGGCATGGGGAACCCCACCGCGACCCTAATACAGGATAAAGCGGGAGATAATGAATGAATTAATGAATTTAGTTGTCGTTTTTAAATTATACTGAACTAATGAACCACACAGTTCAGCACTACTGTTATTTTAAATTATGAAATAGCTTGCTTACTTTGTGTTTTCCCTTCAATCTCACATGCATTATAAACATCTGTTAAACATCAGAATGCTAAGATTTCTTTTTTTATTATTTTTTAAATCCCTGCATTGACAGGGCAGAATAAAGAACATGCCATGCACCTACAAAGATCAGATCTTGAACCTTTTCCACAGTACAATGTACAAACAAAATCACTAAATTACATTTGCACAACATTTTCAGTTGTTTGTAAAAAGAATATAATATTGAAATGTGTGTCTCATCAGTCCCAAATATGATTAGTTAAGATTTTTGCAGGTTATTACTAATGCAACATCATCTGTCATTTTTAAGACATTATCACATAAGATATGTGTTTATAAACATGTATTTAAGTGACTTTTTAATGTAATATTCCATACTGCACTATTAACAGTAACAGTAATAAATTTGATCTGCATTTCAACTTTTTAGATCACTTTAATTTGGATGGAGTGACCTGTAGGTTTACCATTTTCTAGATTTTGCTTCTTCACACAGCCTTAAAGGCTTTAAAGAGAACACTAAATATGTGCTTGTTTTCAGTTTTAAAAGGTTTTGTGTCTAATTTGTCTTTTGTATGCTATAAAGTATTAAAGCATACTGAAGATGCTTGGTCTCTGGTGACTTTTGTCAGTCATCATCATCATCATTTAGAGACTAATAAAAGAAAACCACAGGTCAGGAATTAAGGAGGAACCAGCTAAACTATGTCAAACTTGATGATCTGGATTTAATGTCTAGATTTTCTCAACTGTCTTTTTTGAGCTTCTGGAAATATTTTTAAGAAACCAATTTAGTTGTAGTTTTTAAATTATACTGAACTAATGAACCACACAGTTCAGCACTACTGTTATTTTAAATTATGAAATAGCTTGCTTCCTTTGTGTTTTCCTTTCAATCTCACATGCATGATAAACATCTGTTAAACATCAGAATGCTAAGATTTCTTTTTTTCTTTTTTAAATCCCTGCATTGACAGTGCAGAATAAAGAACATGCCATGCACCTACAAAGATCAGATCTTGAACCTTTTCCACAGTACAATGTACAAACAAAAACAATTATATTTGCACGACATTTTCAGTTGTTTGTAAAAAGAATATAATATTGAAATGTGTGTCTCATCAGTCATATATATGATTAGTTAAGATTTTTGCAGGTTATTACTAATGCAACTTCATCTGTCATTTTTAAGACATTATCACATAAGATATGTGTTTATAAACATGTATTTGAGTGACTTTTTAATGTAATATTTCATACTGCACTATTAACAGTAACAGTAATAAATTTGATCTGCATTTCAACTTTTTAGATCACTTTAATTTGGATGGAGTGACCTGTAGGTTTACCATTTTCTTTTTGATTTTGTTTTTTCACACAGCCTGAAAGGCTTTAAAGAGAACACTAAATATGTGCTTGTTTTCAGTTTTAAAAGGTTTTGTGTCTGATTTGTCTTTTGTATGCTATAAAGTATTAAAGCACTCTGACTCTGGAGACTTTTTGTCAGAGTTTGTAGATGTTCCCGTGAATAAAGTAAAACTAAAACACCAAACAATCCAATTCATGTTTTCAGTGTAATGACTTGTCCTTAACATTCCATTTCAGATTTTACCTGTTATTAAATGTACATTCACATAAACATTACAAAACTACATCACAAATTTTAAATAGCACATAAGTCTGAAAAATGATGTCGCACTGCCACTGAACTGGGGTGATATTTCAAGCAACTGCCTAGTGCTACATCCTTTATTATTTATACTTAAGCTGTCTGATAGTGTATTCATAGAACAGGCTTTAGTGACAAAACCCAGATAAATTAAATTAAATAGTTAAGTAAATTTTTTGGAATAATCAGTGTTATTTTTAGATACACTGTCAGCTTTTAAATAACTTGATTTATTATTTAAATACAATTAGTCAGATATTATTACCAAAATTATGTATTGTCAAAAGTAAAAACTTGGACACGCTTCGTTTTTGCTCCATGTTATCAGTTCAAATTACCGTAAAGATGGACTTTTTAGTTCTACAAGACTTTAAGAATAACAGAATTTAGTCCTTCTATCTGTTTGTGGACTATAGTACATACTGTGTTAGTCCCGTTTTCTCTGCTGTCTAATGGTTAGGACCCCAATAGTTGCAGTTGCAACTAATATTTGGTTGGTGCATTTCTCATCCACAGACACTGCTGGAATGAGAGTGTGAGGTGTTTAAATGAAACTACAGCAGCATTGCTGCACTAAAACCCCCTCACCACATCAGTGTCACTGCTGAACTGACAATGACCAATACACCACCCAAATTATACCCGTTCTGTGATAATCCTGACCAACAGAGAACCGATGTACTACAGTCTGTAATTGTAAAACTGCTAAGTTCATCTACAGTATATGGTAAGTGGAGAAAAGAGACAAGGAAGATAGAAGGAGCCGTCCAAACTTTTGACAGGTACTGGTACTGCATGTTTAAAAGGCTTTCTGAAAAGATTGTGTTTTTACCTGCTCCCATTTCCTTAAACTTTTTTTTGAGCTCTTTAGGTGTGAGCCGGTACTTATCCAGGCCATCATTCCATTTAATTCTTTCCAACACCTCTAGTTCACCACCTGTCAGCCAGTTACCACCTTCCATCACCATCTGTGAAAGAAAACAAATGGCAAAGTAATAAAAATTATTTAATATATGTTACTTAAATCTTTTATAAATGATCACTGTGTTAAAACACAGGTTTTTTAGAAAATGTATCTCCCTCTTGCCTTAATGTAAGGGTGCTGAAGACAAGTGGTACCCCATTGTCTTGCACAGCGCTCATCCTTACGATGTTCAAAAAATTCAGGGTTTTGCAAGATCGCTACTCTACGACCTTTATACTCTAGAGCAAATGAAGAACAACCACTCAGCCGTTCTTTGTCCTCCTTGGACACTGGCAGCACAATAGGTATAGACAGGTTGATTGTTCCACCTAGGGGAAAAAATAATTGAGAACTTCAGTTTCAAGAAACAGTGAGTACACAGATATTAATTATTGTATAACACATTTCAGTTGATTATCAGTAAAGTTCATCTACCATCAAGTAGACAGCCAAAGTGAAGGACCTGCAGGAATTCTCTCTCCCTCATGAAACCTTTCAAAGGTGTAGCCCACCCTTCAGACAGGACCTGCACCCACTGAAGGTCCAACTGAATGAAAGAAAGTAAGAATGACATTGGAGTCTGGTTGATATTAAAGTATTCGGACAGTTCTTTATTATTTAGTTTACTGTTTTATTTATTTCTTTTAAAATCAAACACCTATTCATGCATTATGGACAACAATTCGGGAAAGGTCTTTTTTTGTTCCAGTTTACGAAGTAAGATAGACAAATGTTTGATTTCAGTGAAGTAAATGATTGAATTGAAATGTGTTCCAAACACCCTTTTGGTGGTATAGAATGAAAATGAGTAAAAGCTGTTATGCTGCAACAGGTGAATCACGGCATGTAATTTCAACATATAGTGTTGTTTGTTTGAGACTTCTTGCCGTAATACATGGTCCTTATTTAGCTCTTTTGGTGGTGTGTCTCAGATGTTGTAACTTGACAGACTATCTAAATGTCTCTTGTTTTAAAGTGTGAAGGTCTGTGTGTTTTCGTATAAAGAGTTTGAATGGAGGGCGGCACGGTGGCTTAGTGGTTAGCACGTTCGCCTCTCAGCGCTAGGGATTCCCGGTTCGAATCCCCATCTGGGTGGAGTTTCCATGTTCTCCCCGTGTCTGCGTGGGTTTCCTCCGGGTTCTCCGGTTTCCTCCCACAGTCCAAAAACATGGAACAAGTTAATTGAATTCTCAAAATTGCCCCCTATAGAGTGTGTCTGTGTGAGTGAGTGTGTGCCCAGCGATGGATTGGCGCCCCCCCCCCCCCCCCCCCCCCCCCCCCCCCCCCCCCCCCCCCCCCCCCCCCCCCCCCCCCCCCCCCCCCCCCCCCCCCCCCCCCCCCCCCCCCCCCCCCCAATGAATGAATGAGTTTGAATGGGTGAGGATTTGAAGACCTCGTCTTTTTAAAAAAAAAAAAATACAGACAGGGAAGCATGCAGAACTGATAAAATAGTATTGGTTTTAAATCATACCACCATGTTTACTGTACATCCAGTTCAAGCAGCCCATAACAAGCAAGTTTAAAGAAAACAGCCACTTTCAACTGGGCTTAAAACAGACAAAACTAAACATTTAACACAAAATTGTATAATCTAAAAATATGCTAAATCGTCTAAAGTACTTTTTAATTATAGATTTTTAGAAACTGCCTTTTCTAGGTATTGGCCAGTGTTGTAGTGAAACTTCCCAGTTCTCACTTGTTTATAAGTTATTTGCTGGCATTACGCTTATGTTACACTACACTACACATTTTTTACTGACAAATCACAGAAAAAACAAGATTTGTGTGCAAAGTAAAGCAAGCAACGCAAGTTTAACTTTGTCCTTACCTTGGTAATATTCAGAATAGGAAGTGTGTTGGCGTCACTCCGTGCCAGGTTTATCTTGTTTTCAGGGACAAACAGCTCATTGACCTCTTCAGTTACACCACTGGGCACAATTCCCTACGAGCAAAGATCATCTTTATAACCCAAATTCACATGTATCCTTGACAACATGCAAACATTCTTCTTAAGCTTTGTAAAAACAACCTGGAAATTTGTGTAACATTGCACGTCCAAGCAGTGTGTTACTCTAAGTCAGTGCTTCAATTTCCTTATAGAGCCTCAGCCCCAGATGCCAAAAAAAAAAAGATTCAGTGTAATAAATATTCATTCATTCATTATCTCCCGCTTTATCCTCTATTAGGGTCGCGGTGGGGTTCCCCATGCCCATCCAGGGGAGAACATCTGGGGCGCTGGGCAGATAGACCCAGGACAGGGCGCCAACCCATTGCTGGGCATGTGTAATAAATATATATTTTCATAAATATTATAAATAATATATTGTATAAATATTTATAATATATTTTTGTATTTTTTACTTAATAAATTACCTGGATGTTGGTCCGAACAACACCCCCCCCCCACACACACTGACTTAGTTTAACAAAAAAAAACATTTTAAAAAGATGTTATATTCTAACCTGCTCTTTTAGGAGTTCCACCACTTGTTGAATGCACTCGTTCACTGTGAGCTCTCCTGTTTTCAGAATAAGTTCAGGTGAATCTGGTTTGTCATATTCAGAGTCGATCCCTGTGAAACCTAAGAAGTGACAAAAGAATATTTAGAAAAGGGGCAAACACTGAGGTTTGTGTCATGATCTTTGTAGAGTTTACCTTTAATCTGCCCAGCACGGGCCTTTTTGTAAAGCCCTTTGACATCCCGGCTCTCACACACTTCCAGTGGCGCATTCACAAACACCTCGAAAAAAGGCAGATTGGAACTCTCATGGATCTTTCTTGCTTCATTTCGGTCCTTTCCATTTAATAAAAAGTAGAGAAGCACACAAACAGATGTTAAACAGCAGGTTGTTAAGAAGTTTAAGCTACATTTTAAACCAAACTCACCTTGGCAAAGGGAGAGATGAAGCTAGTGATGCAAACCAAGCCTGCGTCAGCAAAAAGCTTGGCCACTTCAGCAATACGGCGAATGTTTTCTTCTCGGTCAGGTGCTGTAAAGCCTAAGTTCTTGTTTAGGCCATGACGAATGTTGTCACCATCCAGAGAATAACATGGAATAGCATGGGACACAAGATACTCTTCTAAAGCAAAACCAACTGTGGTCTTCCCAGCACCCGACAGCCCTGTGTAAAGAATGTAACATTAGAATGAACTTACTCTGGGGTTTTTTTGGCTATTATGCTGAGATTATTCAGATATTAGCGGACATTAGCACTATTATAACACTTTTGGTCCAACCTGTCAGCCACACTGTGCAGCCTCGAAAACCTCCTCTTGTTCCAACCACTTGGCCACGTTTGCTTCTGCTCACATGGTGTGCCTGGTACACTATGTTAGTCGCCCTTTGGAGATCCTACATGCACCATGCAAAAACAGAAAAGTATTGACATTTTTATGATTATATTATAACATATGCCATCATTAAGAGAAACAGGTCACTTGTAGGTCTAGGTATTTAACAATATGTTATTTATACCCTGTAAAAAACTGGCGATCTGTACATTTGTTCCCTTGGCTGTCTCCCAGTGACTACCTGGATAAGTCCCAATGATTACTTTGCAACTTACATAAATGAATGAATGTATGTGTCTTCTGGTCAATATCTGGTTTCATGCAGAAGGATGCTTTAAACATTCATCTGTGTCATAAAACCAATGTATGGTTGTTAGATCTAACAAATTAATTTAATAATATTTTGTCCAAAATTATGTGGACTACTAACTAATATAACCTTAGGATGTTGTTGAAAACCTATGGGTCTTAATAAGGACTTTGTGCAGCTCAAGGAATCGCTTTAACTTTCCAAACTACATCCAGCTCTTTATGACCTAATTAGTGCTGACTCTTAAATAAGTTCCATTTCAAGTTACTTGGATTCTTGATGCTAAATGACAAGAAAGGCAATAATAACTTTACAACCAGACACACATAGAGAAAAGATATAGCAACAATGATATTATTAATACTTGAAGTATTCATCACTAAGTTAACCAGATAGAGTTTAAAGCTAGTAACATTTTTTCTTTGAGCTGGTGTTTAGAAACTCATAACATGATTAAAGAGTCCTTCGGTTCATTTAGATGGCTAAAATGGTACAACTTCTCCAATTTCTCCTTTCTGGCTCCTGCTAGGAGATAGCATTTTTAATGTTCCAAACTAATTTGCTTTTGGTTAAAACACACTACACAACTCTAAATTAGCTGCACAAATAACATCAACAGTGCATCTTAATGGACATCAATCATTTCACACTGTGAAGGCAATAATACATAACAAAAGCAGGTATACGCCTTTCTCAAATGGTTGCAGGCTAAAAGCTTATGAGATAAAACTTTTATACTGCAGCAGTAACATTATGACCTACACAATTCAACGATAAGATTGTTTGCTGCATACTTTTTACTACAATGTCATCCAAAGTGTGGCATTACTGACAGTTTGGCATGTGAATTACACCTAGAATATCTAACCCAAGGTCATTCAAAGCAGTTTATTGGTACTAAAATCAACAAAAGGGTAGTATTCTAGTTTATATCATAGTCTTCAATGGAAGGTAAAACCGAGAAATTAAGGGAGAGAGCGCACCAGGAAAACAAACAGCACTATTCATGTAGGCCAGTGGAGAGGAGAGGTGGTCAGGCTGGAACACAGCCATCCTTCTCTCGGCTGTTCACCCTCCTCCTTCTCTCCCTCCCTACAGCTCCTTCTTTCCGTAGGTTCAACGTCCATCAGGGCCTCTTTTGATTCACATACACACAGTGCTGCCTTTTTTCTGCCACAGAAAAGCGCCTGTCTCTAAGAAAAGCCACCGCACCGGTCGCTCAGATTCACAGACGTGAAAAAGTTTGGCAAGTTCTCAAACCAAAAGACAAACGCGATGAACTGAACGGCTGTGTTTACTCACCAAATTTACCAAACGGACTCATGAACAAACATAACGTTTGAACGTAAAAGGAGACGAGAAACACTTCAAACAAATAAGCTCCTGTGAGTCTGACACGGTGAGTTTTGCATGAAAGCCCAGCTACACCGCTGGAACTGTGGTATTTTAAATAAACCCCATCAGTTTATTTAACAACGCTCGTACTTTTAACAACAACGAAACAAAGTTGTGAGACTCCAGCGGGTTAAAGGGTTTATCAACATTAACGGTGTAAAGGTCTACAGTAAGAATCTCGAACTGAACTTAAACCGACTCCGTACATCGCACGGAGCAGCTCGGGATGTGAACATTCAAACATAAAGCGTCTTTCATGAGAGACTGTACTTAAAGTTTTTTTACTTACAGTTTTCTGCTTTCCGCTGCCGAACATGATGCAGACGACAGTACTACAGTACAGTACAGCAGAGCAGAGACTGTAAGTCAAGCTGAGGACAGAGACAGAGCAGCACTGAGGACGCTGACTGCGGCTGCTGCAGCTTACAGAGCTGAGCTGTTATATACCGAGCGCTGCGTGCAGGACGGAGGAAGCGCAGGACACGTAGCACATCCAACTTTCTTCCTGGAATTTCTTCTGTTCGCCTATCAGACAACAGCGAGTCTACTATTGGGGCGTGGCCTCCTCCCTGATTAAAATCTCATTTGAATTCTGTTTCGTGATTGGATATTTTCAGATGCTTTTCAAAAATAAAATAAAAAATGCAATATGAACAAAATGTTTGTCGTAATAAACTTTAAACTAAGTTTTCTATCACAAAGGGACGGTTAGGTCGTACTATTTTGTATATTTATGGTACATCAACTATAGAGTAGGGCTTTAGTGGTTAGCATGTTCGCCTCTCAGCACAGGATTTACGATTGGAATCCCAATCTGGGTGGAGTTTCCATGTTCTCACCTTTTTCTCGTGGGTTTCCTCCGGGTTCTCCAGTTTCCTCCCACAGTCCAAATACATGAATCAAGGGCAATAGAATTCTCCAAATTACCTTATATAGAGTGTGTTTGTGTCTGTGTGAGTAAAAGTGTGCTCAGGGATAGATTGGCGCCCTGTCCTGGGTGTATCTGCCCAGCGCCCGAAACGTTCTTCCCTGGATGGGCATAGGGAACCCCTCCCGTGACCCTAGTACAGGATAAAGCGGAATAAAATGGATGAATGGATGGATGGAACTATAGTGTAGATTAACTACACCTGTATCATTTCTGGACTGAAAATAGTCCACAAATCAAAAATATTCAGCCAGCAGCATCCTGTAAGCAGTGTCTCAAGCGCACCAATATACAAAGAGTTATTGTCTCTGAAAGAGGATAAATCATAAGGTAGATGTGCCTAATAGAGTGCACAATTCGTGGACATTTTAATTCCAGCAGCACCACTGTGTACACTCACATTTATACATATTATTTCAATGTACATTTTTATATTTAAATTTTAAAAAATTGCAGAAAATTAGATAACATCATATTAATGCCTTGAAGTTGGCTGGCCCAAAGAGAAATGTTTCATGTGGACAAATAAATGCAAAGAAAATGTTTTGGGTCAAATGATTAGAGGCAATATGTGTAACAACAGTTTTGAAATATGCATTAGCCATACTGTTTTTGTGGTTTATTCACTTTTTTTTTAATTCACATTTTTTATGTTACACTGTATGTGTTACGGTGACAAGTAATTATTAAAGTGGAATTAAAACATTTACATATTTGACATCACAAAAACAATATAATAATGTAATTTTCTTTTTCATTTGTGGCCATATACAGACTACTCACTTTTGACAGTTACGTCAATTCTAAACCAGCTGAATCAAGCTCTTTATTTAAGTATATATATTTTGTTTGTGATACTAATAGCATTATACTAAACCCAAAGGGATTTTAAAAAATCCCATCTTAGATATGAATGTTGTCATTGAGCTTTCTGTCATGAATAATGTCAAAACTCCATTCCCGTCACCTACATTTTCACTAATGTAAAATAAATTATTTTTAGCAACAGAAACAGAAGTGCAGGAACCTTCTTTCCTTCTTCCTACTTACCTTCTTCTTTAATTCCCTCTTTTGCAGATTCATGTTTTTATCCAAGATGGTTTGGTTTGCCAGCTTTTTCTCATCACAAGTCAACGGTCAGCAGTTACGACTGCAATCCAGCATTTTCTGCTTTAGCAATCTACATTTTTGAACCATTTAAATTTATGAACCATTTAAATTTAGGCTATATTACAGTACCCAATAGTACTGTACGGCATTTTGAATAGATGACAGGATGTTAACAAACAAAAATTCTATGTGGGGTAATAACTTGTTTATCCAGTATGTAATTGAATCATTCTGACTCAGCATTTAATCAATGAGGTGCTTTTTAGTGATGGAATTGATCCTATAGAGCTAGCACAACCGATACAGATATACACTTGTGCATAAAAATACATTGTAAATCATCTGTTAATTTGTACAGAACTCCCTCACCACATTGTACAACAGATCTGCTGTCCTTTTGGGTGGTGATGGACCATTTACAATCTGTCAGCACACCTGTGGGGAGTGTGGATTTACCACAGGTGATTTAAGTTAGCAAATAGACACACCTATATTAATCTTATAACTGATTGGAAACTTTAAATTCATTCACTTTTCTAGACAGCTTGTTCGCCAAGTCATAATGAATCAACTATATTTATTGTAATTACATCTCGTCATGGATTTAAGTAATTAAACTATCACACTAAAAGCCACTATACATTTAAATCTGTGTATTTTGTTATGTTTCAGATTAAAGATTCTCTACAATTATTGACATTTAAGGAACTAATTTAGTTTAAGTAATTATTTTAAGTAATTATACAAGCCAAAGTGCTTTAGGTTGATTTTAAAATAAAATGACTGGGCAGAAATAATCCAACCATCAGGTGGTGTGTGTGGTAGTTAAAAAAATACAGTAAATAGTGCTTTCGACATTTGTTTAGCAAAAATGTTCATGAGATATTTATATTTGTGAAAAGGGTGCGTACAAGGATGTTGACACAGTATTTATATGTATTATTGCAACAGGCATTTAAATTCAACGGAGGCTTTATAATCAGCAAACATGGATTCAGGTAGTCTGTAATGTTTATTTTAAATAACCACACATTAACAAATTAACAGAGAAAAAACATTTGGAATCACAAAGAAATTTAGATCACTCTTTGATATCTAGCGACACCAACACACACACACACACACACACACACACACACACACACACACACACACACACA
>JAFMOD010000271.1:2558255-2603255 GCA_019802435.1 Corydoras maculifer
CTTGTATTTTTATTAGTGTGTTCGTAACCATTTTATAAAATAAATCAGGGGAAAGTGATGTAACAATGCACCACTACGCGTTGTGCCTAATAACACATCTTTCCTGTGATTTATTATTATTTACATTAATGCACGCTCCCTCATACCTTATTGCTTTATAAACTATATGCTTATATGAGGTGGCATGGTGGCTTAGTGGTTAGCACGTTCGCCTCTCAGCACAAGGGATTCCCAGTTCGAATCCCCATCTGGGTGGAGTTTCCATGTTCTCCCCGTGTCCACGTGGGTTTCCTCCGGGTTCTCCGGTTTCCTCCCACAGTCATGGATCAAGTCAATTGAGTTCTCCAAATTGCCCCATATAGAGTGTGTCTGTGTGAGTGAGTGTGTGCCCAGCTATAGATTGGCGCCCTGTCCTGGGTGTATCTGCCCAGTACCCGAAACGTTGTCTCCTGGATGGGCATGGGGAACCCCCACGACCCTAATATAGGATGAAGTGGAAGATAATGGATGGATGCTTATATGAGAGAAATAAATAAATTATCTTCATATGTGATCATCTTAGCACAACAGACAAAGACAATAACCTGGTGTTATAAGAGCTTGAGGAATCTGCAGGCGACTGGCCAGCCGCTTCCGAACTTCATCCATTTCCACAGACGACTTGAAAAGTTCAACCTCCCTTAAAGCAGTTTTGTTTTGCTCAACATCTTCTACAAATCGTTGGCACTTTTCAAAGAATCTCATGAGCGAATCATTTATGTAATGTTTATAACCAAGACCTAAAAAAGACAGAGAGAGGTAGAAGGTGTATCATTTCAAATAAATTAGTCAATTTAAATACATGGTAAAAAGAACAATATTTAAAGAAAATGTTTTTACAGAACAATATATAAAGAACAAAAACAGATATTTGATAATTGTAATTGTTAAAGTTATAATGAGAAGAATCCAGTGATAGCTTCCTCGTGTGCAATGGGCAGAAGTGTTTTTTATACTGTTTTGGTTACATAATATTTGTACAAATATTAGGCTTGTAAGCTCCTCTGAGAATAACTAAGTTCTGCATTAATTCCTCAATGTATTAAATGATATTAATAAAAATATAAGTAATCTATTTTATCATTAACATAATTCATCAGTCAGGCTGAATGGAGTAGGATGTTTTAACAAATAAGAAAAAAATAAAAAGAGAGAGAGAGAGAGAGAGGGAGAGAGAGAAAGAGAGAGAGACGCTATTAATAAGTTCTCATATATTTTATCTATACTTATCAAACAGGTAAACAATTCTGCTCTAGAAGAAGAATCACATGAAAGCCATTTCCACAAACAGTCACATTTGGAACATTCCAACAATAACAATCAACAAGCAGAAATGATTATAGCATTTTTACAGCATGTTCAACGTGTAATGAGCCCTTTTCATGTTTTGCTGTAAAAGGATTGGTTGTCAGGGGCAGGGTTTCAACAGTTAGGCTAGTTGTGAAGGTAATCACAGAGATGAATTGATGTCCATCTAAACAGGACAGGCAGCATACTGGAACATTATGTTAAAAGCAGATAATGTGTTATAATTGTATAAATAAAAAATTGTAAATAATGTGTGTCAATTCTCATGGTCTCTTTGATTTCGGAACATTGCAGTGTACATTGCAATGTAAAAGAACCAGTGTATTAGCTGTGTACCTTTGTTTAGCCCTTTGTGGCACAGGGGATGTTGTGGTTATTTATATTGCTTTTATTATATTTGTTTAATGGTATTAAATTAACCAGTTGAACATTTATTTGGCTTTTGTGGTTCTTATGGACTTATGTAAGACAACATGTTTAGGTCCAGCATTCCCACATAACAACCCCACCTCTGTGAGCAGACTCTACCCTGAGACAGTGCTGACTGCATCTGGCACCACAGAGGCTTTTTATTACCTTTATGATTTCTTATGCATTATTTTTGTTTTTTCACTTTGGTCCTTTTTTAAGTACCTCCCATCTTCCCCTGCAGAACCACTTTTTTGAGGGATTAATAAGTATAATTAAAATGTATAATTAAATGTATAATTTAAATGTATACTTAAACTGTGACTCAGTGACATGCCACTGTTCCAAACTTTTTGAGTTTGATGCAGCCGAAATTTCTAAATTTGTTTATATTTTACCAAAAGAATTAAGTTTGTTATTTAAAAACACTGAATATCGTGTCATGTGATCTGTTAAGTAACAAATCGAGTAAATTTAATAATGCAGTATTTTCAAACTTCTTCAGAAATTCTGTCCAATTGTACTAACTGATCTGAAAATTAATTTGTACATTCATTCATTCATTCATTCATTATCTCCCGCTTATCCTCTATTAGGGTCGCGGTGGGGTTCCCCATGCCCATCCAGGGGAGAACGTCTCGGGCGCTGGGCAAATAGACCCAGGACAGGGCGCCAATCCATCGCTGGGCACACACTTACTCACACACACACTCTATATGGGGCAATTTTTTGAGAATTCAATTAACTTGATCCATGTTTTTGGACTGTGGGAGGAAACCGGAGAACCCGGAGGAAACCCACGCAGACACGGGGAGAACATGGAAACTCCACCCAGATGGGGATTCCAACCGGGAATCCCTAGCGCTGAGAGGCGAACGTGCTAACCACTAAGCCACCGTGCCGCCCTAATTTGTACATAAACATATTTATTTTGTTAGATTTGGTATTTTAAAATACAAATACAATAAGGACAAAGGTTTTAATTATTCCATCATGAACTATACTTGTAATTTTTTAAACAAAATTATAAAATGGGTAGTTATGGTTCTTAAATCTGATGGGCCAAGCTGTGACATTATTGACTTTAATGCACACCTCTGATCGCTTCACATTTGTATTAATGTGTGATACATTATTTTCCCAATGTTTTCTGCATTGTGCAATTTGGCCAGTCGATGGAAGTGGACTAGATTACTAGATACTACAATAGTATCCTACACTGTTGATGCTGCCATGCTGCTATATAAATTAATTACTTTAACTTGAATAAACGCATTTATGAATCAAAACATTTTTTATAGTGTGTTTGTAACCCCTTAAAAAATAAGGCTCTCTAGGTTATTCATTATTGCGTTATTAAACTATTATTTTACAGTTTGAAGTGGAACTTTAAAAGCTATTTGGTCCGCATTCACTCCGTCTTCTCTGAAATTAAACGGATTGTTATATTGACAGTCTTGGGGGCATTTGATATGACAGCGCAGGGGAGACAGTGGAGATGTTACCTTGGACATTCCAGTGTTGGTGAAGTCCTTCCTGAAAAGCCTCGATGCTCTCTACACACCTGTGTTTGGAGCTGGTTATAAAGCGCATGCGCTCGGCGCGCAGGTTCGCCTCCGAGACCAGAGTCGGAAACGACTTCGCAAGTCTAACAGCCAAGTTCCTCAGGTCGGCTTTTCCTTTCTCCACTAACTTGCCGTCCATGTCGTCGGTATACCACATCTTCCAATCCGTTTGAATGTCATGGAGCCACCGCTCTGAGCTCGACGCCTTATTCAGCACCAGCTCATACAGGCGCGCCATCCTCTTAATGTTCTTGGTGGTCGGGTAGCGCGTGCCGTGTCTGAGCACCGCCGCCATGTGCAGCGCCTGGCATTCAGCGGAGGGGGGCGCCACCTGAGATTCATTCACGTACAAACTGTTCTCCAGCAAACGTGGATTTACTTCTTCATATCGGCACTTTGTTCCAAAGTAAGGAGCAATAGACGGAATGTTTGGTTTAATGAGCTTACAGTAAGAAACGCGAGCCATAATGATGCTTAAAGCAACGACAGAAAAATGTCTGTTTCCGAACAGTGCACATTTCATCTTATTAACCGATATGAAAATAACTACAACTATAATAATATAAATATTATAAAAAAACAAAAAAAAACAAAGAGAAAGCTGACAGTTTGCTGACCCAGTCGGCGGAGCGCCACTTCCCCGGTCTTTCTTCAGTGCAATTGAATTCCCACCCGTATTCTAACAAGCTCCACCTTCCTTTCCACGAAATGCTGTTGTTTAGGTCAGTACTTTAGCTGTATATGTACTGTATATATATATATATATATATATATATATATATATATATATATATATATATATATATATATATATATATATATATGGTTTATTGATCACTGAGAAACGAAATGGCTTTTTCTATAAACAAACATCTTTAAAATGAACTGCACATTTTGTATAACAAAATATACAATTCCAGTTGTTGTTATTGTTATTATTAGTAGTTATAAAATCGGAGTAATATTTAGCTATTTTATATAATAATAGGCGGCACGGTGGCTTAGTGGTTAGCACGTTCGCCTCTCAGCGCTAGGGATTCCCGGTTCGAATCCCCATCTGGGTGGAGTTTCCATGTTCTCCTCGTGTCTGCGTGGGTTTCCTCCGGGTTCTCCGGGTTCCTCCCACAGTCCAAAAACATGGATCAAGTTAATTGAATTCTCAAAATTGCCCCCTATAGAGTGTGTCTGTGTGAGTGAGTGTGTGCCCAGCGATGGATTGGCGCCCTGTCCTGGGTCTATCTGCCCAGCGCCCGAGACGTTCTCCCCTGGATGGGCATGGGGAACCCCACCGCGACCCTAATAGAGGATAAGCGGGAGATAATGAATGAATTAATATATAATTATAATGATTTTTATTCAGTATTATTCAGTATTATTCAGTATAATTCAGTATTATTATAAAATTCATGTTACAACATAGAATGTTTATAATCAGTAACACATACTAACCAATCATATGTCACAAAAAAACAGCCAATTGGCGTGTAGAAGGCGGGCTCTGTCTGAATACAGGTAGGAATAAACAGGACAGTCCTTCGAATCAAAATGAAGCCAGATTAAATTTTGTAATGACAATAATTTTTTAGTTGTGGTAAAAATGTCTCTGTTTACCTGAATTTCACGCTATCAATTAAAATGCAACCCATATAAGTGTGGTTTGTAAGAAACTTGTAATCATTAAGTTAATCCACTAGATGGCAATGTTTCTCCATTCCTTCAGCACCTGTGCATTAAGCAACGAGATAAGGCTGAGGACTTTTTTTTGCCCTTGTTTTGTTATTCAGAAACTGTTCCGCTGATTTACCATTTTAATCGGCTTTTCCCAGTTACTTTGGATTAGCGGGTGCTAAAGTTTCCCTACCACTTATTAACTAAAAGGAAAGTAATACCCTGGGCAAATCACTACATCTGTTGCAGAGCAGAGACAAGAAACGCTAACACAAAACATACAAAAAGTTACACCTATGATGTAATTTAGTATCTCTAATTTAATTGACATTTTGGACAAATAAATAAATAAATCCCCCAAAAGCCAATGTAAACAGAGACATGTAAAATAATAAATTACACATCCTATAATTGTTCAGTAAAATTTTAAATAAAAAATATATTTAATTAATTTTTAGTCTTTGTAAAAAAATGTGTGTGTGTTTGTTTGTTTGTTTGTGGTTTCCTTCATACCAGATTTAGTTTATTTAATAATCAGATGAAATTTCCAATTTGCGATTCCATGACTGTATTTTTTCTATTACCTGATGATGTAGTTTGATAGGATTAAAACCCAATATATTGTTTTTAACACACTTTGTGTGAATCCTCCTCTTAATATATTAAAAGCTTTATTCTGTATTATTTAGTTTTGGCAGAACGGAGTACATTATATAAATGTTTATGTACACATTTTAAAAAATGCATATTGCAAATGCTTTGTTATAAGCTATTGAAAAAATAATTGGGTGCAGATGTATGTATATTTTAGGAGTGTCAACAGAAACTAAATAAAACGCACATGACCCCTCACCCCTACCCAAAGAAATGAACATGCCAGACTTCACCCAAACAAGAGCTGGTATCAAACTCTAATCTGTAGGACCTTCTGGATAAGAGTGTCTGCTGGAAGCAGATATGTGCACACATTACATTTACATTTACATTTAGTCATTTAGCAGACACTTTTATCCAAAGCGCCTTACAAATGAGAACAACACATGTCAGTAGTTATGAAGAAAACCAGTTACACTGTAGAATTATCAAACATGCTACACATATTCATGTTTGTAATTAAAAAAGACAGTGTTTTTAATTAACTTCAGACATACAGTATGTTAAGTTGGTCTTCACTTTAGAAAGAAAGCTATTTGGTTTCTTCACTAGACAGACATGAAGTGATTTAGTATTTTATTTTCCTCAGTCATACAAATATATCAGTGAGAGAGTCTTCCTGAGTTACAGCGGGTCTTATCTGTTAACTCATGCAGGATGTCATTCCAACCCAGGAGTCTTAGTTTCCCAGGTTCTCATGCACAAGCCGAGTCACACTGCACTTTTGTCCTATTTATGTCGCTGGAAATAATGACACAAGAATCCAGATATGTCCAGATTATATATATATATATATATATATATATATATATATATATATATATATATATATATATATATATATGTATGTATGTATGTATGTTAATTATTTAAAGCAAATAAATTCAGAAGAAAATCTCAATTAAGTAAAAACAAAACATTTATTTAATTTTAGCTTTATATTGGCTTTAAACATCTCATTTTGAAAAAGTAAAAGAGTGCTAATGGGGGCAGAGCATTAAGAAACAGACAAAGATAGAAAACTAAGGACACACATAAAGAGTGAGTAAGAACACACTTTGGCTGTGCTTAATAAATGTTTAAGCGCTGGGGATCCAGGGTGGAATCTGCATTAGGGTGGAGTTTCCATGTTCTCCCCGTGTCCTCGTGGGTTTTCTCTGCATTCTGTGGTTTCCATCTTCTCCCCGTGTCTGAGTGGGTTTACTCCGGGTTTTCCGGTTTCCTCCCACAGCCCAAAAGCATGGATCAAGGTCAATTGAGTTCTTCAAATTACGCCTTATGGAGTGTGTTTGTATGAATAAGTGTGCACCCAGTGATAGATTGGTGTCCTGCCCTGGGTGTATCTGCCCAGTGCCCGAAATGTTCTCCCCTGGATGGGCATGGGGAAACCCCCGCGACAATAGTAGAGGATAAAGCGGAAGATAATGGATGGATGGATGGATGGATGAAGGGCGTAACTCCAGCATATTGATCACTTGCGCTCTTTAGTTTAGGCATTTTAGCTTAAACTTAAGGAAACGTGTTTGTCTTGCTTTTAGTGTCAGAAACACAGCACCCTGATCAGATTAAAGCACTCTGTGGAAGTGAACGAATGAACATGACTGTATTGGATTAGAGGATGACGCCAGCAGCTCAGTGAGGAGTGCGTCCTGCTGCGGGGAGGGGCTGACGTCACATCACATCACATCATCACCTCTCCTGATCAAGCAGCTCTCAAGTCGTGTCGCTTTCTTTTTCTTCTTTTTCTTTGTTACAGTTTACTGCAACATTTGTTATTTTATGTTGAATCTGTTCATTCACGGTTTTCTTATTCCGAGCGTTAGAATGACTGAACGCGCTGCTGCAGCTCTGGACTTCTGTGACAGTAAGGAAAGTCGTTAAGCGAAGTGACACTGCGATCGGACTGATCGGACTTATTTCTGAAAAAAAGCCCTTTTACAAACTAATTTCCAGAAGCAAACATGGAAGAGGACAGCGGGGGTAGGTTGCGCTGGTTTTTACACTTTTAATAAGAATAAGGATGGAAGAGTTAAGAGTTTTCAGAATGTAAATGTTATGAATGATAAAACATTTTACATTTACTGTGTTCTCTAGAATAAAGCTCGATCTGACTCTGTGTTTGTGAGTTGAGTTGGAGACAATGGTTTATTCAGTGTGGGCTTCATTCTGTACACCAGCTGATCAGTTTCAATGAGGATTATACATTTATTTTCTTTCGATCTCCCTAATTATTCTTGATGTTTCAGACAACTATATTACAACGTAAAGTTATTAAGTTTATTGTGTAATGTTCGTTTGCCTGAAATCACAAGGACCAAGTTAATATAAAGTTGTGCCATTGTCCAAATAATTTAAAAATTAATTTGGAAAGGGTTTGTTAATGTTGATCTTGTTTGACACCTACATTTGAAAACTCCTATAAGTTCATTAATCTCATGTTGGTTTACTTTTAAAATACATATTCATTTGCTCATTTAGCAGACCCTTTAATTCAAAGCAACTTACAAATATCCCAACTTGTTTAGGGTCAGAACAAAGGGTTGGCCTTACAGTACCCCTGAAGCAATGAGGGTTAAGGGCCTTGATCAAGTACCCACATTGATAACTTGGACCTGGGATTTGAAACCACAACCTTCCATTGATAGCCCTTCCATTGATAGTCCCACACCCTCTGATCACCCCTCACTGAGCTACCCTAAATGTATAATGAAATTATATCAAATGTAAAACGAATGAAATAAAAAAAGATTATATAAAAAGTAAGTCCTTATTGTTCCAAATAAGATTGACTGTGTGGGACATGGTTGTAAGATTAATAAAATAATGTCTATAAAGAATTGCATAGCCTGCATTTACAGGCTTTACCACACTTTATATTTAGAAAATGATATGTTTGTATCAGACATGATTGTGCACTATGGTGTGTAGCGCTGTCAACAGTAAAAAATCATTGGTTTAATTTCCAGGCAGGGCATGTTTCTCAGCCATGGACTGAAATGTTTACATGTTCTCTTGGTGTCGATCTGAGTTTCCTACAGATGTTTCAGTCTAAAGATATAGAAGTCAAGTAAATAAAAACCTATTTTGCCTTCAGGTGTGTTGGTGGACTTGTCTTGCAGGGGACTGGCAACATGTCATAGTATTTCTTTGCTGTTTGCCCAATGAAGGGAATTCCTAGCGCTGAGAGACGAACATGCTAACCAAATCATGTTTTTTTAATAGATTCATGATTCAGAAAATTTTATTGATCCCATGAAGACATTTTTTTACAGTACATCTTCATTTAAATTTAATCCATTAGCAGATGCTTTTACTCAAAGTGACTTCAAAATGGTTTGCCTCTTAGCACTGGGAATCCAGGTTGGAATCCAGATCTGTGTGAAGATTCCATGTTCTCCCTGTGTCCTTGTTGGTTTCCCCTGGGTTCTCTAGTTTTCTTTCACAGTCTAAAAACATGGGATTAAGATAAATTGGCTGCTCTAAATTGCCCCTATATAGTGTGTGTGTGAGTGTGTGTGTGTGTGTGTGTGTGTGTGTGTGTGTGTCAGTGTTAGTAATGGAATAAGCGAAAGATGGATAGACTTACAAATCACTTTTGATGTTGCCTGGCCGCTCAAGGAGTATGTGTCCCCCTTTGAGCCTTGGTCCTTAGAACGTTTCTTTCTTAAAAAACAACATAACTGAGAGTTTTTTCTTGCCACTGTCACTTGCTCTTTTGGGGGTTTAGGTTCGAAATACTCAAAACTGCTTTGTGACTGTACTGCTAAAAAAAACACTATATAAATAAATTAAACTTGAACTTGTATTTGAATAAATGAAAAAGACAGGTGAACTGCAGTATTATCAAACCTGATCATTTTATTTCCAGAAGAGATTTGTCTTGTGTTGTTTTCTAAAGAAGGTTTAGGAAGTTGTTACATTTAACATTAACTTATATAATTCACGGATCTGGATTTATCTTATGCAGACCTAATATTTTCATTTATTAAATTTTAGTAATAAACTGTAGCATGTCTATGGTGATGTTTTGCCCGTAGAGTTTTAACAGAGCTACTAGTTATGCATGCATGATGAAGGTCATTTTCCAGACATTCTCTAATATTCAATCTTTAGAGGTAAATCAATAATATCTTTTTACATTATGTAGTTTATTAACCATGTAAGGCTGCATTCACTGCGATGAACTAATCAACAGAGCACTTCTATTTAATTTACTTAAGTGCCCTGTAAAAATATTAAACTGGAGAATTTAATGTTCAATTTGGGAAATAATTTAGCAATGCAATAAATGTCACTGACCTGAGTGAACTCACTTGTCATATGACATCATTTCACTTCTTAGCAATGCAGGAGCAACATTTTATTTTATGTCCACTTGAAAAAAAATGAAAGCTTTCCTGCTATTCTCTTTGGCTGGAAGTTGAAACACTGAGAAAGGAAAAGTCTGGGGTCTAAGGACATTCTGTTTAGGCAGACTGCCAAACAGTGTATATTTTGAACAGTTTTACAATGGGGTGTAAGCTTGGGTTGCTTTCTACTGCTTTTTCAGTAAAACTCAAGTGCACAGAATAGTAAGTGTTGACCGTACTTTGTACTTAACTACGGTAACTACTTACTACTGTAACTACTTTGTGCAAATAGCATTAAGTTTACATGGGGCACTTTTTGGCATGAGGCCTGATGCTGACGGGGTTATAACTTTATTAACACTCAATGTCAGCCTAATAAACTCAAGACAAAAAAAAAACAGACATTTTGCAGTTTGCTTTACAGCTCTTAACTGAGCTTTATATGAGTCTTATGGCTGCGTGTCGATATGCATACATATGTCTTTCTCTGACAGTGACTGTTATTTTCCTCTAGAAAAGGACTGTTAGAGCAAAGTCCATGTGTGCAGAACCCATTGTTGTCTCTGTATCACAGATGGAACCGTTTTGTGGAAAGGCTAGCTTTTAAGATCTCAGTAAAAGACAGATGATTAAAATCATCCACGTTTTGTTTCTATCAAGACAAAGATTTTTTAAGCATTCAAAAACGCATAATCTGAAAAGCTGACAGCTAACTCAGTTGTAAATCGAAATTTTAAAAGTTATTTTTTACATTGTTGAACCGTGTTATATGTCTTATACTATTACATTTTAATTTATCTAATTTTAAAGAAGTTTAAATAATAGGAAAATCGGCTTTATTGATAAAATTTATGAAAAATAATCTTGAAATGTTTAAATTTCAAACTAAAATAAGCAAAACATTCACTTATTAATTTAATTAAATTTAGTCTGAAAAAATACTTACTGAGAAACAATAATAAAAAGAAAAACACGTTTTACAATTATTTCCTCTGAATAATCTTCTTGTGTTAATACAACATTAATTACAGACCATTGTTCTAGTCTTCCTCACTCGGTTCACACTACTAGTTTAGATCAGGGAACTAAGATGTTCACAATTTTGTGGATTTAAAATAGATTTACTTTGATCTAGACTCATTTTAAATATTCATCCTTCTGAAAGATCCTATGATAACCCATTTTAGTCATTGGGTTTTCTTTTAGAATGTACTGAAAGGTCATGTAACATAAACATGTTTCTAGACAGACATCACAGGCCATTCTCCTTAACAGTAGGTTTTCTACATACTTACAGAAATTAAATGTTTGTTGCTAAAAAAAACCTAATTTGAACGCATTTGTGAAGGTTTGTGTTTTTTTTATGTCCAATCATTTGAAATATCTGTTTTAGAAATATCTGTTTTAAAGTATCAAGTGATACTTGAGGATTTTTTTGCCTCGTCTACCAGCTTCCCCACCGTGTGGGGGCAAAATAATTTTTTTTCAAAATAATGTTTTAATTGGCGGCACGGTGGCTTAGTGGTTAGCACGTTTGCCTCTCAGCGCTAGGGATTCCCGGTTCGAATCCCCATCTGGGTGGAGTTTCCATGTTCTCCCCGTGTCTGCGTGGGTTTCCTCCGGGCTCTCCGGTTTCCTCCCACAGTCCAAAAACATGGATCAAGTTAATTGATTTCTCAAAATTGCCCCATATATAGTGTGTCTGTGTGAGTGAGTGTATGCCCAGCGATGGATTGGCGCCCTGTCCTGGGTGTATCTGCCCAGCGCCCGAGATGTTCTCCCCTGGATGGGCATGGGGAACCCCACCGCGACCCTAATAGAGGATAAGCGGGAGATAATGAATGAATGAATAAATGTTTTAATTACTAAATCCAACTAGTTTATAGTTTGAGGTGTTAATAATATTCATCTGAATAAACATTTTTCATATTTCCTAAGGAAAGTCAGAATACTATTCTTTTGAACTTGAATTTCACCTCTAATAAACCTCAGTAAAACAGGAAGTCAGAAAGGAAACTGGTCAGTCACTCCCATCAACTTTAAAATGTAAAATTTTAACTTGGGAAATTGCTTAATTTAAATAAAAAATTTAAAAAAATTCAGTATATGATTGTGTTAAATACAACTTAAGGGTTATTTTTCTGAAAATTAATTACATTAGATCAATCTATTAGATTAGATATAAATTATATAAAAGGACAGGGCGCCAATCTATCACTGGGCACACATTTACTCACACAGGCACACACACACAAACACACTCTATATGGGGCAATTTGGAGAATTCAGTTGACCTTGATCCATGTTTTTGGACTGTGGGTGGAAACCAGAGAACCTGGAGGAAACCCACACGAACACGGGGAGAACATGGAAACTCCACCCAGATGGGGATTCAAACCTGGAATCCTTAGCGCTAGTCATTGTAATATATCTTTTTATTAATTCCAGTTTTTTGTTTCTATCAAGCGATCATTGTTATTGGGGATATTGTCTTACACCATGCTTTACAAGTATTAATATATTTCTTTCCTTATAGTGCCCGAGGATTTATCTCTAGAGGAAAAAAATGAACTGTCCAATATCCGACGAAGAAAAAAAGAACTACTTGGTGATATTGAAGTATGTATTTTAACTACTAAATCAAGTAATTCACATAAAACCTATGTAATTTTCTGAAGGTGTCACCTTTTTTGTGTTCCAGCTTTTAAAGTTTGAAATTGCTGAGGTGATGACAGAAATTGAGCAGTTAACAGGAGTTGGAGAGTGGTGAGTTGTTTAAACTGGATCCACACACTCTAATTTGGACTGCTTTTGCAAATAGCATGTTGTTTTCTTAGGGAAATTAAAATACTAAGGTGTCATTTCTTCTTTGCCCATTATTTTTGTAATAGCAAAACCATTCAGAGGAATAAACAAATTACTATTGGAAGAAAGAAATTTAATATGGATCCTAAAAAGGTATATATATTTATTTTTTAGTATGGTGAGTAGTTTTTTTATTAAATGCCATTCAAATTACTATACTTTTTTTGTATAAATAAATATGGCTGTGGAATATGTATAAATATTTAAATGTATGTAAATATATATATTAGTCAGAAATTAGAATTAAATCGCTTCAAATTTTAAATAAATTTGCTGAATTATTTAATTATTAATTTGTTTAATATGATGGAATTTTAGCCACAATTAAAGTTTTTTTTTTTCCTCTGTTGCATTCAATTGGCTTGTGATGAACGTACGAATTTTGACAAAATAGCACAAAAAAAATCTGTAAGCTGTTTACCGGGTTGGGTTGGGACACAGCAAACTTTCAAGTGCTGGCACATTCTGGAAAACATGTACAGCATAAATGGGCTGCAGGTACTGGCTCATGCTACCAGTAGTTATAACAATACTAATGCAACTCAATATTACAGGAAACAATATTTTGTGGCCATCACCTGAAATTGACAGATTGTCTTTCCGATGCCTTTTCAGTGTACCTGTGCTGGCCTTCATTTGCACAAAAGCAGATGAAACAGATTTCTAATCACTAATGCTTCCTATCTGGACTGATTAATATCTCTGTAGTTAAATTGTGCAGTGTATTTAAACCCTTAAATAAACCATATTTCTTTCTTTATTTTTTAATTTATTGACCTAATATTTTTTAAATGGCATTCGTATTATGCTCTTGTACTAATATTACTGTATGCTATTAAATTAAAAACCATTAAATGTACAATCTTTCTTTAGGGAATACAGTTTCTTTTGGACAATGACCTTTTACAACACACACCTGAGGACATTGCTCAGTTTCTGTACAAAGGAGAAGGATTGAACAAAACTATCATTGGGGATTACTTAGGGGAGCGGTGAGTTACAGTGTTTTATATATACAGATGTATATATGTATAATAAATATAATAATGTATAATATTTATAAACACCGATGGCTTATCATTTGTATTATTCTACTTTTTAATGTTCCAGTGTTTTAATTATACATTTGGGAGAATTTAGATCTGGAGTATAAACAATACTAATCTTTGAACTGAGCTCACAGTGAAACAATGTTCTTGCTACACAAGTGCCATCTGTTGTGTATGCAGTTTGTCTTTTACACTCCTGGTAAAAGCATCTCTTGCATTTCTCTCATGTGTTTTCATTGCTTTTTTGCTTTATTGCTTTTTGGTGATTACATACATAATCCCAGTGTAATGCAGATGCAGGCGATCACCAATCGAGGCAGATCTAGTGCCAAGCACAGTTAAACTGATTTTATTGTGTACTTTGCATTGCAACTTTGTTCCATCATGCATATCAGCAGTACACCTTCCATGAGACACCCTGCACGGGTCCATTACAGTCAGAACTGGGACTGTCCATATTCATATGCATCAGCAACAGTACACTTCACTAATACTACTAGCACTGAATATGGCGCACATATGTTTACTACCTATCTATTCTATATTAACCATAGCATTTAAAAAGGCTGTTTTTATATAGAATGAGTTTTTTTTTTACCTAAGTTATATTTATTTGTGGATTTTTTCTTTAAGTTCAGTTAAGTCTAATTAAATTTATATAGTTTTTATGGTCTGGGAAAAGAAGAATTAATTGTCCATTAGGTATATACTGTAGTCTACAACAACAACTAGAATTTCAAACTGATGTATATGGTAAGTGGAGCTAATAAATGTGTGAAAACAAGGAATTTTTACAATTTTTAAACGTTTCTTATATTTATGCCATATTGCATCGCACATGTACATTACATCACAGAGTGAATTTATTTGTTTAAAATGCAAAAGGGAAGAAGAAATGGCTTATATTATTACTAGAATTAAATTTAGAAGTTAATAGAAGTTAAATTAGTTCAATAACATAAACATATTTTGTTTAATTATTTTATATTTAATTAAATGTTTTAGAAAATGACTGGAATGTTCAAAAATTTCATGTTTTCAGAGCAAGAATGAACATGAGCTTGTTTACTTACACGGGACAGGGTTTTCAAAAATATTAACATTTTTCATAAAGTTTTATTATAGTTCTGATTTAGAATTTTATCTTAGGTAAGCAAGTTTATTACATATTACTACATGTTTATCATTTACATTGTTTTACAAGATGAGGATGGCAATAAGAGAACCATAATTACAATTCCTTTTCTTTGTCTTCAGAGATGTTTTCAACATAAAGGTTCTACAGGCATTTGTAGAACTTCATGAGTTTGCAGACCTCAGTCTGGTACAAGCTTTAAGGTGGGTAGCTTACATCTGTAATTAAAACAATCAACAATTTTATATGAATACCTTCCATTAAATTATACATTATTAATTACATTATACTGACTCATGACTTAAAAATATTTTTCCAAACCACGTTTTTTCCAAGGGCGGTTTGGTGGCTTAGTGGTTAGCACGTTCAGCTCTCAGCACTAGGGATTCCTGGTTCGAATCCCAATCTGGGTGGAGTTTCCATGTTCTCCCCATGTTTGCGTGGGTTTCCTCCCAATGGATCAAGGTCGATTGAATTTCCCAAATTACCCCATATAGAGTGTGTTTGTGTGTGTCTGTGTGAGTGAGTGTGTGCCCAGCAATGGATTGACACCTGTCCTAGATGTATCTGCCCAGCGCCCGAAATGTTCTCCCCGGATGGGCATGGAGCACCCCCCCCGGGACCCTAGTAGAGGATAAAGCGGAAAATAATGAATGGATGAAAAATTTTCCCCGTTTCCTTCAGTTATGTCTTCTCTCCATTAGACAGTTTCTGTGGAGCTTTAGGCTTCCTGGTGAGGCTCAGAAGATTGATCGGATGATGGAAACTTTTGCATCTCGCTATTGCGAGTGCAACCCAGGCGTCTTCCAGTCCTCAGGTATTAGTCAAATTGATAACAGAACCCTAAAAAAGAATTTCAGCCTTGATAAATGTACGTTTACCTTTACATTGAGTCATTTAGCAGACGCTTTTGTCCAAGACAACTTACAAATGAGAACATCAGAAGTCAGTAGTTATGAAGAAAACTGTAGAATTAACAAATCTGATCATTATCTGATCCTGCACCCCCCCCCCCCACACACACACACACTTTTTTTTTCTCTATAACGGGTATTTGTTAAAAAGATGCTTCTTCAGTAGTTTCTTAAAAATTTCTAGTGACTCTGCCTTACGGACAGAGCTGAGAAGATCGTTCCACCATTTTGCAGCTTAAACTAAATGCAGGAAATATAAAATACAAATACTAAATATTCATAAAATAAACATTATTTACACATAACTCAAACTATGTTACAATTTCAGATTATTTAATAAATTCTGTAAATACACTGCAAAAAAAATCTATGTTAAAAAAAAAGAAAAAATGTACATAAATCAAGCTAAAGTATTATCCTGATACTGATAAATTTATCTTTAGATTTCTTAAAATAAGTTTCTAAAAACTACATTATTTATCTCACTAAGAAATCAAGTTTCTTACTTATTAAGACTTCATTTTTTGCACTGTTACACATGGTCCTTACACACTTTTGCACTTTTTACACATATTCTAAAACAGCATGTTGAACATGAAAATCATTGGTAAATGTTTGTTTTTCAGACACGTGTTATGTCCTGTCATTTTCTATTATCATGCTTAATACCAGCCTGCATAACCCCAATGTCAGGGACAAGCCCACCTCTGAGCGCTTCATCTCTATGAACCGGGGCATCGATGAAGGTGGAGATCTTCCTGAGGAGCTACTTACAGTGAGTCTTATTTTTGGATAATCAGCTTAAAAACTAAATGAATTAATGTTTTTTTTAAAATGACATTTTATTTCATTGTTTCTTGTAGAATTTATATGAAAGCATTAAAAATGAGCCCTTCAAAATCCCTGAAGATGATGGCAATGATCTTACACACACATTCTTCAGTCCAGACAGGGAAGGATGGCTGCTAAAACTGGGCAAGTAAACCAGATCAATTAAATATTCTATTGTGTTTTAATGGTTGCAGCATTTTGACATTGATAAAATGCATTCAGGTTATTTTGGCACATTAACAAAAGATTAGCAGAAATAATGGTGTAAAAAAGATATAAACTTAACTGATGGTGTGGAACTAAATGTATCTAAAAGGAACTGAGGCTAAGGATGCTACAGAGCAGGCACACAGACTTAACAAAAGATGCTTTGTATAAATCTGGTGGTGCACATTCTCTAGAGCCTTGGACACCATTAGGAGTGAAGCAGTTCCAGCTGAGAGCAGCACAGACTTGCCTGGAGTCACTGAGACAAATCTCACACAGCTTCTTTTTGTCTGCCTACATATAAAATACTAAATCAACGCCCCAAAACCAGTCCCTTATATAATTAAGTACAATTGCAGGACCAAAAACACAATTAACCCTGGCTTCTGCATCATTATGTCATGTGGACTTATTGTATTGTACTTTTGAGAAAAATCAGATTGAAAGTAGCCAGTTTAAAGGTGCTGTTGCAGAATAGACATTCCCCATGCCAAAAAGATACATAAATGAATGGGCTAAATTGATTGTGTGATTCCTGAAAGTTGTTGACTGTAGATGATTCTGAAGACAACTCTTTTGATTAAGGGTTAGTCTGAAAAAGTAGTCAGTAAGCCTGGTAATGGAGGTCAACCTTCTACACAATACCTGCTTCAAATAATGAACTCCTTCAAAAGTCTTCGATTAGTTAAATCAATAGATCCATTAATATGAGACAAGCAGCAACATCTTACATGTAAATAACAAAGCATATTAGGAACTTTGGAAAAGGTAAAATGTTTAGGCAAGTGCAATTACATCACTGTCTGTATGTAATAGATGGCCTTCACCATATTGTTCCCACAAAAGTTAAAAGTTTTAAATTGTCCAGAATACATATTAGGCGATTGAATTTATTCATGTTGCACTATAACTAAATTATCTATATTATTATCTATTATTGTTTTTTCAATGCCTGGTTGGTGATTATTGAACACACATGAAAGCTAAAATAAGAACTATGAGCAGTTTTGTATTTTGTCACACAGCTGAGTTTTTATTAATTGATTGTTTTATCATCTAATAGGAGGAAGAGTTAAAACATGGAAGAGAAGGTGGTTTATTCTCACAGACAATTGCTTATACTACTTTGAATATACAACAGTGAGTAAATGTTAATTTTCTAATATACTGATAATACGAAAAGCAATACAGTGGCAAAACCTTTTGTTTTAGTTTTTTAAAGCTGTTTACAGTTATTAGATACACTGTAGTTTAATTTAACCAGTCATACTCTCAGAATATTCATACAGCTGGACTATAATACAATAATATTCCCTGTTAGTATTTATATATGTGTTATAATTAGGATTTTCTATTTTATATGTTTGTAGGACAAAGAACCTCGTGGGATCATTCCACTGGAAAATCTTTGCATAAGAGAGGTGGATGAGCCAAGAAAACCAGTAAGCTCCTTCTTAATCTCTGCTCAGCATCATGACTGAACTGGCTAATTAAAATAGGTTGTAACAGTTTAACCATTTGCCTGCAGAACTGCTTCGAACTGTTTAACCCAAGTTATAAAGGGCAAGTTATAAAGGCATGTAAGACAGAAGCAGATGGAAGGGTCGTAGAGGGTAACCATGTGGTGTACAGAATATCAGCTCCCTCACCGGAAGAGAAAGAGGAGTGGATCAAATGCATCAAGTAAGGTTCAAACACAGTCCTCTGTATTAGTTCAGATAAAGCTCCTTCCTGTAACAAAACAAATATATAACAGTTTGCATGTTGGGGGATTAGTTTTTAGAAAACTATAATGCTACTCCAAGACAATGTAGTATTGTAAAAAAAATGTAGCTAGGCCAAATAAATGTTTCCTCTCTGTTATTGTGGGAACTATAATACACACTCTGTTACAGAAGAAAGATAAATAATAGGCTTTAAATATTACACTAGTGTTTTTCTTCCTGCTATATAAAGTTATGCAAAGTTTTCTCACCCTGCTTAATTTTTAAACTGTCACAGTTACTATTCTCTTACTGAATTAAGCATATTAATCTTTTTATTTACTATTACCTAAGTGTGTATATACATTTATAGATGAATTTTGGGTTTTGGATGCTGGGCAGATACACCAACAACAGGGTGACATATATATCGCTTGGCACACACTCAAAGGACACACTATATAGGACAATTTAGAGCCTTCAATTAAACTTGAATCCATGTTATGTGATTGTGGGAGGAGACCAAAAAACACAGAGGAAACCCAAAGGGACGCAGGAAGAACATTGGATTCGAACCTGAAAGATGAACACTAAGCCAAAATGCCGCCCAGTGTGTGTTTGTTTAAACTTTGTAGTTGTTTAATTACACACTTTATTAGTCCCCCTTCACTTTTTCTTCTAATGGTCAGGACCATGTTTAGGGGTAGATAGGAACTTTGCAGTGACGTGGATGTGGTGTTGGTGTGTGCCACCCTGGTTCAGACACAGCAGTGCGATTTTTGGATTTAATATCAGATACAGTAGCTTGTTGTATGTAATTTATTTGTCTGCTGCACAGTTTGTTAGTCAATCTTTTATCTTTCATCACTGCTCATGGGATGCTGTATGATGTCAGTATGCAGCAATAACAGGTGCAAATTCAGGGTAAAGATTGATTACATTTCATAATGTATTGCATTGAGTTCTGACAGCATTCCTGATTTATTTTCAGTGCAATCTTTATGAAAGCTGAAATATTTCTCTAAATAGTGTACATTCTAACAGCACATATTGCACTGTAAGTGTTTTTAAGAGACTTTATAAAAGACAAATGATGATAGATGTTGAGTTGATCTGTAATGACTGGCAAAGCCTTTGTTTGCACTTGTGTGTGTATGTGTGTGTATGTATACGTTCCGTTATTACAGAGAGTCCACTGTGTTCTCAGACTGTTTTCATAGTAAAAGCTGTTTCAGCATTTCCTTTGGAAATCCAGACCATTTGCTCTTTCCTTTGCATTTCAACCCTTTTCTTGCACAACAGTAAATGAAACAATACAGTCTTATGCAATAATTTGGGCCATTAATATTTAACATGCTTCAAAAAACACATACTAAATTCATTCATTCATTCATTATCTTCCGCCTTATCCTATATTAGGGTCGTGGTGGGGTTCCCCATGCCCATCCAGGGGAGAACACCTCAGGCGCCGGGCAGATACACTCAGGACCGGGCGCCAATCTATCGCTGGGCACACACTTACTTACACAGACACGCACACATACACACTCTATAGGGGGCAATTTGTAGAAATCAATTGACTTGATCCATGTTTTTGGACTACGGGAGGAAACCAGAGAACCCGGAGGAAACCCACGCAGACACGGGGAGAACATGGAAACATGGGGATTCGAACCGGGAAACCCTAGTGCTGAGAGGCAAACGTGCTAACCACTAAGTCACCGTGCCGCCACATACTAAATTATTTATAAAAACAGATTTGCTTAAAAATTTGTAACTTATAAACAGAACAAAAAAAGTTTAATTCAGGTGGTTTCCAAACTCCTGCACTATACTGTATCATTTGCAAACTAAAAAAAGAGGAGTTGACATTTGCATGTATCGTGTCTGCTGTTAACAGGGCCAGCATCAGCAGAGATCCTTTCTATGAGATGCTGGCGAATAGAAAGCGGCGGGTTGCCAGTAAGAAGTGAAAGCCAGAAACTTTATAGACAGCTTCTTTCTGTCGATGAGGATCAACATACTGCCTCAGGAACCTGAACAGAAGACGGAGCACTGATAAAAAACTAAACAAAAACAAAGATGTGGTACACAATTGAGATGCACCATTGATTAATAAAACTTTTTCAATCTCTGGAATAAACAGTTTGTGTTGAAACAAGGATGTTGTTTATTAATAAAACACACTGTAGGATATAAAATGAAATTATTTTAATTATTAGTAAGCTTACTTGCTCAGGTTTATTACATTTCATTACAAAATCATTAAATTTTTCCAAATTAAAATTTTACTTTTCTTCAGGAAGAACTGGGTCCAGAACCTTATTTTTGTTGTAAAGACAGCTTATCTAAAATCTTGAGGGAGAACATGTTTAAGAATTAGTGATGATTTTAAAACATAGAGATAATAAACAGTGGTTAAAATCTCATCTCATTGGCTTCCACTGAATCCCATACTAGGGTTGTTGGGGGGGGGGGGGTTCCCCACACCCCTCAAGAGAAGAGCAATTTATGTGCTGGGCAGATACATCCAGGTACACACACACACACACACACACACACACACTATATAGGGTAAATTTGGAGCAGCCAATTCACCTTGAATCCATGTTTTTGGACTGTAGAAGGAAACCAAAGAAGCAGGAGAAAACCCACACGGACACAGGGAGAACATGGAAACTCCACCATATCGGGATTCAGATCTGGATCCACAAAGCCACCGTGGTTAAAATGTTTAGTTAACCAATTCACCTTTAGAATTTGTGTAGTACGACACTGGCGCCCTCTACTGACTGACTGCTGCAGCATTTTTGCTACTAATACTAGTTTACTGATATAAAGTTGGTCCCAAGTATTTTTTTTTTACACAGACCGAAGTTCTATTAACAGTTGCATTAATTTAGTTTATTTGACTGAAATTAAATATATAAATAAAGCAACAATTTCTATTTCTTTTGCACAATTCTGTATAAACCTCAAGAATAATTAGCAAAGTATTTATTCATTATTACAGCAATAAGTTGAGTTCAAATGTAATAGTTTTAAGATACTTAACAAGGTATTTAAAAGGTTTATAAATCTGTTAAAGTGATGACAGAGATTTTGCTTCTGGACTAATTGCTGATTTTAATTTTATGTCTTGTCTGTTTATTTTGGGTTGTCTACTTAGAAGCTCTAGTTCTTCCCAAATACTCCATTTGTTTTCTCCTGTAATTCTCATGGAGCTAGTGATTTATTCACAATAATCCATGCCCTTTTGTGCCTTATTGTTTTAATAACCATAACAAAATCTTTCGTACAGCAAAAGGTTTGTACAGAATAAACAGCATTTTAATTATTGGTAATTAAACACGATGGTCAGTTGTTATAATGGTCAGCTATTTATAATCTTTTATATGCATCTGGACCTTTGAGTGTTGTATGTAGTTGCATGATGAGGTTGAGGTTCAGCATTAAAAAGCAGCACTGAAAAAAATAACTGAGACAGAGAACATTAGGTCCTGACTTTTGAAAGTCTTTGGGACAGCCTGAGTTGACTCTCTTGCTCATCTTTACAAAAATGAATCCAGCTCTGGGAATACAAATGCTGTAATGATGCATATGACATAAAAAATCACTATAGTTAATACAAGACAATCAAATCTAAAGGCATGGACATACTATACACAGACACAAATCTTAAAACATGCTGAGGAACAGTTTATAATGACATTATTATAAATGAGGTTTAGTCATGCCATCAAAATAGAATCCAGTGTAAGAACTATAAACTAGGGTTAGATCTGAAAAGTTTTAGTTTTTAAAGAGATTTAAAAAGATAAAATAAAAGCAAATAAACATTCCTTTTGGTTGTTTTTTAATTCAAAGGGGAGAATACACTTCACCCTATACAAAGCCAAACAGTCAATCACATCCATTCACCTTAACACAAATCTGTAAACATACTGAGAGAAAATAGTACAATTGCAGACATTAAGGCCTTTTCCCTCTTCATTAATATAGAATGTACAATGTGTAACTGTTCAAACATGCTACAGTAAAATGTATCATTTAAATAGAACTGATCTTATTTACTTTAGGTGGGGGATAAAAACTGAACTCAGGTCAGATGATGGCCTACATTTAGCTGAGAGTGATTTTTAAAAGACGCGTCTATAACGAGCTCCTGATACAGGACTGCTGACAAACAACTGATAGTACAGTTTAACTTAAATTCACAGTATTTAGAAAAACATACTTAAAACCTACACACAAAGTAATCGATAATCATATGTGATACAAGGACAGATGCATTTTCTTTCCTATATGAAGAAAATTGGGGAAAAAAAGAAATTAATGCCGTTAGATCCTGACGAATGACAGTCCGGAGATTAAAAGTAAGTAGAAAAAGGAGGAGGGGTAGTAGGCAATGTCAAGTGTGTCCAGGTTAATTGTGAAGTAAGCGCACAGGTCACACTCGCTCTGCTCCAATCAGACGTTAGACAGATATGTGAGAACGGTGACATCATAGCTTGCAGCCAGGAGACGAGTACAGACTTCTCTTTACGCAGCACATACACGACTTTTCTCTCATTCCCAAATACGTGTCTTTAAAGGGAGAATGTGTCTCGTCTTCATGGGGAGAAAGTCCTGAGTCTGTGTCAGAGCAGCAATTCTGATGTTAAAGCTCCAGGCTTCTTCTGGTTTAAATGAATATATTAATTTTGATTATTTTTTTCTCCCCAAAGTTTATCTGTACAAGTTAAAAACATCCATAACCATAACAAAATCTTTAAAGCATCTGTTGTTGCACAAAATACAGTTTTTTATTGAATGAAGCACCCTTTCAAATGTGTCGAAGCTGTAATTGTTCCGTTTCCACAAGTTTGTGTAGAAGGTGGTCCAATTCTGGAATAAAAGAACCGGATCAGAAGTGTGAGGATTTTTATTTACACTACTGGCTGAAGGTTCTATAATATTTACAGTTTAGAATGACATTAATCTAAATGAATAACTGTAAACCATGTAGAAGGAAGAACGATGGTCCAGACAAAAAGGGTCATCAAGGCACTAGAAGCAATCCTCTCAGCCTAACCATCATCATACTAGGACATTTGCATATTTTAAACTTGTTGGGAAGCAGTATGTGCACAGTCTATGAAGTTTAAGTTTGTTGTTGACCTGCTCAAAGATCAAACCGTGACTTGCCATCTGTGACTGTAAGTCAGGGCTCATTTATTTATCATCAGTGTCTGAGTGTGTATGAGCAACTTCCCAATGGCCCATTGCTTTATAGATATGATAGGTGTCCACATTCTTTCAGTTACATGTGTGATGTGATTAAAATAGCCATCTCGTTTACTAGAAACAAGCTTTACTTACATCGACATGGCACAGTGCTTGTGTGCCCATCTTCTCTACACAAGACGGTCTTCCCACTGCTGTTAGTGGAGATGTGGTGTGAGGTTCTGTATTTCAGCTGTTCATTAAATTCTTTATGACGAACACTTCCACTGTGATGCATCATGCCACCGTCTAAGGAATACAAGCATTACAAAAATGGCACTGGCACGTAAACGTTTGTAAATACATTTTTTGACAAACATGACAAAAAAAGTTTTTTTTAAAGAAAAATGTATTACATTTGATTTGAAACCAGATGGTAGAATCATAATTTGGGCAGGGGGGGCTTGTTCTCAGTATAAAATGAATAATTCTAAATTATACCAGACAATTGTAAAAGAAAATGTCAAAAAGTCTAACAATGAACTGAATCTGATCCGATCAATAGTTAATAGTAACGCTCAACGTCTTTTTGAATCAGATTCACACCGGATAAAAAGCAATGATTCACATATTTTAGCCATTTAGAAGTATGGCTGGCTCATTCACTTAGATAATTAAACTAACATCAAAGTATAATATCTAGTCTCGTTTGTTTGTTTTGCAATATCCTGATTTTTTTTCTTATCTGATGCTCAAAAAGACATTCCTTGATCCTTTAAGCATCATTACATAAATGGAACCTATTAGAATATCAATAAGCATTCTTTTTATAAATACGTCTTAAGAAACTGAAATCAGTTCTGTACCTGTTTGACCATTTAACAGGTACACATTTTCCGTGCTTGGTCGCCTGACACATGGTGAAAAGTGTTCCCGGTCAGAGCTGCGGCGGCGCTTACGGCTTCCTCGCTCATCATCACTCTTGCTTTTCCAGTCATGCTCGTCCGGGCTCTCTGTGTGTGACCTGTCATCAGCCTCATACCTCCTCCTCTTCTTTTTCTTATTTTTGTGTCGCAAATAGCTGCTGTTCCCATTCCTGTCAGAGTTACTCAACTCTGAATCCCTATTTAGAGGTTTGAAAGATTTATGTTACAATATATTAAACAGAAAGCTGTGTCAATTGTTGTAGATACATTTATCTGCAGTGAATTACATTACAGACACAACATTCATATATGTAAACTTTTACAAAATTATTTTGTTAGACGGAATACACCTCAATCAAAAAACCTCAATCAGTAAATGATCAGTAGAACAGTTTTGTATTTGTCTGATTGATGATTGTATGATTGATTTTAGATCTATGTTATGTGGATGCATCATAGTAGATATTCATTGGGTTTAAAATCATGCATAAACTTATCTCTACGTTAAATGTAAAATGTGACTATGACTTATACAAAAGAGTCCTGGGTCTATCTGCCCAGCGCCCGAGACGTTCTTCCCTGGATGGGCATGGGAAACCCCACCGCGACCCTAATAGAGGATAAGCGGGAGATAATGAATGAATGAATGAATGAATATTTAATTTGTTCCTTGACTATACTACATGGTATATAACTGACTAAAAGAATGTACATCCACACTTACAAAAGAGCGTTTCTTTAAATATTGTTATTTTAGAGGAAGATATACACAGAGTTAAAAAAATCATGCAATCATTTTTTTAACATTTAAACACAAAGGTTTGTCTATATGGTTACATAATAAAGCTGTTTTTAGTTTAAATAGAATACTTTAATATTACATGTATTTTTATTTGCTGTAAAAGTATGGACCCGAGAAAATGTAAAAGCATACCACTGTTAAATTAAATATTAATATAACCCTTTAACTGTTGAAGATTTTACATTAGCTATATTATTAGGGTTATAAAATTAAGATTGTTTGAAACGGGATCATAACTATTATGTTTGAGCTGCCTGTTGTAAAAGAATGTAGTATTTTAAAGTATATTAATGTTTAGTATTAAACAGTAACATCATTCTCACTGACCTGTACTTGTCTCTGCTCTTTTTCTTTGACTTTCTGTGTTTTCGTGTCTCTTCATGTGAGCGTCTGTGTGTTCTGTCATCATCAGGAGAAGGGCTGCGGGAGTATGGTGAAGTCGTTCTTGTCCTGTTGTTTGGTTCTCGCTTGTAGTACCACCTGTCCCGACTACCCTCCCGAATTCGACGCCAGTGATTTGGGCCCCCTTCACGATAGTAATGATTGGAAGAGCGGTATGTGTCATAGGAACTGTTCTGGTACCTTCTGTCCTTATCTCGGTCCCAATCTCTTACCCAATCTCCCCTGGACCATTTGTAGTAGTGGCCTCGTTGGTGGTAATTCTGCCTGTCCCAGTGCCGGTCTCCGTCTCTGTGGCGTTTTTCCCGACTTGTAGAGCGTTCTTTATATGATTTATATCTATCTGGTCTATGGCTGCGACCATAATGATCTCTTTTCTTGTCTTCATACTCTCGACAATGTCGATGGCTCACCTTGTCTCTGTTCCTGCTTTTTATGGTGGTGGAAACACAAGGCTGGTTTACATTTGTATTACTTTCTTGGTCCTCTGTGATTCCCTTTCCTTCCAGTGAGCTGTGTTTGCCTGACTGAGGTGACTTTATGTCGTCCTTGACATCCCCACTAAGGAGCGCTTCTGGGGCTGCATCTGGTCCATTGGAGACTGTGATGAGCTCATGGTTACTCACCTGCTGGCTGAGACCTTGACTGTTTAAAGATGGTGCAGATATATCGTTTATGTGACTTGAAGTATCTATTAATGTTGCCGGTGTAGCAGGTGTGATTTCTGTCATGTTACTCATAGCTTTGCTTGATAATATGGGTGTGGCAGGTTGAGTGAGGTCAGGTGGTGGTTTAGCCCTTTCCATTGACAATGAAGAAGAAGGAATGTCATCTAACTTGGAGCTGATCAGAAAATAGAAGTGAAGATTTAAATGCACGAAATATTTGATACATGATTTAATTAAGAGTTTTTTTTAACACAACTGAAGAGTAGGCATTTTTTTTACCTTGGTGCATTTTGTCTAATCTGGGAATCCAAACTGTCAGTGTCGCTAGTTATTGAAGATTCTGAAGTTGGACTTTCTGTAATCTGAATTAAAAAAAAAAAAAAGAAACAAAATTACATTAGAACTATATGGAAATTATTTATCAATCAAAATATATTGAACAATTTACACATTTGTCACAAAGCTATTTCATAGACCTCCAAGACATTAACCAAGTAACAGACCAAAACAAAGCATATATTACATAATTTCATAAACATCATGATTTTTAATGATGTAATGACCAAGGAATTTTTGAGGTTAAGCAAATTAAAATAAAAAATTCTAAATTCAAAATAAAACTAAAATTCTTTTTTTGTATCAGACTAAAATAAATTACATACAACACAGTTTCAGAACTTTTTGTTAGTCAAAATTTACAACATATTACTCATATTAAAATCTGCCATAAATCATTAATTTTTATATATTCCTGCATAAATAACTTTAAATTAAAAAATTAAAAAAAACTAACCACCACTAACAGGTTTATAATCTCATCTCATTTAACATCTGTTCTGTTGACAATTTTTTTCCCGTGCTTGAGACAAGCACTATAGGTGCGCAGATACACACACTCCTATAGTTACGACAATTTAGTATCTCAAAATGAAAATTGTGGAATTCTGGGAAGGAAAAATTTGTTAGAATATAAAAATAGTCTAATAGTCAGACTTTGCTTTGTTGTTATGTTTGCATATTAGAAATATACAATCTTCAATAAAAAATGTTTTATTAGTTTTAAAATAGCTAATAAACAAAATTCGGTATTAATTTGGTTTCTTAAAAATAAAAAATATACAAAATCAGTGTATTCTTGCCGTTTGAAAGACAAATTCCATCTAGACTCAAAATGAATGAGTCTGGTATTCAGTCAGAGCTTTTTTACCTTATCAGAATGCTTGAAGCCATTGACTAGGTGATGACCATTTTGATCACTCGGCACTAATCCATCTTTATCTGCATGCGTCTCCGTGCTTTTCATGCCATTTACTTTAGAGGTAAAAGAGCTTGAACTGTCTTGGAGGGAGTTCTCTGTTGCACTCTTATTATCGACTGCCTTTGCTTTTCCTTTGTCCAAGACTCCCGCGTCCTGGTCAGACTCCTCTGAAGACTCCTGGCTATAGGGAACCAGGAAAGCAGCATTGTGGTGAACAGATGTGCCATTGACCTGCATTGAGCTTTGGAGCTTTGAGGTAGGCTGCAAAGTTCTAGTGGAAAAGGATGAGCTTTGGGGGTGGGATTGGGAGGCTGATGACGAAGAGCAGCTGGAGCTCGGCTGGTTTGGGCTCGGCCGCACCACCTTGCCCTGGCCGATCAGAATGGTCAACTTGGGCCTTTTTTGAGGCATGGGGATACAAGTGGGACGGATGAGTTTGCTAGAAGTAGAGGCTGAAGATGACGAAGAGGAGAATGTACAGGGAGATGGACTGGAGCTTGTTTTGATTGCCCCATTTGTGTTGCTGCTGCTGGGGATTGAGCTGTTCTGATAATCATTTGAGGTCCCATTTCCATTGACGTATTTCTGCAGAGAAAGTAGAATAGTAGGTCATGAAAATCATTGGATTCATGTATTAGACACTTCACTGATTAAAAGACTCTGATGACACTGCAGTGTTGTACCTTTACCATGTGAGGGGGTAACTGTGGGCCAATGAATGAAGAGGAGGTATATTGGAGCCCATTTGTTTTGGGAGTTACGATTGGACGAGGGGACGACTGGCCTGGTGTACGATTTGTATAGTTATAATCTCCGTTTTTCAGCTCTGTCGACCTAAAGGCAAGTTTTAAAAGATACATTTATAAATGTTGTTCCTTACTTGGTAGCCTAGTTCAAATATTTAAAAGCCATGAAAGCTCTGACCTGCTATAGAACAACAAATATGCTTGTTGGTTGAGCACAGATCTAATATCACTTGCAGACACAGACGAATCATTCATCTGATACCACTGGCCATTACTAGCCTGGAAGACATAATGACATATGTCCCTTATTATGCCATGTATTGCCACAAACAGAATAAATATTTTTATATATGTCCATTGGGTCCAACCTTCACATAGCAATAGTAATGTCCAGCATAGCAACTAAAACCAGAGTGGACCAAAACAGCATACAAGCCATAGAGCTGTGGCTCCCCAGAGGACTGGGACATGTATGGTCGC
Source organism: Corydoras maculifer (assembly GCA_019802435.1). Taxonomy (NCBI): domain Eukaryota; kingdom Metazoa; phylum Chordata; class Actinopteri; order Siluriformes; family Callichthyidae; genus Corydoras; species Corydoras maculifer. The sequence goes on from JAFMOD010000271.1 coordinate 2,587,435, forward strand.
AGGTCCAGATACTCAGGATACCTCACATCCTGCAAGGGAGAAATAATGTTGGAAATTAAGATTATAATTAAGGATTTCTGATTCTTTGAATTGAGTGAGAATTGACCCAGTAAAACAATCCGAATAAAATCTTTGTGTTTATAAACAAACCTTTGAGATTTTTCCTCCACTAAAGTTAGCAAACCGCTTTAGAGAGATGGTGAGCACATTAGAGCTGCGGTGAATGGTAAATCTCTTCGAAGCCTGAACCATTTTCATACATCTGTAAAAAGATAGGTGATCATGGTGACGCTAAGATGAAGACAGCCATTGAAAACCATGAGCAGAAAATTATTTATAGGGATAAAAATGCAGTTGTGTTCAGTATTCTAATCAACTTGGCCATTCTGTATAGTGCCACATTCAATTACAATAAATAACTTAACCATCAAACCTTCAGCTTAATAAGCAATAAGTGTATAAATTTGACCTGCAAATGCACATAATCAAGTTTATGTGGAAGTGTTGGGATGGCTCAAGCTTCTTGCTCTTACTTGCTGCACTTGTAGGCGTTGTCTCCATCCAGTTGCTCGGGCTTAACAAACTGCTCTAGTGCTTTAGTAATGTTTGGGGCGGTCTGCCAGAGAGGACATACAAACTGTATTAGCACTTTAACATTAATTGAAAGCAATAGTTAGTTACACATGGTAATGTGGGGAATGCAGGACATAATTATATGTTTAGTCATGTTAATGCAAGTATATGCATTTATAATCTAGTCCTTCAAAAGGTGCCTAATGCAAAATAACTAATATTCTTACCTTAATGTCTAATGCAATATCCAGATATGGATCAAATGTATCTGACACAGCTTTACAGTTCAAACACTTCACTGTAAAAAAAACAAAACAAAAAACATATATATATATATATATATATATATATATATATATATATATATATAAGGCGGCACGGTGGCTTAGTGGTTAGCACGTTCGCCTCTCAGCGCTAGGGATTCCCGGTTCGAATCCCCATCTGGGTGGAGTTTCCATGTTCTCCCTGTGTCTGCCTGGGTTTCCTCCGGGTTCTCCGGTTTCCTCCCACAGTCCAAAAACATGGATCAAGTCAACTGAATTCTCAAAATTGCCCCATATAGAGTGTGTCTGTGTGAGTGTGTGCCCAGCGATGGATTGGCGCCCTGTCCTGGGTCTATCTGCCCAGCGCCCGAGACGTTCTCCCCTGGATGGGCATGGGGAACCCCACCGCGACCCTATTAGAGGATAAAGCGGGAGATAATGAATGAATGAATGAATATATATATATATATATAAATTAAAAATGATCTTGTCTATACATGGCTATACTATTCCAACCCAACAAAATCAGTTTTTACAGTTTGATTTAATGCAGCATGTATGGTCATTGTTTTTACAAAAATAAATATTTTATATATGTCTAGTACACACCTCTAGACCGCAGGTAGCCTCCAAATATCTGATGAATCAGTGTTGTTGCCTGCGTTTGCCTGTCCAGTCTGGCAAACAGAAGAAGTCAGTCAGTATCAAAAAACAAAAATAGTATTTCTTGGTACCACACAAGATGTTTGATTTGAATAATTTAAAAATTGGTTTGTACAAAGTGAATTCAGGTTTAGAATTTAACAGGAATGTATATAAAATGTTCCTAATATCACACATATTCTGGTAAGCAGTTAACTAACTTTGAGATAATAACATAAGTAATATAACTGAATGGAAGTAAGAGAACAGTGATAGATTGGCGCCCTTTCCTGGGTGTATCTGCCCATGGGGCAGACCCTAGTTTAGGATAAAGCGGAAGATAATGGATGGATGGAACTAAGAGAAAATGAAGTTTTGCAAGAGTTGCTTTTATGTCAATTATTTACACTGTCCTTTGATATTATTTTCACTCATGCCCACAGGTGTTAACCTACAGAAACGTAACTGTAATTAATATATAGCATAGATAAATCTCTGTCCTTTCTGTGCTCTCCGAGACTACCTCAGCGTTTTAGAGCACTTAAGTTAGAAACAATTCTTAATGCTTTATATACTCAATGCTCTGTGTTAATATTAGATGGTGTCTATTTACTTTCTGCAAAATTTTTGGACATTGTTTTGAGGAGTCGCTGCTTTCACCCATGACTGTAATTTCTGTCCTGTTCACTTCTTTACTAAAAATCAACAAATGTGGATTTTTATGACTTATAAATAAATACATAAACATATGTAACCAATTTTAAGTTAATGTGCACAATACACTTACAAATTCCCAGGCAAGCAGGACTTTTGCATAGCCTCCACTGTGTAGCGTAAAAATTCATGGGCATCTTCTTGGCTACCAAACCTGAAATGCTTTGCAATACCTAAATAAAAAATAAAACACATGGTTTTAGGAAACTGAATCAAAATGTAATTTTCTTTGTCAGAAATCTGTACTTACGTTTTAGTTCATTCAAGACGCCAATGGGTTTAATAACATTTCCAGAATTGGCAAACACCTGGGTGATGTGATTTTGCATAGTACACATCATGCAAAATCCAGACTCATGACCTTAAATTGAGGTGGGAACAGGTAAAAAATTAATTGTTTAAAATTTCTGTAAGATAATGAAGTTTTAATAGACATACTTTTGGAGCTATGTGCGATGACCTACATGTTTTGGAATGCTCTCTAGTAAGCATGTAATTAGCAAGAGGTGCCGTATAAGAAAGACACTGCAGAGCTGAGTTAAGAAAGCATGTATTTCCCAGGTTCTGGAGGCCTGCTCCAATACGATGGACTTGGTTCCATTTCAAGCTGAGTCGATCTGGTGGAAACAGAACTTTCTGGGGTAGGGCAATGCCATCACCACAGGCCGTCACTACTGTGTGGAAATTAAGACACATCACAAATCATTCAACTTCACCAGCTTTATATACACAGCATAATTAAAATAATCTCAGCAGTCAAAATGTTTTAAAAAAACTATGTGCTTGCCTTGTTCTTGGGGCCTCTCATTCTGTAGTGCTGTGGTGCTACCATACACAGCTGTTCCGATGCTGGGAGCTGTACAGGCTGTCTTTGCACTCATGAGCTCTGTGGCAGAGGAGCTGATACTCCAGCTGGAACTACTGCCATCCATGTCTCCGGAGGAGAAAGGAGTCAGGGAACCAGTGTGTGTGCACCGCACTGACTCAAAGTCAGACTTCTCCAAAGGTTTGTCAACTATGGTCATTGTTCATTTCTTAAAAAAATAAAAATATATTCAATTGTTTACATTTTTATCACATAGTTCTTGTTATAGATACATATGGTTTTACATGTGTTCCCTTTAAGACATGTTTGTGTAGATCAAAGCTATATTGTTATAGACACAAGTAAATTCCCTATACAAATTACATCAGCATGAGAACATGTGTTTGGTTTGTATGAAGCCCGTTTGCACCACTAAAAAGAAAAAGAAGACAAAAGTACCTCAGAAATCTGAGAGCCTGGTAAATTACTTCCTGCTATATGTGGTTCTTAACTTTCAAAATGGTTTACTGTTTACAGTATTTGTAAGTATACCACACACTTAATATATATATATATATATTTTTTTTTGTGTGTGTGTCTATATATATATATATATATATATATATATATATATATATATATATATATATATATATATATATATATATATATATATATATATACACACACACACACACAGACACACACACAAAATGCAGCATCATAGAATAAAGTGCAGGGTATACTTAAAATTATGTAATGAAATTGACTTGGGGCGACAAGGTGGCTTAGTGGTTAGCACATTCGTCTCTCAGCGCTAGGGATTCCCGGTTCGAATCCCCATCTGGGTGGAGTTTCCATGTTCTCCCCGTGTCTGCGTGGGTTTCCTCCGGGTTCTCCGGTTTCCTCCCACAGTTCAAAAACATGGATCAAGTTAATTGAATTCTCAAAAATTGCCCCATATAGAGTGTGTGTGTGTGAGTGAGTGTGTGCCCAGCGATGGATTGGCGCCCTGTCCTGGGTCTATCTGCCCAGCGCCCGAGACGTTCTCCCCTGGATGGGCATGAGGAAACCCAATGCGACCCTAATAGAGGATAAGCGGGAGATAATGAATGAATGAATGAATGAATGAATGAAAATGACTTGTGTGTGAATTAATGTCACAGCTTCAGGAAAGAAGCGCTTTGGTGCAGGACTTGACAGCAGATGCTCCTATAATGTCTACATTAATGTATGACGGTTTGCATGAGAAACTTCCATCCCGCTTGCGCTAGATGCACTAAAATGTGTGGGTAACTGAGTGCCAGTGATGCGCTGAGAAGTTTGCAGAACAGTTACCATAGTACAATAAGATGCAACGTCTCAGCAACATTAAATCAAGGGCATGGTCAAGCTTCTTTGGCTGTTTAAATAGATTTCATTTTTGAAAGTGAATCAGATTAGATGCCATGATATTGTAAAATCACAAAACACAATATTTTTAATTCTACGCTGTACAACCAAACTGCAAGCAACTTTACTGCTGTGATTTACTGACATGACGCACAGTTCACAGTAATTTAGTAAAATTTGTAAATAAATGTGGCATTATTACAAATAAGATCTGTAAACAGTAAACTATTTAGGACGTTACAAAACGTAATTTACAGCGATCTGTGTGTATATAGGCATGATGCACGCATGCGCAGTCCAACGTGATATAAAGTCAGAATTCTGAGATACTTTTGTCTTTTTTTCCTTCTTCGTGGCAGAAATAGGCTTTCATATGTTTTTTGCAAAAATATAGCTCTTTTAAGGCAAGAATTGTTAAAGGCTTGGAATTAAAATTGTACAAATTTGACCATATTTTGCATTTATTCCATTCCATCGTTCTGCTTAGGTGTGGCTTTACGGTTTTGAAGCTAAACCGCTCAAGTTTAGAATGTTTAGTGTAATGGTTTTAAGGGAATAATTAAATAATAATAATAATAATTAACGGGTTTACTATGTGTAAATAAAAAACAAATGTTTTATATCGTGCTGGTCACCGCTCACTATTGACACGATCCTACAATAAATTACGTAACAGCGCTTAAATCATCTTAACGTACCATCACCTGCTAAAAACCTGTTTAGCTAAAGATGAATAACTTTTAAAATGTAAGCACCTATTTCAGTTGGTCGTTAAAACCTTATGAAATATTAAAGCGTATAAAATATAGCTTAATAAAGCTGCTTAGAATGAGTGAGTTATTAATACACATCATTCCGCCCGGCGAGCCAGCGGCATCACGTGACTTGCGGGAAACTCAATCGACGCGTCGTCTATAACCAAACCTTGAACTTCAATCAAACTGCCACTATGGTTAAAAAGATTGTACATTTTGACCCAACAATTCGATATCGAGGTGCTTCTTTGACTATTACTCGTATTGGTTAGTTTTTGACCCGGTTACTAGGTTAGCATTAGCCGTCGGTATGAATGGACGGCGTTACGTCTGCGATTCGGCAACGAAATGAGAGCCTTTCATTAAATTCGCGTTTGATTTATTATCTGCGCAGTTTCTGGTTATGGTCTTTGTTTATCCGCAATGTGTTGTTGGTATAGCGTCGGTTTGCGCCGCGCCGTGTGTTTGTCCACGCGGCTAACAGCCTCGCGACAAACACTCCCACTCCCACAGACTACAGTAACAGTTGCTAGCGCGGAGTTAGCGGCGGATGTCCACGAAACCCGCACACAGACCAAGCGCCGGATGAACACTATAGACATACAGCGCTGCGGCTGGAGTAATTCCACCACACTGTCCTAATAAAAACGTTGGTAACTGTGTAATTTTAAACAACGCAGACATTAATTACCTTCAAAACACACTGACACATAACTGTACTAAATGTGTTATATAACGTACTTTGGGGTAAAGACGTGATAGTATTATTTCAGAATGTTATGTGAACCCACTAGTTAGTAAAGAAGTGTGCGGGTTCGGACTAGTACGAGTGTGCTGCGTTACCAACGGTGGCGCACTATATTAACATACTAATAAGTCCAGGGGCTTCAGACGCACGTATCACGGTGAACAAGAGACAATTGCTGCTGCACAGCCACCGCGCGTGGGGACGATAAGGGAGGCAAGGAAAAGGGGGTAGAAGGCAACCCGCAGTTATAAAGCGCGGGATTTTGGGCTGCAGCACTGTAGCTGGCGGAGACCCGAATAGGAGGAGCACGACATTTAAAAATCGCCGGTGCGCGGTGTTCGAGAATCTTTAGCTCAGCTAGCTCCGTGCTAGCGACATAACACCGCGCACACACCGGCGCTCCTGGTCCCCGCCGCAGTCCCGCACGTCGCCAACGGAGCGCTTACAGAAAAGAAATGCCGCTCGCTGAAGCTATGGAACTGCACAAAGACACATACCTGTGTTTTATTAATATGATTTAGCTCCGTTCGTCCATTTTAATATCCAGAAAGCGTCCGGCGGTGAACAATGACGTAGTTTCCCCACGGCTACATCCGGGTAACTGTTCTTCCAACCAACCAGTGTGGGGCCCGTAGATGCGCGTCTGAAGCGCCGCCATAGAGCAGCGCTGCTCTGATTTGCGCTCCTGATGGTTTCCCTCGTTTTTCTCCTCCACATGGCGAGCAGAGACTTCATCTGCAGTTTCACATCAACACAAATGTTACTGTCTTAGGCGGACTACGGAATGTAAAGATCATTCATTCAGATCTTTCATCTTATACATCATAAGCCTCAAGGAGCTGGAGGAAACCCTGAACAATTTCAGTACTATAAAAACTATCTATATTTTTGTAATTTAAAAAATCTGAATACGTTATTGATCCCGGGGGAAATTGCTGATGTTACAATATAACAAAATGAAAATAGTGCAGCTTAATTTCCTTATACCAGGTATAATGACAATAAAGCTATTCTGAAAACACCTATAGATAAACTATTTGCTTTAATCGTAGCCATAACTCTATCATGACTACCGGTTTTGCAATCATTTTCCAGTTTCTGGACATTTTCTAGGTTTTTTTTTTTTTTTGCACAAACTTGTTTGTGGGGTTTAAAAATAAAAATATATTTCTGCATTAATTTGACATAAAACTCCAACAAAATTTAAAAGAAAATCTATTAATAGATGGATAGAACTGAAAAGATATGTTAATCTGTTAATTTAATTACATTAATTACCTTTATTTTTAGAAGAGATCAAGAGCCTTGGTTTAGTTTTACAGGTGTCTTAACGGTGAAGAGCACACCTCAAAAGCTGAACAAATGTACTAAATTACGAGGTACCAACCATTAAGATTTTAGTATTTTTAGTTCTTTGTAGAATACTAACAATAAGAAGCTTTTTAACAGTGTAAATAAGATATGCAATATTTGTTTCAGTTTAGAAGGAGTGCCTGCTCAATAAAGACATTATTTTAATCTGTATTTTAGAAGATCACACTTTTGTTTTACCTGTATTAGGATGTGTATTAGTTAATTGATTGGCATGTGTACTGAGCAAGATACACAGATTTCATCATGTAAAACAAATTTGGACGTAGTGACTTCATTTAGCAGTGCATAGTTCTACTGTCTTCTACTGTCCACTAAAGCACTAACTACTCATCTACCCTCCTTAAGGTGAGGAAAAGTACAGTATTTATAAATTTACAAACCAACAGCCTTAGGTTTTTGGGGTTAAGTAGAGTAAAAGTTGAGAGCATGGTTAGTGGGTACATAAAAGTTTACTAGACTTTTGTACCATGTTTTTAAAACATATCTTTTTATTTTACAATTAAGACTGTACACATTGGCAATATGGAACAATTGCAAAAAATAAATACATGGAAACCTGTGCATTAAAAGTCTATTATTACAGATACAAACATGAAACTTCAAGTTTTGTTTGAATTGGGCGTTTCATTCTGTGGACGCTGGAGCTCAGATATTTGTCTTCTAAGTAGAAGAAGTTCTTCCTCCTGCTCATCAATCCTTTGCTGCAAATTATGAATCACCTGGTAATAAATAAATAAATATATTGTCATTCATTCAGGCGAATTAAAACTTTCTATTTGTATATTATATTTTCTGTGGTTATTTGTTACATGTTTCAGCACAGTCAGCAGAAAAAGGTGTTTACATTAGTGCTTTCAGAGTTAACACATCGGATTAAATTGATATATTTAATGCTGTTAAAAAAAAACAAAAAACACAAGAACTTGTAAAAAGTGTCCACATGATTAAATTCTTTCCTGATACAATGTAAATGGTTTCATCTTTACTGACACATTAAGAGTTAGTAGTCATAAATTTTATTATTTACACTGTAAGTGAATCTAAGAAGTCTGCCTTTCGAGCTGACAGTCAAATGTGATGCCTTAGTGCCAATTTAGTGGCACTAAATTAGTAGCCAATTTAACATAACAAACAGTGAATTTTATATAGTTTAATGATTTTAATAGATAGAAAATATTTTTGTTTGGTGTTTTTACTTTGGTTGAAATGCAGTGGAAGTCAGTCCAATCTGGTGAGGCTAGTTGTGCACCATATATATTTTTTTTTTACGTCTTAAGTGAAATCATACCATGTCTTTGTTGCCAAATAGCTCACTTTGCAGTAGTTGGGTAGCACTGGGTCTCAACAAGGGGTCCAAGTTTGTCAGCAGTTTAATGTATTTAGTCAGGACTGGCCAGTTCTCAGAAAGACTTTCTGGGATCTTTCCCTTTCTAAGGTCTGTAAGTGTTTGCACACGTTCCATCTCTGTTGTGAAAGGTTGGAACAGCTCTACAGCAATCACCCCCACACTATACATATCTGACTGCAAAAAAAAAAAAAAAAAAATCACATGACTGTTAACAGCAGCACTTAAAACTTAAAAACTAATATCAGAAAATGATTTATGAAATTCAAACAAGATTCAAGATATTAACATGCAAACTTACTTTTGAGTCATAATAAGAGCCCTCAAACTGCTCTGGAGAAGCATAAACAAATGTTCCAACACCAGCAGTGTGTGCCGACTCTGGAAAACAAGATAAGTCAGACAATGTGCAATGATATGCAACCCAGTCCAAGGCTAACATCTAAAAGTTACGCATGTACTGTAATAGTTGAATGTTTAGCTTAACATATTAGGCATTTAAGGAAAAAAAAACATTCAGGTTTGAAAAATAAATAAATAAATAAAAAATTATGTAGCATACACTGATTTTCCTTTATAGTGCTACATAGTTCACACCTGTGCAAATGTCTGTGTAAGAAGCTGAAGGGGTCTGTTGCTTCTCTTTCATAACAATATCTGTACAAGCCAATCCAAAATCTCCTATCTTCACATGACACCCATTGCCAAGCAGGAAAATATTGCTAGGCTGAAAGCAAGCAAACAAAAACATATTAAACTTAACAATAGCCAAAAAGTATAGTTTTACATGCACAGTCTGTGTTGAGTGAGTCACTTTTAAAACACAAAACATTATGATTATACTAGATACATATGCGTGACTGCTTTGACTTCCACTACAGACAGCTAACACAGTCTGGTTCAAAAAACTCTTGTGTTGAGAGTTGTGTTCACCCACAACTCTCAAAAATACATTAAACCACAAGCGAGCTCAAAACCAAATCATCAACAGATGAATAGAGTGGTGCGTGAGCAAAGACTTCTTGAACAGTGATTAACAGCAAAATTGCGCATAAATTTTGATTACGTGTGCACAAGACTAAATTTAATGCTCAGCCTTTTTGACATTTTTGATTTCATGCCATACCGTAGATCACCGTAAATCCTATAGAAACGGGCAAAGACCAAAAAACACAAGCCAGAAGTAAATTAAAAGTTAAGGGGTACACACTAAGCATGCCATGCTATGTGTAGCTCTGTTTAGAGGCAGAGCATGGACCGAGAGTGGAAACAATACAAGGAAGATTATTTTGAGTGTGCATACTCGAGCCATATATTCAGCCTGTTGCAGTACAGCAATTTCCCCCCAGGGATCAATTAAGTATTCTGATTCAAATCAACCGTGTTGGAAGATTTTGGGTTCCCTGTGAATTACAGCAGCGTGGGTACATCGAACAGATTTTTTGTTTTTTGATGTTGTGCAGTAGTTGTGGGGTGTATTCAGGAAAACATTTCGAATGTGCTAACACATATTTCGCAGAATCATTCACATGTGCTGATAATCAGAGCTAATAAAAACCTGCAACCCAACTAATTTTAAACACTAATTTGACATCTTTTTTCAAGTGAGTAACGATTTTATTTTGTGAGTGAACATGTGTGCGCTCAATCCTCCACTCCCTAGATGGGAAATCAGACAGGAACAAATCCATTACTGAAGCAATAAGTATGTATAAACCCTTCCCACTCTGTATTAAACACTTCATATGCTGAAATCTTAAACTTATGAAAATTTAGCAACATAGCGAGAACTCTAAAACAGAATTCGACCAAAAAAAAAAAAAAAAAAACAGTGAAGACACAAAAAAGTATTCAAGATATATGAATATGCTGTAGTAAAGGACCCTGGTTTGCAGCTTTGAATAAAAGTGCTTGCCGATGAAAAAAATTGGCCTGCCCCTGCTGTACCCTATTCACACCAATCAAACTATGAGGTCCATACCATGTTGTGAACCAAACCATGAATTTTATTTACAGTTACACCCCTAATACAGAGGCATAATGAATCTCTTTTCATAGATGCTACAGCATAACAAACCTATTTAATCTAAATTGCACCTACCTTAAGGTCTCTGTGCATGATTCCACGAGAGTGAATATGTTCCACTCCTTCAAGCATTTTTTTAAAAACATTAATTGGATCTGTAAAAAAAAAAAAAAAGGTGTGAAATTGTAAAACGTGTTAATAATGCACACATGATCATGAAAAGTGCCAAAGCAGATAAGCTTTAGTAAAAACAATTAATCTACATGATGTAAATCAGCAATTTATTATGAGCATGTGTACTAAAAAAAGTAAAAACACAAAAATCATATGATTAAAAAGTCTGGACAACTTTGTTTACTGTCAGATTCCTGTTGATTCCTGTTTTGATAGACTTAGGATAATTTGGGAACAGGACATTAAACAACAATTTGACAGTGAAGCCTGGCAAGCTATCTCCAGTAGGGTGTTTCCGAAATGCATCTCCTTCAAGATCTCCTTTATGCCCTAAATGTAAATGTAATATAGGCACTGTAATGCATATGTTTTGGTATTGTCCCAAAATTCAAGTTTTTTGGAAGGATGTACACTCCTTTTATTATAATAGACAAGCAGGCATGTTTTTCTCCCAGCTTTTACCTCTTGTACTTAAACCCTAAGAATACACAAAATAGCAGATTAGAACGCCTGATGACTGTCTTACTTTATTTAGCTAAAAAGTGCATATTGCGGTTATGGATGTCTCCAGCAGCCCCTACAAAAAATCAGTGGCTGTTCTGCCCCTGGAAAAACTAACATTTTAAATACATCATCAAGCCGATAGATTTTGGGAGATCTGGTCTCCAGTGGGTACATTACTGGGATTGTCACGAAAACATATCTACTTCTTAACCAGTGCACTGTTGTATTTTACTTGGGGTACATGCTTTTTTTTACCTCGGAGGCTGTAAATGTTAAACTCATTCTTCTTAATATTTATCATTCTATGTGTACGCATATGTATATTTTTCCTTTCTGTATAGTAGGGCAGCAGACTTATTTTATTTTACTTTGTTTAATTTTATTTGATCTACTTATGTTTTTTTTTTTTTACTATTATTCATTGTTTTTGTTTTCATTGTAATTCTTTGAATTTGTCCTTATTGTAACTATGTATCTTACTTACCAATAAAACCAAAAAAAAAAAAAAAGTCTGGACAGCTCTCTTAATCTTGAGTCCACCCAGTCCACTAAAGTTACCACTGTGGGCCTTTAAGCAAGGCTCTATAACCTCATTTCTTCAGGGAAGCTGTATTGTGTATTGTGTATGAACCTGAGCTCTGACACAAACCATTAAATCCAAGATAATTGTAAGTCCATCCATCCATCCATTATCTTCCGCTTTATCCTATATTAGGGTCGCGTGGGGGGGGGGGGGTTCTCCATGCCCATTCAGGGGAGAACGTTTCGGGCGCAGGGCAGATGCACCCAGGACAGGGCGCCAATCTATCGCTGGGCACACACTCACACACACAGACATGCACACTATAAAAAGGGGGGAATTTGGAGAACTCAATTGATTTAATCCATGTTTTTGGAGAGTGGGAGGAATCCGGAGAACCCGAAGGAAACCCACGCGGAACACAGGGAGAAGATGGAAACTCCACCAAGATAGGGATTCGAACCAGAAATCCCTAGTGCTGAGAGGCGAACGTGCTAACCACTAAGCCACCGTGCCGCCCGTATTTGTAAGTCACATTTCAATAGTTATTCAATAGTCAATTGAAATAACCAAATGTAATGTAAATGTTTTGTTGTATGAATTATTTGATGTAGGTAATATATCACATTAATCACCAAAAATATGGCCACTTGTGATTTAAGTGATTTTGCCTGTGGCATTACTGCCAAGCTATTGGTAAGAAGGAACACATCTCAGAATGTACAACACATTAATTCTTAAAGCTGATTTTAGAAGAAATACCTAAATTGAGTATAATGTTCATTAAAAATGTTTTGGTAACTGATTGCAAGTAAATACTGACCTGCTAACAGTTTGTGTTCTGGGTCCGACCTAAAGTTCCTGTCCTGAATCAAGTCTTTTAAAGACAGCTCACACAGTTGCATTTGGATGTACAGCATTAAATGGAACTGAACCTAAAATAATGAAAGAGTATTTTAAATCACATTTGCTATAAGAAATTACTATCTTTGTCTTGTTAATAAACAATTTACCTCATCTGGATGATTTTCAGCCCAGTGCTGACCACTCATACCACTGAAGGAGTTGTTAATCAGTTTCACTCTCTTGTCAAGCTTGGATCCATTGTCTGACAGAGATGAGCTGTCCCAGTTAAGCACCGGACAGGGGTCTACAGCAACTTGAGACTTTTCCAGGAAGACACACGGAACATAGTTTCGTGGGTCTTGCACATTTTTTGGACACATAGCCCAGCTTTCTTGCTTTGTTTCTGATTTCATGGAGATGTTCGTTGAAGATGCTTGGCTTTTTTGGTCATTTGTACATTCTGAGTTTTCAAAAACAATGGATGATTCACTGTCCTCATCAGAATGTCTGAAAAAAAGATTTGTGATTTATGTTGTTACAACTGAACTATTGCTCAAAGTTTAGCATAAAAGATAGATGAAGTGCTTGAAAACCTATTGTTTTTGCTTAGATTTTCTTCTTCTTTTTCTTCTTCTCGTTATCATTGTTTTTCTCCGGTAAAACACATTAGACATCCAAGACTTAAATCTCAAAGACACCAAACTCTGATAACAAAATTTACACCGATTGGCCTATAGGTAGTGCTAAAATGTTGCAAACTGCGTTTAGGTTTCTAACTTCTACTCAAACATTTTCAGAACACACACATTTTTTTCCAGACTCACTAACTTTAAAAATACAACATTGCAATTTGGACCTATGCCCACTTCAATTTTTGCCAATTAGCAAAATTTACTATTGCAAACTAGTACTAGTGTTCAGTTTATTTAAGCAGGCCTAACTAATTAAAGAAAATTGTCATATAGACCATAATTAAATTGTTAACTGCCTGTGTGCACTAAGACAAACACATTATATTATATATGCACATTTAAAATCATGTACATACATTTCATTTTTTCCATTAGATTAAGTTTTTATTTTTAATGAAGTCCAAGTATACTTACTTTTCTATATGTAATGATTCTTCCAAAGTGTGAATGGATGTTGAACTTAATGATTTTATACCTGCAATACAGTGATAATATTTCATGCAAAATTAAAAAGGATACAGGGTGTTCTGGTCATGGTCAAAATTAGCAGCAGCCATTCACATAGCAGCCCTCTGAAATAACCAATCTCACAATACACAATAATGAATCTGAGATTTTAAAGTTTTGTACAACTGCCTTTAAGTTTATGAATTGTTCATTTTTTATAATATATTTTCTGTTAAATTCAGACAGAAAAGTGATCATCACAGTGAATACACACCGGAGTTCTATGTTCCTTTTAAAAAATCTTATTAAATGACTAAATGTGTTTAATGTACAAACTTAAGTTCCAGAAAAGTTGTGAAACAGAAAAACTAAAATTTGCAATTTGTTCAATCAAGTTAGGTTAAGGCAGAGGAAAATTAAGCACTGGGCTACATTGGTTTTTATTTAAAATGATTTTTGAATAATTTGAAAATTAAAGTTAATTGTTGCACTTCTTGGGTGTTGCAGGAATTCAGAAATGACAGATTTCAGATTATTTTATTGTATGAAAGAATTTTTATCGTTCATTAACTTTAAATGGTTTATACAATTCAGAAGTTTTTCCTACTTCTTAAAATATGTAGTAAATGTAAGTTTTGACTTTACAATTGCACAATATCGGTGCTTAAAGGGACCTAGCCTCAGCACCACAACCAAGAAGTGTTAAAATATTTAACTAAAATGCAAATTCATTTAGACAGATTATGTCTAAAGGTGGACCGCTTTTGTACCCATGAGGCCAAACAGCCACACCCTCTGCTTGCACTGTTGCTGGGTTCCAGTACTTTTAGCTGGGATTGTAAAAATGGTGCATCATATTAATTCATGTTAAAATTCGCCTTCTACAATTAAGTAAAAATGCAGCATAAAAAAATAAAGAATGTGACTTTTCACAAACTGTGAGGTGATGGTTCAATTTGTTTCAGGTTACAGGTTATTGACATTGATCATCACTTTATAAAAATGTATTCAAAATTGAAAAAAAAATGCACTAAAAGCAGGAAAAACACAAACACTTACTTATTCTGCATGGTTATAGAGTATATCACTATGTTATATCCAAACACCTCTCACAAATACAAATGTACACAAAAAAAGCATGAGTATTAGGTCATAATTTAAACCACAAAGAGTCTCACTACTAACCATACTATAATAGCATTTAAATCTAAATGTACCAATGGAAAATTTAAATCTGGTCTGATCTGCACATAAGTGATTGATTTTTTTGTGTTACATATCATCATCATCTTCACTGCTGGATAATAAATATTTTTTTAAAAATCACAACAAACATTTATACAAATTAGAGTTACAGAGTTAATATACTGATCGATTTTGTGAAGTTGATCTACTTACTAGTCACAGGAGGTTGTACATGTTCTAGCCATGCCGTGTGATACCCAACTATGTTTGGATGCTGAAGACTGGACAGAACTTTGACTTCTTGCAGAACCTGCAGCAGACCACCGACAAATGACTTTACTGAAAGTTTAACTGATTGTATATTATAAACCAAATATTTCAAAGTTACAGTAAATCATTAGAATGAACACTCACCTTCATACAATCTCCTCGGGTCACATTCCTAATAAGTATCTTTTTAACAG
Source organism: Corydoras maculifer (assembly GCA_019802435.1). Lineage (NCBI taxonomy): Eukaryota > Metazoa > Chordata > Actinopteri > Siluriformes > Callichthyidae > Corydoras > Corydoras maculifer. The sequence goes on from JAFMOD010000271.1 coordinate 2,602,904, forward strand.
CATATTCCTGACCATCCAACTTGTTTTTAACCTGATAAAAAAATCAGTAAAGCAGCTTCTTTGAACCTATTCAGCAGTATACATACACTTTCACAAACATGAATCACAAGACCTAATTTCCCTTACCTTAAACACCTTTCCATATGATCCTTTACCCAAAGCAGAGATTTCTTCAAATTCACTGAGGTAACGAGAGGTTCGTGCTTGAAAATAACCATCTTTAGTTCTGAAGTGGAAAAAGCCAGAAGCAAATGATGATAAACCTCTTGTAAAATAAAAAAATGTATTACAAAAATCACATTTCACATTACTTTACCTAAGTATAGGATTCTGTGAATCTGCATTTAAGCAC
>JAFMOD010000271.1:2608255-2630909 GCA_019802435.1 Corydoras maculifer
AAATGGCCAAGAAAAAGAAATTACTATAGACCCAACAATGTTTTTGTTGTTAAATCATAACTGTGGCCCCTAAACTTTCAGCTTGGAACCTGCTCGATCCATTAAAGCAATTGACAAACACTCAGTTCATCAGATCTGCTCAGGGCAGGTGGTGTTGACTTTGGCAACAGCTGTAAAGGAGCTGGTAGAGAATAGCATTGATGCTGGTGCTACACAAGTTGGTGAGTAGTGGCTTTACTGTATGTCACTTAAGGTGCAAGACCACCAAGTTTGCATGTATTATAATGAAATTAACCTGTTTTTCTGGATCATTAGACATTAAGCTTAAAGAAAATGGGACAGAGTTGGTTGAAGTCTCAGATAATGGACAGGGAGTGGAGGAGGAGAATTTTGAGGGCCTGGGTAAGTTACATTAATGACATACTTTAATTTGTATTAAAAGCATATATTTCTTGCTGTGCAATGGTTTAATATGTGCACCTGTGTATTAACAGCTTTAAAGCATCACACATCTAAACTAAGAGATTTTGCTGACTTAATCCATGTTGAGACATTTGGTTTCCGTGGTGAAGCCCTCAGCTCTCTGTGTGCTCTCAGGTATTATGTTTCTTTTATTATTACGGTCTTCGTTTACTATTACTATAGAAATTATTGTAATTATAGGTGACTGAGTAACAGCAAATAATTAACTTGGTGCTGTAAATATGCTGTCAAATGGACAACAATGTACACTTTAGAGGTTTTTTTCTGAAGTGATGGTTAATTAATCTTTACTATGGAATGGTTTCAAATCCATATTCCAACTTTTGTAACTGGATCAGTATCAGTTCTGAATTTTGTTAGCCGCAAACACTTAATAAATTAATAAATGAAGAGGGATCTCCTTTAAACTTGTATATTGTGCTGTAGTACACACTGTCTGGCCAAAAGAATGTAACCATTTATTATATTGCAATAAATTAGTGAGTTGATTTTTTTTTTTAGGGCCAAAATGGCTAGATTTATCACTTGCATGAATGTGCATTCATGTTTGTGAGTTCTTGTGTGTGGTGTATTACTATAATGTATTAGTTAAAAGTTTATTGCTTCCAGGGCTGGATTGGTAATCTGGCATACCAGGCACTTTCCTAACATCTAACATTTCAGTGTTAAGACACATTTTCTTACCTGAACTTATTTCCTTAATCTTCTGACAATTTGAAATGATCTTCTGACAATTTTTAGGATTGTTCTCTAACTCAACCTGAGTTTAAACTGAACACAAATGATCTGACATTTTAAGTGACATTCCTTTAGTTTTATCACTATAACAACTACCACTATTAACAATCTCAGATTATTGAGAATGTTCCATTATTCTCTGTGGACTAGAGGATTTAAAAAACCTGGAAAATAAAATTAGTTTGTAGTTTGGACATATTTTTGGGTGTTTTTTTTTACTCACTTTTGTCTATACCACAATGTTATTCCTTTATTCTACAGCTTTAAATACATGCTAATTTGACTATTATGCAAATTAGTTGACATTATTTAGTGACTTTTAGGACATCTTTGCTATGTAAGTGTAAAATAAAAGATAAAGTATTAGGAAAATGTATGCCTACATTGAATAAAAGTAACACAGTATTACATGCTTTAAAGACATAGTTGCGTTTCATGAGTTCTATTTTAACCTGATACAAATAAATTGTAGAACTTTTTAAAGAAGCACCATCTGAAGAGTTAGAGATGAACTGCTATATCAGGGAAATTCTGAAAATAGAACATACCTAAGGAGGTAGAACAACAGTATGTTGATTAAATTTACTTACATTGGTTATTAGATAGACTAAATTAATGATTACATGTAAATTTCTAAAAAGCCTAAAGGTTTTTTTTCCCCCCAATATGATGCTGTTATTATTTATTTGGTTGTAAGCAGGTCTGAAGTGAATCCCAGCCCTTCTTTTTTAGTTATCTTGGTTTGAATTATGCATAATGTGAGCCTTTTCTGATTATTAAAATAAAATAACCTTACAATGTAGAATAGAATAAAAAAATAGAGTAAGGGAACACATACAGGAATCACTAGACGGTTGTGCTCCACTAATTATGAGGGGTTGGTCTGAGCTAAAAATGCCAGGGCTGATAATTTTTTGTCCCCTCATGGGAAGAACAGTGGGTAAACACAAACAAAATTACATACTTTTACACTTAAGGGCAATGCAGTTTCATCAAATTGATCTACCAGCATACTCTTGGGGTCTGGTAGTTAATTGAAACTCCTGGTAGAAACCTGAAAGAACCTGGGAAAAGAAGCTCACGAGTGCACTAATTACTCTCAAAATCTGTCTGCAGTGAACTGACTGTTGTGACCTGTCATGAAAAAAGTCAAGTAGGAACTAGACTGGTCTTTGATCACAATGGTCATTTGACTCAGCGAGCTCCTCATCCCCGACAGCAGGGCACCACTGTCGGCCTTCAACAGCTCTTCTTCACTCTGCCGGTTCGACACAAAGAATTCCAGCGCAATATCAAAAAGGTTCCCTGGCAGTTTAAATAAAGACACATAATGCTGCATTTGAGACTTGACTATGTGAGTTACTGTGCTATTTTTGCTACTCAGGAATTCTCAAAAATGGTTCATGTCCTGCAGTCATACTGTATCATCTCTACTGGTGTACGTATCACATGCACTAATCAGATTGGTCAAGGCAAGCGCAACACTGTGGTCTGCACAAGTGGAAGTCCTAGCATGAGAGACAACATTGGAGCATTATTTGGGCCTAAACAGGTAAGAATTGCAGTTCAGGGACACATTTTAATGCTGTCTAATGTGTTTCCCACTTGCAGAATTAATGGTCAAAAGTTTTGGAACATGTACTGCATGTAGAGAATCTGGTTTTCAGATTCCAGATAGTGTGTGCCACCATGGTGGGACCAATAAAGTTATCTTAATTACCTAGACATATTTTAAGTAATTAAAAAAAATTATAAATATACATGCTGTTAACCAGGAAGGCTATTTTTCTAGTTATTACTGGGCCTTAGTGCACAAAGCAAGGTCTAAAACACTAGGTTGGGTAAGTTTGGAGCAAAAGAACTTGTCCTATTGCACTTTTGAGATGAACTAGTTTGTGAGACAGACAATTTTGTTCAAAATCAGTTTATAACTTTATAGTTGCTGGCCTTAATAAATGGGCAGAGATTCACACAGACTCTTATAGAGACTTCCCTTACAATGTAATGTCATAAAAGTTGCTTATACTGTAGATATATTAGGGATGTGGTAGGTAATGTTAAGGTGTCGCAATACTTATATATTTTAGACATAACCTTTCATTTTTTTATACAGCTTCAGAGTCTGATTCCTTTTCAACAATTGTCTCCCACTGAAAGCATTAAAGAGGATTATGGCTTAACCGAGTCAGAGCTTCCAAAAGACCTTTTCATGTGAGTGTGTTTATCTGTATAAATCATTAGGTAAAATTTAATTCTATAATGACACAGGAAGGATCTTTGGCAGATGGATTATGCACTGATAAAAAAGGACAATACAGGACTTTTGCTGAATATTAACACTAAATATTATGTAAATCAAAGTAAAATACATATTTGCATATTTGTTTGGAAAGAGCGGCGGCACGGTGGCTTAGTGGTTAGCACGTTCGCCTCTCAGCGCTAGGGATTCCCGGTTCGAATCCCCATCTGGGTGGAGTTTCCATGTTCTCCCCGTGTCTGCGGGGTTTCCTCCGGGTTCTCCGGTTTCCTCCCACAGTCCAAAAACATGGATCAAGTTAATTGAATTCTCAAAAAATTGCCCCCTATAGAGTGTGTCTGTGTGAGTGAGTGTGTGCCCAGCGATGGATTGGCACCCTGTCCTGGGTCTATCTGCCCAGCGCCCGAGACGTTCTCCCCTGGATGGGCATGGGGAACCCCACCGCGACCCTGATAGAGGATAAGTGGGAGATAATGAATGAATGAATGTTTGGAAAGAAAAGTAGGGTTTTTTTTTGGGAGGACGTAGTAAACAGTTAAGTGTTCTGCACATGTAACTATTTTAGTTCTATGCAAGTTGAGCCACTTGGTTTAATCCTATTTTATGAATTTTGGCACAATGATTTGAGGGCGCCAATCCATAGCTGGGCACACACTCACTCACACAGACACACACTATACGGGGCAATTTTGAGAATTCAATTAACTTGATCCATGTTTTTGGACTGTGGGAGGAAACCCATGCAGACACGGGAAGAACATGGAAACTCCACCCAGATGAGGATTCGATCCGTGAATTCCTAGCGCTGAGAGGCGAACGTGCTAACCACTAAGCCACCGTGCCGCCACTTTAAAATATTGTAAATGAAAAGATTTAAAAAATTTAAAAGATTTTAAATATTTTTTTATAGTTGTATAGTTGATCTCAAATAATTATAACACATTTTAGAACAATCTTGTTAATAAAGTTTGAATGTGAGGTAATATATTAAAAGTTTCTCAGGCAACACGTTATTTTGGTGAAGGGTTTAGATTTATGGTTCAAAACCATTTATAAAAAAGTATAAAAAAATTAATTAAATCTGGACATCTCTTTACAGAATTGCAATATGTATAGAATAAGCATCTATATGTATCGTAAGGGTTTAAGCCATACTTACTTTGTGGTGCTGTACAGTACATGCATGTTAGATAAATGTAGTGTTTGACTGATTACTTGTTATTGTACGATTGTATTCCAGCATTTCTGGTTTTGTGTCTAAAGCTGATCATGGTGTGGGAAGGAGTGCCAGTGACAGGCAGTTCTTTTTTATTAATAAAAGACCCTGTGACCCATCCAAGGTATTCTCATACACATCAGTTCCTTTTACACAGTGAGTGTGTTTACATACTCACTTATAATAGCATCAGATTTTCTATGTGGTGAATTTCGTTAAACATTGTTTTTTTTTCTACAGGTTTCCAAACTTGTAAATGAAGTCTATCACATGTTCAACCGACATCAGTATCCCTTTGTTGCCCTTAACATCACTGTTGCTTCAGGTGGGAAATATAAATAACTTTCTGTACAATCAATTGTACAATTCAATAAATACTCACAAAGTGTGTAGTCAAAACAAGGTGCTATGACACATTAAAAGTCAAAATGAAAACCTGAGCCATCTTAGAAAAAGGAAAGGTAAGTTATTGGATTATTATTTTTGGTATTTTCGGAGTTTGATCTATGTAAACATGATGGATGATGGCTCTTCCATTATAGTTATCAGTTGCCCAAAAGCACATCTCATTAATACATTTTAAATGTAGAGCAATGTCTTCACTTTTTGCCTCAGAGTAAGCGAATACTTGTGTACTATTAAGAATGAATTGTGTTTGAAAGGGATATCGTTTCATCGGTATGGGCTGCAACATTATTTTAAAGTTAAAACAAGATGTCATGGTGCCAATGATTTTATTTACATATATATTTTTCCCCACAATAGTTTTATATAATTAATACTGTTTCTATTGTAGGCTGGAAATTTTGTTCTTTTTAATCAATGAACATCCCTGGCATTACTTTTATTTTTGGTTTCATTCCTCTTACCCATAACGCAGATTGTGTGGACGTGAACGTCACACCGGACAAGCGGCAGATTTTTTTGCAAGATGAGAAACTGTTGCTGGCCATTCTGAAAAGCTCTCTTATTGCTTTGTATGAGACTGGTGTCAATAAGATCAGTCTAAATCACACAACACCACTTCGAGGCAGTATGTATACATTTATTAAATTCTTTTACATTTAATGTGGCTTTATTCAGAATCCTAGTATTTATATCATTTGTCTGTTTCTGTAAGGTTTTTCACAACATGCTGACAGTTCAGTGGACAGTCCAGAAGTTCCTGAAAGATCCCTGCAGTCTGACATGGCTTTAGGAGATCATTTAGAAAAAAATCATTTAACACCAAAGACATCTTTTAAATTGGCTGAACTAAAAGCAGCATTTTCTAAGCAGCAATTTTCATGTGTTGGGGAGGGGCCTTCTAAAAGTAAACCCGCCAACAATCCAACTCAAAAAAAGATGCAGTCATTTTTCAGTTACCCTCAGAAAACATCTTTTATTCATTCATCTTCAAGATCTCCATCAAATGTTGCTTTAATGAAAGCAAGTTCCACACTAAAAGCTGTAAAATTAGACCAGATCAGCAGTGAGGAGAATTCAGATTCAAATCTGTCAGAGCAAGAGGCTCGACTTTTAGAAACTGTCACAGACAGCTCTCCATCACTGCACTCCACCTCAGAGGAGTCTGGTGTGAAAACCCAGCCTTACATTGCATTAGAGACTATGGTGCCTGAAGGTCTGAAAACTTCAGAACAGGAGAACTTTACTAGTCCTGAATTGATCAGCAGTCCTGTGGCAAAAAAATGTAGGTGGGATGCATCTGAAGAAGTTCAAGATTATGGGACCAGTGAAGTTTCTGGAGGACTTTTTGACAGTCCTGTCGGAATGAATAAAAAAACCATGCCCATGCACTTTTCAATGACTGAGCTTACTAGAAGGATGGCACAACTGAAGACACTACAGAGACATCAAAATGATCAAGAACCAAAATATAGACGTTTTAGGGCAAAGATTAACCCCGGCGAAAATCAGAGTGCTGAAGAGGAGCTAAAGAAAGAGATAAGGTTGTTTACCTGTTTCACTTTGTTTTTAAAGGATGGAGGAGTGCTATTGCTTTCTTTAATTCAATTCTAATCATATATTATCAGCAGTATATTATCAGCCCATTATTGAGTGAAAATGTAAATGGATAGCAGGAAAAACATAAAAAAAAGTACAGGACAGATTACATGAAATGTTATTAATTCGTTGTTTTGTTAATTATTTCAACAATTTAATTTTATAAAGCAAAAATATCGATTTTACTAAAGTCTCAATAAACATACATAGTGAAATTATACATTATACAGTTTTTTTTATTTTTTATTTTATTGTTAATTAAAAAATATATTCTTATTTAAATTATATGATTATTTAAAGAAACCACTTATTTCAATAAGAACTTAAGTTTTTCACCTTGTGAATGGATAACAAAATCCAGTAAGCAGGTGACTGATTGTCTTATTGCTTTGGTCTGGTGCCCTTCTATGATTAATTTGCGCTTTATAACTACAGTTTTTTCAATTTTGGCTCAGAAAATGAAAATGGCATTATCTTTTAAATAATCACTAGAAGCCAGCTTGTGTTTTTGAAAACAAAAAAATGAATTAAATTAAATTTACAAAAGATAAAGTTTGGTTTATCCAAATGATATTGATGCATGTATTGGGTCATCTAAACATTACAGCTTTTGTAACAGTAGCAACAAAAAAACATTTTTCTTAAATTGTCTACAAGATTTTGAAGTGTATATTTGGAAATCATTACCCATTTAAAGGCAGTCAGACATTAATGTTGGAAAAGAAAACACCAGAAGACAACAGCGATCAGTAAACAGGATTTATCAGACACAGGAATGGGTTTATTAACACATTGAATTGCATGCAAAATGCCTTCAGGTTAGTTTACCTTTGACGTCCTGTTCCTGGTAGTTCTGCATATTATTTCCATGATTAGCATCTCACCGTTTTTTTTATATCTGCACACAGACCATTAGAAGATCTGGCATGTGCATCAGTTATCGTTCCCATTTCTACATTCTTGGTTTTGCTTTCCTTCAAAGTGGTATTCGTTTGTCCACTCTACTTGCCCCAAGGAGCTTGCAGAAAGCCAGACAGTTTCTTTCGCATCCAGTACAACCATCATTTTTTGCATTACTCGATCTACTCCCACAATGTTAAAAGCCTACAGTTGTCAAATGCACAGATTTTATGCACTTTTGAAAATAGGACTGAATCAAATAATTTAACTCAGTAATATTGGTGTCCCAACACTTTTAAGATAAGATATTCTTTTACACGTCCTACAATGGGGAAATTAACATTCTAAGAAGCATAGTGACCGTATTTAGATGCGTCTAATATATCTATTAAGAGAAGTAAAGAAAAGAAGAAACAATTATAATAGAAATCAGAATATACAAAATAAAATTAAAAATGTACATGACAATACAGAAAGAAGACAGTAGAATAAAAGAAAACAGATTGCATAGCAACAAAGTATTGCACATATGATGATTTGAAATGGTTATTGCGCAAGTGTTATATGTTAATTTGGGGTTACTGAGGGTTTTTGCCTAAATTGTATAATTTTACTCATTCCACCTGCAGTAGAAAGGAATTATGTCTGTGTAAATTACCACCGGCGGCACGGTGGCTTAGTGGTTAGCACGTTCGCCTCTCAGCACTAGGGATTCCTGGTTTGAATCCCCATCTGGGTGGAGTTTCCATGTTCTCCCCGTGTCCGCACGGGTTTCCTCCGGGTTCTCCGGTTTCCCCACAGTCCAAAAACATGGATCAAGTCAATTGAGTTCTCCAAATTGCCCCATGTAGAGTGTGTTTGTGTGTGTGTGCCCAGTGATAGATTGGCGCCCTGTCCTGGGTTTATCTGCCCACTGCCCGAAACTTTCTCCCCTGGATGGGCATGGGGAAACCCCCCCCACCCCCCCCCCGCGACCCTAATATAGGATAAAGCGGAAGATAATGAATGAATAAATTACCAACTTTTTTAGCAATAGAAGTGTATTGCTTAATAAATCAGTTAATGCTTCCAGCAGGGACAAAATAGATGAAAAATAATAAACACCAGCCTTTTCAGTAGGTCTATACCGTTAGATGTGATATAAATTAAATTATCAATATTTTTACATTTTTTTTTATTGTTTTACAATTTGAATAATCAAAGTTGTGTAACAACATCTTTAATAATTGTTTAATCAGCTATGCTCCTGCAGTCCAGGGTTCAGGGTTAAAGACCTGTAATATGTTTTGTGTTTATTTGTAGCAAGGATATGTTCAAAGACATGGAGATTATTGGTCAGTTTAACCTGGGTTTCATTATCACCAAGTTAAAGGCTGACATCTTTATTATTGACCAGCACGCTACTGATGAGAAGTACAACTTTGAGATGCTACAACAGCACAATGTCCTAAAAGGACAGAGACTCATAGTGTGAGCATGACTTTTTACTATCAATAGTCTATTGGGAAAAAAATGTACAAATTATCTTTTAGTTGACATGTCTGTTTTCTTCACAGGCCTCAGAATCTTTCTCTCACTGCTGTAGGTGAAACAATACTGATTGATAATCTGGAAATCTTTAAAAAAAATGGCTTTGATTTCCTGATTAATGAGGATGGTAAGTAAGATGGTAAATGATGCAAGCAGGCAATAATTGCATTCATTTTGGAACTTTAAGAACAACAATCTGGCAAAAATGTAGTACAAAACAAAAGCACTTTTCTGAAAATGATACAGCTACAAAAAATGTTAATATCTTTTGACTGACTAGTTACAAACGTTACAATAGACAAACTCATAAAAACACTATAGAATAGAAACGGTTATTGCAAATACTAGGTTAAAACTGGAAAGCTGGTTTTGGAAATAAAGGAACATAATACAAAGCTGTAAAAAAAAATGTTTGTAATGGTATAATTGCCTGACCTGCTTCTGTAACTCCTGCCATATCAAAATACATACTTAATTGCAGCTTGATGACCACAGTTTTTTTATTATTATTATTACTGTCATATTTTGCAGCACCAGTCATGGAGAGAGTAAAGCTGGTGTCTTTACCCACCAGTAAGAACTGGACATTTGGACCTGGTGACATTGAAGAGCTCATTTTTATGCTTAGTGACAGTCCTGGAGTGATGTGCAGACCTTCTAGAGTCAGACAGATGTTTGCATCAAGAGCATGTCGCAAATCAGTAAGTGTAAACCATATAACATTTTTTTGATTAGTTTCAAATGTTTGTTAGCCCACACTTCTGATATGAATTGTAGTTTTAATTAACAGTTGATCATTTAACAGGTGATGATTGGCACTGCACTTAATAGCAGTGAAATGAAGAAACTGGTGATCCATATGGGGAAAATTGATCAGCCATGGAACTGTCCTCATGGCAGGCCAACAATGAGGCACCTAGTGAATCTGGATGTCATTTCTCAGGACTGAACGCATTTTATGATCAATTTGAATGTTTAGCTACACCTGATCGATATCTTTTGTCTAATAAAAGTGATTTTTGGGGACCTCCACAGCCTTATCCAGTTTGTGTTTGCTGTGTGTATTGTAATGTTTTCATTTTAAACCACTTTACTTTTTTTTGCAACATTTCAAAATACTCATTTTCAAACATGACTGCTTTCAGATTTTTTTGTTGGTTTAGTAAAGACATACATGGTTTAGTAAAAACTGTGCTTCTAATTACTAAGAATCTAATTTTGTTCTGTATTTAAGCAAGTGGATGCTGATTATACATCTTCCTGTTTACCTTCAAATCTGGATTTTCCATGCATTTTAGGTATTAAGCTAAAACACTTTTTTATGATTTTAAAATAAAATGTGTTTGTGTGAACGTGTCATAGAGAAATTTCCACCTAAGAGTTATTTGACCCCATGTGCAGTAAGGTAAATAAATAGTTTTAGTTGGTTATCAAGTTCCAACAGTTTTATCATAGACAACTTTTTAACCAGGCCAGACCAAAGTACAGACCAATTCACTGTTTTTTTTTTTGTTTTTGTTTTTTTTGAGGAAGAGGACATTTTAATGCCTGGAAGACAAGCCTTTTTTTCAGTTATTGCTCTTTGAAGAGAAAAACAATAAGTTACTCAGTTACTACAGCAAAATATAGGTTTGAACAAACCTTCGATACCAGGCTAAAGTTGACAGTGAACCAATCTGGAATCTATTTGATGAGCAGTGTGTGCTGTCTCACAGACTCAAAACAAAACTGAGGAACAATGTTCCACTCCAGTTTTATCTATAAATATGCTGTAAATGTATTAGATTACATTTAATTGAGTACTGTTCTATAGTATTAATTTGGAGGGATTTCACGTTACTGTTAATACAGTGTAATAATTGTATATTATGTAGTATATGGCTAGAGGGAAATGTTCATTAAGCTTGAGGTATCAGTGTAGTTCCACCAGTATTAGTTCCATGTCACCATAGCTGTACTGCTGAAATGCTGCCAACTTCCTAATCAGTTGCTTTATGTGCTTGTACTGAGAATGTATATACATATAGTGTACATTATACTGTGTATTCTTGACTTAAAATGGGATATTTCATGGCCCTGCACATTAAGTGCAGGTTGCAGCTCTGTGAAACAGCATCCAGCCAAAGCCAGATCACACCCCAGCGACCCTAATAGAGGATAAAGCAGAAGATAATGGATGGATGAAGCTGTAGAATAAAGGAATAAAAATATGAGAGATCAAAAGTGAGTTTAAAAAAATGCCCGTAGTATGTCTTCAAATTAATTCCATTTTCTAGGTTTTATTAATCTTCTAGTCCACAGAGTATAATGGAATGTTACAAACAGTTTTAGAACTTTGAGAGTGGTGGTTGTCCTAGTGATAAAGGCATGTCACTTAGATTGTAGATCAATTATGTTCAGGCAAAGCTCAGATTGAGTTACAGAATGTTCCTGCAGTTCAGGAGATGTCAGAAGATCATTTAAGAGTTAACAAATAAATTCAAGTAAGAGAAATGTGTCTTCAGAAATGAATGTTAGACTTAATGAGATATAATGTTGGATTAAATATGTAGACAGCGTTGAGCAAGCTACTTGTAAAATGTAATGAGCTAAGCTATTAGTTACACAACAATAAATAAAGTCGCACTACACAAAAGCTACAACCCAAAGAAATACAGCAAGCTAAGTTACTCAAATCTGGCAAAAACTACTCAGAAGCTTCTTTACGTTGTATCAACCCGATAATATCTAAATATAGACAATGGACAAACTCCTAGACAGGCTAGTACTGCCACTTTTGTAGGCAATTCCCCCTGATTTAACATCAATTACATGATTTTACTTTTAATCATTTCTAACACTAAGTTAAACTGTAGGGTATTATTTTGCACCCCACTTTTCCCCATAGTTTTCAGTTCTCTGGGATTTATTGTCTGATTTAAACAATTTATCCATCCATTATCTTCCTCTTTATCCTCTATTGGGGCCGCGGGGGGGGGGGTGGTTCCCCATGCCCAGGGGTGAACGTCTCGGGCGCTGGGCAGATCCAGCCAGGACAGGGCGCCAATCCATCACTGGGCACACACTCACACAGACACACACTGCATGGGGCAATTTGGAGAATTCCATTGATTAATCCATGTTTTTAGACTGTGGGAGGGGGGGGGGGGGGGGGGGGGGGGGGGGGGGGGGGGGGGGGGGGGGGGGGGGGGGGGGGGGGGGGGGGGGGGGGGGGGGGGGGGGGGGGGGGGGGGGGGGGGCCCCCCCCCCCCCCCCCGGCAAAAATAGTACAGAATAAAGCGGAAGATAATGGATGGATTGATGGATGGATAGATGATTATTAATGGTGCCAATGAACTGATATTAAACCTTGCTGTGTTTTGACCCTTTTGGCCAACCACACTGCGGGTCGCCTGGCAGCCTGCTGTACACAACACACCGTAACAGCGAATTTTTACTGTTTTACTGTTTGTAGTGCATCATGTCGAAGGCAAATAAGAAGAAAAAGTCTGATAAAAATGCATCGGAATTGTCGGTCGGTGAGAAAGATGAGCATGATTCCGAGTCCGGTGTGAAAACGCCTGTTGAGAAAGAAGAAGAACACACGCCTCCTCCTGAAGTTCAGACTGCAGAGAACACAGCAGCAGCAGAACCTGAAAAGTCCGAACTCACCCCCCACTTCCCCTCCGTCCTCACCAACATTGTTCTGAGGTCAGATCATTCATTCATTCATTCATCAATAAGCTTAAAGGGGTGGGGATGGGGGGTGGAATGTAAAAACTACTCAGATTGGGATTCGAACCTGATTTTCCCAGCGCTGAAAGGCTAACATTCTAACCACTAAAGCACCGTGCCACCCGGGTCAGATAAGTAACCTGCTGATTCGACTTCATCTGTAAAAATAACGTTATATACACTGTTGCCAAAGCAGTAAAAATCAAACATCCATCCATTATCTTCTGCTTTATTAGGGTCGTGGGGGGGTTCTCCATGCCCATCCAGGGGAGAACGTTTGGGGCGATGGGCAGATACATCCAGGACAGGGCACCAATCTACCGCTGGGCACACACACACACAGACACGCACACATACACACTCTATATGGGGCAATTTGGAGAACTCAGTTGACTTCATCCATGTTTTTGGACTGTGGGAGGAAACCGGAGAACCCCGAGGAAACCCACACGGACACGGGGAGAATGTGGAAACTCCACCCAGATGGTGATTCGAATCCCTAGCGCTGAGAGGCGAACATGCTAAACACTAAGCCGCCCAAAAACAAACATACAATAGACATTATTTTTAGAACATGACAATTAATATCTATTGTATGTTTGATACAATAGATATTCTAGAACTGTATAAACTAACTGGCCCTCTGTGTGCAGGTACGAAGGAGAGAGATGTGCAGAGCTGTATCATGGTGAGGGTGTTGCTTACTTTAAGGATGGACATGTTTACAAGGTACTGGTTCTAATAAAACAGCTAACAAATTTTAGAGAATTAACATCCATCTTCCGCTTTATCCTCCACTAGGGTCGCACGGGGGGGGGGGGGTGCTGGAGGTATTGGGCTGGGCGCTGGGCAGATAAACCCAAAACGCCTATTGGTTTAATGTTCATTGTAGCAATCATTCGTTTACCAATGACAGTTTTGTTTTTTAAAAAGATTAAAGATTTTAAAATGATTTATTGTATATATTCCATTGTATTAATACCTATACCTGTTTTAATGCAATAAGTAAAATAATCACATTATCAACATTATCAACAGGGAAGCTTTTCAGATGGTTTTATGCATGGACATGGTGAATACACCTGGGCTGATGGCATAAAGTACAAGGTACTTAAACATTCTGCTATATCTTGTGTAGGGAGAATACATCATGCTTCATGTATAGTTGGCTTCAGGTCTTAAAATGTAACAATAAATATATGTAATAAATGTATCACTTACACCCACTTACAGAGCGCATTTGAACAGTTTCCAAATAATGACTATTAAAAAGAATTGAATAATGAAATACTCAGTACTTTTTCTTTTACAAAATGTAGTACATAATAAAAACTTGCTGTTGGCAGGGTGACTTCAAATCAAATGCCCCTATGGGACATGGAACATACACTTGGTTAGATGGTAGTACATATGAAGGAGAAGTTTGTAATGGCATTTGTCATGGTACTGGAACCTACAAATGTGCTAAGAGCCCCATATTATACAAAGGGCAGTGGCACCAAGGCAAACGACATGGGAAGGTATGTGAAAGGATCGCATTTAACAATTATAACATCATTGACTTGAATTTTTAAAGGATGAAATTAGCTTTACAGACATTTGTCATAGGGGAAAATACTATACAATCAAGAGGCCACATCTTGGTATGAAGGAGAATGGAATACCAATGTAAGAGAAGGGTGGGGCTTGCATTGGTATGTCTTGGCATTTAATTATTCATCATTTTCATAGCATTTTATTATTATTATTATTATTATTATTATTATTTCTGTTTGTACCCAAGCTATTCCTCCGGAAATCAGTATCAAGGCCAGTGGAAGAATAACATCCCACATGGTATGGGAACCATGAAATGGGTGGAGCCGCATCAGCAGTACAGTGGGCAGTGGGAAAATGGTATCCAGGTGTGTCTCAGGCACTTTATGTTTAGTTCAACAAAATCCATAGTTCAGATTAATGATCATATTTTCTCTACAGCATGGACATGGAACTCACTCGTGCTTTCAGACGAGAGTCACCGGCTCTCGATACATATTCCGAAATGAGTATCAGGGAGATTTTGTTCAAGGCTTGCGTCATGGCCACGGAACATTCATGTATGCAAGTGGTGCACTTTACACTGGAGGCTGGAAAGATAACAAAAAGCATGGGCAGGTAAATTATTAGCTTTTTACTCTCCAAATTACTGTGGACATACATAAACCAGCAACACTCTTTTTCAGGGAAAGTTCATCTTAAGATGTGGTCACACATTTGAAGGGCTCTTTAATGAAGACCGCATAACTGAATTCACCAGATACCGTACAGATAATGCAAATTCACCTGATAATACCATGAAAAGCATGTACTCACCAGCATCTTTTTATGGTTGGACACAAAATTAAAAGAATAACAATTTTTCATACATTTGAAAGCTGTAAAGATGTCTGCTGATGTAAGATTTTTTGTTTACATCTATTAGATTATCTCCTAAATTCATGCTGTGGAGATTCAATGTTTGGATTTGACATGACTTTGGAGATAGACATTCTATTAAGCCGACTTCCAGAAGCACGAAGAGAGGTGGAGTTTAAACAGGTGACTGTGACAAAGATTAAGTCAAAAAGTTGAAATTCGGAATTTTTAATGCTAGTTTTATTATAGGTTAATTGTTTTTAAGTCCAAACTTTGACTGGTACTCTCATTTTATAAAACAGAAATTCTTACATTATCAAAGTCTTGTTTCTTTTTTATATTAAATATATGTTTTAATGGCAAAAATAACATAAAATATACAAAATCATACTTCTGTTTATATCGTTCCTTAATTGTTTTTGGTTTTAAACACTGTGTCCTCACACTGTACTCTCGATTAGACACCTTATTGCTTTACCTTATAGATGTTAATTCGGAGACAGTAACTCTTTTGTATCAAACCCTTATGTTTACTGTGTGTTTAGGTGGAATTTGCTGTATTAAGGCATATCACGTTGCTGATGGAACTATACAGCCGCTACATCAGTCATGTTCTTGAACTCTCCAGAGACAACATTATTGCTCTCACTCGCCTGCAGTTCTGGCGTTTTCTTAAGGACTATAGGCTCCATCAGCATGGAATTACCCTGGCACAAATGGACCGCCTCATTAACAGTACACATCTTTATACTCTCACAAATTATATTTATGCCCAGGTCTTTTTATTTTATTTCTAAAGTATTTTTTCATTGTATTATAGGGGTTGCTGCCACGGGCGTTTACTCACCATTCAGTCCAATATTACATAGACAGTGGTGTAGTTATCTTATCATCGCAGCTTATCATATTTACCATTCAGAGTTTAAGTAAGCTTTTAATATTGTTAAATGAACTTTTTTTTAAAATACTAGTTTCAAGCTAAAAATCATTTTTTGTGCACCAGATCATCACACAAAGTGCTTGCAGACTGCTTTTCAAAGCTTATGGAACAGGATGTCATTCGACATTCCAATGATGTCAAAGGTAACGGGATGGCTTACACATTGCTGATATTCTACAAATGACTCTTCAGTTAAAGTACTAATTATGATGACATAGGGCTACACTTCTGTAACCTGCAACATGCGGTGACTACTCTGAAGTACATTGACAGATGCTGGGTGATATACCAGGACACCGCCAAAGTTTATTTAACCTCAAGTGATAAGACCATGACTGCTCATCACTTTGTGTGGTTATTTAAGGTGAATGAACATTTTACTAACACTCTTCAATTAAACCTAAATTATGAAATCAATTCTTAATGTGTATTTTATTCCCTGTACAGGATCTTGGTCTCTTTAACAGTGTGCTCACTATAAAAAAATTGCTGGAGGTGCTTTCAGAAGAAAATCCAGCAATTTACAAGCCACCCAACAGTAACTTGGATTTAGAGGTTGTTTTTTTTTTTTTATTAATAGCGGTTTGATATAAGATAATTCTAACACAAATCCAATGTTATAACAACATGAAATGATCTGCAGTATTGTGATTGTATTGCAGATCACCTTCATTGAATTTTTTGAAGCTTTGCTGCGATGTGCTGAGGTGATGATGACACAAATTAGAATCTCAGACCACTCACAGGGTGAACTGGTGTGTCTTAATGAAAGTGTGATGTCAGAAGGTGAAACGGGAAATGATGCTCTACTCAGCCAGCGGGCGTCACCTCAGGTTTGTTCATTGTAGGGGTTCTTTATTCTGGATAAATACTTAATATGCTAAAATTAAATCTAATAGGGCGGCACGGTGGCTTAGTGGTTAGCACGTTCGCCTCTCAGCTCTAGGGATTCCCGGTTTGAATCCCCATCTGGGTGGAGTTTCCATGTTCTCCCCGTGTCTGCGTGGGTTTCCTCTGGGTTCTCCGGTTTACTCCCACAGTCCAAAAACATGGATCAAGTTAATTGAATTCTCAAAATTGCCCCCTATAGAGTGTTTCTGTGTGAGTGAGTGTGTGCCCAGCGATAGATTGGCACTCTGTCCTGGGTCTATCTGCCCAGCGCCCGAGACGTTCTCCTCTGGATGGGCATGGGGAACCCCACCGCGACCCTAATAGAGGATAAGCGGGAGATAATGAATAAATGAATAAATCTAATAGTGATCCGAGCTCCAGAATGAATGAAGGAAAAATGTTTTAAAAATGTCTTTTTAAAAAATCCTTTAGGCAGAGTAAGAAACAGCAGACACTAAACACACAATGTCTGATTTACTGCGAGCTCTTTATTCATTTATTTCCCACTCAGTAGGTTTATGACATCTGTGCATTGATGTGCATATTAATAAAATGTTAATATTTCTGCAAGACAAGTACTTTGACATCAGGGGTTTTGCAGCGGACTGTATATGCACTTTCAGGGGGTGGGGCTAGGCAACTAGTTTGCATAAATCTCAATGTTCCAACTGTAATTCATATTCCTTCCATACATATATATTGACAGAATGAATTACGAGTCGAGTCTATAAGCTGCATTTCTTCTCCTGATAGCACTGCAACTTCACGTGAGGTTTGTTATGTAACATTATACAATTATACCTCTTCTCTATTGTGTAAACAGAACTTAACATGCATCTGTCTATTTAGAGCAAATCTAAATCAGCATCACAGTCCTCTTCCAGTGAAGAAGCTGCACAAACGAAAGGTAATTTCAAAAAACAGATTTAAAATCTACACTAATCACCCCTTTCGTTAGGTAAGCTTCATTATTACAATTAGCATGTATAAGCACCTTGTAGTCACCTGTTTCTCTGTATTTGCTGATCCCTTTATCTGTTTTATGAAATCCCCTGAACAGTTATAAGGGTGGTGGATGATTTTCAGTACTGCAATGACAGTATGCAGTATGACTGATAAGAATTTTCAAGTGTCTATTAACTGCGCACTCTGTAACATCTGCCTTACTGCTTCACCTTCTGGCTGTTAAATCAAAACACTGCCTACAGTATGGTGGATGGCCATCTTTGATTGGCATACTACTCTTAAAAACCATGTCAATGTCACAACAATGCTGGATCCTTCACCATAATAAATGCTCTTGATATGCAGTGTTCATGACTATTGGATAACAGAGTAAAGGTGGTTTCAAATGTTTAGAGAAACAGAGGAACTGTATTTATTGTTTATAAATGTAGATCTATAGTGTTTATATAAAACTGCATAAAAGTGAGAATGATAAACTGGACAATGAGTGTGAAAACAATGAGGTGCATCTAATACCGAGGTTGGTGACTGTATTTTAATGTGTTGTTTTATTGAGTCATTTTGTTTGTTATTTATCAGTGCTCAGCGGTTTGTCGGCGAAATTGTCTATAAAAGTTTCCGAGTACAAGCAGGGATCAGATCAGGAATCTACAGTCTGGGTATCTGTTACAGACAGTCAAGTGTCACAGCAAACCTCTAAGTCAGGTGTATACATTTTGTAGTTTTTCCTGCGTTCACTTTATATAAAACTGATAGTTTGATATTTAATGTGTTTTCAAAAATAACTAAACGATCTACAAATTCAGCATAACAGTCAGCTAACAGATAAAAGACCCCAAATCATTTGGAAATCATTTTGGTATATTGATGAAAATGTTCGGCAGCAGTTTGCCTCTCATCCCACTTGGGATTCCCGGTTCGAATCCCCATCTGGGTGGAGTTTCCATGTTCTCCCCGTGTGTTTCCTCCGGGTTCCTCCCACAGTCCAAAAACATGGATAAAGTCAATTGAGTTCTCCAAATTGCCCCATATAGAGTGTGTTTGTGTATCTGCCCAGCGTTCTCCCCTGGATGGACACAACCCCACCGCGACCCTATTAGAGGATAAAGCGGAAGATAAGGGATGGATGAAAATATTCACAGCAACCATTAAATCACTAAACTACATCATACATCACACTATATTCTTGAATCTTGATGCAGTAAGTGATAAAGTCATTACATTTATGGAAGAATACTGGAATCGGTGCTGGCTGATTGTTGCCGGACACGAATATGAGATGATGCACCAAACATTAAGTACAAAATATATTTACAATTTGATTGTGTTGTGTAATACAGTCTGAATCTTAATTTTGCCTTTAAGCCCTGCAATTTTCTCCCAGGGATTAAAAAAAAAGTATTGTGATTCTTTAGACTAATTGAGTCATTTTAAAGCAAATAAATAAATAAAAAAACTAAACTTTTGCAGTTAATTGAACAGGAAAACAGCTCAGTAATACCCATCAGAGTCACTTATTATCTGTCATTTAATAATGCAGTTTTGGGGCAAGAGATGAGCGATGAGTGGAGTCACATCAACCAGTTCTTCACTCAAAAATTCTTCCCAGCATATGAACACTATCTTCTGGTGAAACAAGAGGTGCAGAATGCAAGACAAAGGCAGATGGTGAAGGACAGCATCAGACTGCAGCACGCTCAGGAGAGGGCAAGGTCGGTTGTTTAAGAACCTTATGTTTTTTTAATATACATTTTCAGAAGTTAAACATCTTAAAAAAACATTTATAATCAAATCAAATTTTTAAATCAAATTTATAATTAAATTTTAATTTTTTTTTTACATTGGGTTTATATTACTGACTCATTAGCATAACAACAATGCTAAGTGTCAGACTACACTGTGTTTGAAAAGTAATAATCTACTGGGGAAGTCACTATAACACACATTTTCCTCATTTGTTTTAGATTAAGACAGCAGTTAAAGGCAGACAGAAATGAAAAAAGCAAAGAAAATAAATTGCAAATCGCAAAGCCAGAGGACTCTCCTGCATCCACCCCCTCCACAAAGTTCTCACGGTGGTCCAGATCTCCCATTGGACACAAAAAGAAAAAGTAGTATGCAGTAAAGCTCTAAAAAAGTGTTTTTAATTGGTTGTTTAAAAATTTTTTAGAATAACATTTTTTGTCTTCAAGCTCATTTAACAATGATTTTAAAAGGAGAAAATAAAAAACTAACTTTAGTCTGGACTACTTTGGATATACGTGTGTATCATTTATAAGATGGAGGGGTAAACATCATGAGGTCCCGCTCACACACTGACTGTCTCACACTCTCCCTCTTCTCGGGGGTGAACAGTAGCTGGCTGTTTGGCAGCTGAAAGAAAAGCAGGTTTATGTTTAAAAAAAAAAAAAAAGATACAAACACACAACAAGGTATACATACAGCAGCATTTAAAAGACTGGAATCATTACGAGATTTTTACTCTTCAAATACAATTAATACTTTAGTTCACTACTGTAACAATGAAACTTCTTTAATTTGAATCCCAATCTGGGTGGAGTTTCCATGTTCTCCCCATGGGTTTCCTCCGGGTTCTCCGGTTTCCTCCCACAGTCCAAAAACATGGATCAAGGTCAATTGAATTCTCCAAATTGCACCATATAGTGTGTGAGTGTGTGCCCAGCGATGGATTGGCACCCTGTCCTGGGTGTATTTGCCCAGCGCCTGAAACGTTCTCCCCTGGATGGGCACGGGGAACCCCACCGCGACCCTAATAGAGGATAAAGCGGAAGATAATGGATGGATGTTACTATCCAACATGAGAAGAAAAGTTTAGATATTTTATGATATTTTAAAATCCACTTTTATTTTAAAAATCTGACTCCATGTTTAACCAAAGATGAGGGAAACATTATATAAAAAAGAATTTTTTTGTTGTTTTGCATCTGGACTGATCACCTCATTTTTTTTGGTCTTAGATTGGCCAAGCTTATTCCTTAATACAAAATAATAATAATAATAATAAATCTGCTTGAACTAAAATAAGTCTGTTCAATGCCTTTTTCTATTTTGAAGTGTTTCAATTGAGTTAAGACAAGAATCTTTCTATTCATTATACTTATTAGTATTTTAGGCTCCAGTTCCTCTAACAGTCTCAGTTTTTTGAGGATCCTTAGTTATGTGAATTATGGCAATTTGTGAATTATGGCAAAAAGTGATTAAAAATGCTCCCGCTGCATATTATGTTTGAAATGATTCCACTTTTCTGAATGCTGATGTAACAGTAAGGTACAGTCATGAATGAAAGTGCATCCACCTCCTCAGGCCAGACAGGAAACACCAGTGGTGTCAATCTAGGAAGAGCTAAAGTGTTGAAAAAATAGAGAATAAGTGTCATGTGTTCAAGCCCATCATAATGCGAAATCCAAGCTGTGATGTACCTGTCGGTGTCATACAAGATTCCTGAGAAGGTTCCTGTGCCTGAGCTACAGGGCTTTCCATCTCAGTGTCTGTCTGCCCAAGTGAAAACCTCTCTCCTGCAGTGCTCTGCTCTACAGACAAGCTGCACCGCTCTGTGGACCGCACGTAGCGCTCAATGTCCAGCCCTGCAGCACTCTGAGGTGAGCAATGTTTAACACACGGTTAAGTTAATTCATGTCAACCTGCTAAACAGAGCCAGAAGACTTTGCATGGTTTTCATCAGCAGGCGATAAGATGCCATGGATCCATACCAGCTAAAATTAACCTCATGATCACGACAGTCATGCCTTTGCGATTCTATTTATAACAGTAGAAAAACTTGTGGAAAACTAGTTGGGATCTACGTTACTACCATACCAGTAATTCTCGAAGTGTGTGTTGCAGAGACAAGAGGAGGGAGGAGAGGGGGCCAACTGGCTAACAAATTAAGCAAGGAATCAATGTTTTAATGCTAATATTTTTTTTACAGTGGAAAATAAGAAAACCATGCTTTCAGGTTAGCACAGTGTGTGAATAAAAATTATATATTACATTATAATTTAAAAAAATAAATCATTAATTTAATGACATGTCACTTTAGAGTCTAGTGTGCAGATAACATCCTCAAGAGAAGGGAAGCGAATAGAAGGAGGGGAAAAAAATAAAAACAATTGCTGTTTAAGGTTTTATTTCAACCTGCAGAAAAATATAAACTGGTTATATTATGGCATTAATTTTTTTTTAGTTGCTGATTGGTTAGAACATGGTTTCTGTTTCCCACAAGAAAGAAAGCAAGCAAGAAAAATTAAGTGCCGTTGCTTAATTTCCATTTAAATACCGAAGAATCCTAATCTTACAATTAGACTGATAAAGGATCAGGACTTACAGTGGGTTGCAAAAGTATTCATACCCCTTGAACTTTGCCATATTTTGTCACATTACAACCACAAACATAAATATATTTCACTGGAATTTAATGTGAAAGACCAAAACAAAGTGGTATACAATTGTGAAGTGGAATGAAAGTTATACATGAATCAACAATTTTTTTACAAATAAAAAACTGAAAAGTGCGATGTGCAAAATTATTCAGCCCCCTTTTCCCTGAGTGCAACCAATTGCATTCAGAAGTTGCCTGATGACTGCTAATGACTTAAAAGGG
>JAFMOD010000271.1:2638705-2654175 GCA_019802435.1 Corydoras maculifer
GGGGCTGAATAATTTTGCACATCGCACTTTTCAGTTTTTTATTTGTAAAAAAATTGTTGATTCATGTATAACTTTCATTCCACTTCACAATTGTATACCACTTTGTGTTGGTCTTTCACATTAAATTCCAGTGAAATATATTTATGTTTGTGGTTGTAATGTGACAAAATATGGCAAAGTTCAAGGGGTATGAATACTTTTGCAACCCACTGTATGTGTTGATAAAACCCCCTACATTTTTGATAGTTGTGTGTGTTTTATACAATGTACAGAATAAAATTATTAAAAAGATTATATTTTAATTACAGTGAGTTAAATAACGTTACATGCAAACTTGTTTTGACAAACACCTGTATTTGCACTAAATGTTCAACAGTACACGTTCCCATGTCGTGTATAGTTTGATATGGATGTCCTGTTCAAAAATCTGATCCCACTAAAAGATCTAAACTAGCGTTTTAATAGAAGGTTAGTTTATCTGCTGTTCTACGCTTTTGTGTCTGAACAATTAACTACATATCCCACAATGCTATTTGATTAACTTTAGCACAGTCAATTCACTCGGGTGAAGGTAAAACCGAGGACAGTAATTAACAAATGTAGGAGGTTTCTCACATAGGTCTCATATGGAGTGGTTTAAATCGTTTAATAATAGCTGGTGCACCAAGAAATACAAAGAACAATGAATATTAAAATGAATTCGACTCTTTGTTCTGTAGCAAATGTTTTAATTGCAGCGCATTAAGGAAGTTAACGCGTCTCGTCTAAACACCGTGATGTAAATATATTTACTCTAGTACTGTAGTTATGGATTCTAAGTCTCTACAGACTTGTGTAATCAGCACATCATATTTACCTGAAAACTCCGCGCTGTTTCTTCGGCGGTTAATCTATTTAATAAACGTCAGCCACGTAACGCGCGTAACTCCGCAGGTACAGCGGTTATCATACACAACGGCGGTAGGGTTTGAAAACTCTTGTTTCGTGCTCTGATTGGCTTAGGAGATAACCGGAAGTTTATGCTTATTGGTTGTTTTTTCTGTTTTCCAAGCGTCTGTTTTCCAGTTTGGGCGGCACGGTGGCTTAGTGGTTAACGTTCACCTCTCAGCACTAGGGATTCCCGGTTCGAATCCCATTCTGGGTGGAGTTTTCATGTTCTCTCCGTGTCCGCGTGGGTATCCTCCAGGTTTTCCGGTTTCATCCCACAGTCCAAAAATATGGATCAAGTCAATTGCCCATATAGAGTGAGTGAGTGTGTGCCCAGCGATGGATTGGCGCCCTGTCCTGGGTCTATCTGCCCAGCGCCCGAAACTGGACTGGACTGGATGGGCATGGGGAACCCTACCGCGACCCTAATAGAGGATAAAGCGGGAGATAATGAATGAATGATGTTTTCCAGTTTACACCTCAATGCAAAAAAATGAAAACATTTTCTATAACGTGTCATTATTTGCGTTATCCCTCCATAAATCCATTATCTTCCACTATCCTCTATTAGGGTCGCGGTGGGGTTCCCCATGCCCATCCAGGGGAGAACGTCTCGGGTGCTGGGCAGAGAGACCCAGGACAGGGCGCCAATCTATCACTCACTCACACAAACACACTCTATATGGGGCAATTTGAAGAATTCAATTGACCTTGATCCATGTTTTTGTACTGTGGGAGGAAACCGGAAAACCCGGAGGAAACCCACGTGGACACAGGGAGAACATGGAAACTCCACCCAGATTGGGACTCGAATTCGAATCAGGAATCCCCAGCGCTAAGAGGCGAATGTGCTAACCATTAAGCCACCGTGCAGCCCCTATTTGCGTTATAATAGATGTATGTCTGTAATGGGGATGGATAGTTTAATTTCATTCTTCCGCTTATCCTCTATTAGGGTCGCGTTGGGGTTCCCCATGCCCATACAGGGGAGAACATCTCGGGCGCTGGGCAAATAGACCCAGGACAGGGCGCCAATCCATCGCTCGGCACACACTCACTCACACAGACACACTCTAAACGGGGCAATTTGGAGAATTCAATTAACTTGATCCATGTTTTTGGACTGTGGGAGGAAACCGGAGAACCCGGAGGAAACCCACGCAGACACGGGGAGAACATGGAAACTCCACCCAGATGGGGATTCGAACCGGGAATCCCTAGTGCTGAGAGGCGAACGTGCTAACCACTAAGCCACCGTGCCTAGTTTAATTTTATGTCTAAAATACATTTATTAAAAGAAGTTTATACATTCAAAAGTTAGTTATCAAATAGGCCTTGAGACCTTATGTACAGTTGTATATGTCCATAAGAAACTAACTATTACCCAAGCAATATTTTTATATACTGTACATTGTATGAATTGATAAATGCCTTCAACATTGATTTTATTGTTTAATTATTTATGTATTCGATATCGCTTTTATCACCAAACTGCACCTTCAATTACTCAGTTTTAAATATAAAAACTTTGCAAGTTGAATAATTTAATCTTTAGTATTAGTAGGTGTCTGAGAAATTAATCCAAAATTTTACCTTTTTATGGATTCAGATGCTTGTCTATTTCCTGACAGACTCAGCCGTTAAGCCAAGGTCTAGATTTTCCTCTGGAAACATTGGTTCTTTCTATGGTGAGGTTACTGTGTATTCTAAGTGAGTGATCAGCTCCTTAATTACTGTAGGATTCTTTTCCGCAATATATTTTACCAGAGTTATACTATCAGAAAAAAATAGGTAAGGTGTTTCTCCTTTACTAGTTATATTTTAATAATGATAATTTTGATTAGTAATACATAGAAAAGCACTACAAAGCTTTTCCACTGTCTGCCTGCTCCATGGTTATGCTGGTTGTCACATTCAGGGATTCAACCTCTTAGCCTCCAGGTGACCCTCTGCTACCCTTCACTCACTGTTAAGGATTTCCCTTTCGCTCTGAACTGGCCTGCAGAACCTTCTCCATTTATCCTTGCTTGCCCTCTGCTCTCAGGGTTTCTCTCACTTGCATTTTGGCTTTCCATATTGTAGAATCTCATTTATTTTTTATGACCTTTTTGGCTCCATTATGCAATCTTGACATTCAATAGAAGTATACAACTTTTAGTACAGCAGGTTAGTGTCCTCATAAATTTAAAGATCTTTATAATGTGGCCCAGTGTCCATTCTTTACATGTACTGTATTTCCATGTCTTTATAAAGATATATAAAAAGCCCAATCAAATTGTTTTCAATTTTTTTTCACAGCTAATTAGTGTCACCTGTGTAAAATAGAAATGGGAAAGCAAGGCACGTTGAGTAAATCTGAGACAAGCAATGACATTGTTATTGTAAATCTACAGTTATTATGTGCATATCTGTCTTTTGCACCCCATTTTTTGGGCAGTGCTCAGGTCAATGTAGAAAAGTTCACATTGTTAAGCATTGGTTGAATTCTTGATTTTATTACAGTTGAAATTTTTTTAGGTGTACTTATTCTGCTTTGATTTTAAAAACCTTTGTATAATAAAGAAACATATCTTTTAGTTTTGATCTCAGACTGAGTAAAATTTATATTGGACACAAACACAAAATGACGTTCAAATTTCTCTAGCCATAATTATAAATGTTTTAATTGGCTTAAATTGAACTACTGAAAGTGTAGCTTAGTCAAACTCAAGAAATGAAAATGAATTTAGAATTCATAAGGGAAATATTTTTAAAAATATATGAACTGAATTTGTTATTTAACTTTGTCAACGGGTGGCACGGTGGCTTAGTGGTTAGCACGTTCGCCTCTCAGCGCTAGGGATTCCCGGTTCGAATCCCCATCTGGGTAGAGTTTCCATGTTCTCCCCGTGTCTGCGTGGGTTTCCTCCGGGTTCTCCGGTTTCCTCCCACAGTCCAAAAAACATGGAACAAGTTAATTGAATTCTCAAAATTGCCCCTATAGTGCGTGTCTGTGTGAGTGAGTGTGTGCCCAGCGATGGATTGGCGCCCTGTCCTGGGTGTATCTGCCCAGCGCCCGAGATGTTCTCCCCGCGACCCTAATAGAGGATAAGCGGAAGATAATGAATGAATGAATGAATGAATGAATGAACTTTGTCAACACAGGCAACATATAATAAGAAAAACCATCCATCCATCCATTATCTTCTACTTTATCCTATATTAGGGTCGCGGGGGGGGTGGTGTTTCCCCATGCCCACGTTTCGGGCGCTGGGCAGATACACCCAGGACAGGGCGCCAATCTATCGCTGGGCAATAAGAAGAACCATTAATTAGAATTACAGGATAGAATTAAGATACATTTCATATTAGACAAATAAGGAACTCAAAAACAAAGTACTTTCCGAAATAAAAATTTAATGTCAAATTTAAGATTGGACAATGACAAATGATCATAAAGATGCTGACATCCACATAACATTAATTAATTAATTAAGATGACACATTTAGATTCAGTTTATGCATTGTTTAATTTTTTGACATAAAAGAAAGCAACAAAATGAATGGCAATGTAATCAAGTATAGAACCGCTGACTAACAAATCAGCATTACATACATGTACATCAGCAAAGGTAAACTTCATTTATCAATTACAAGAATGGTCATAATTTGAAATATGTTAAATAAAAATATTTTTAAAAATTGCATAATATGAAAATTCTTTTTTTTTTTTTTTTTACAATGCAATTATTGCATTACACTGATGCTGTCATTAAAACATGAACAGCTTACAGTTTTAGTGCAGTCCAACATCTCTTCCTATTACTATCCATCAGTCCAAGAAGAAAATATTGTTGAATTGTGTTGCACAGAGCCGCTTTACTTCCTCTGCAACACAAAAAAGGTCACTTCATATGATTGAGTTACTAAATTAAAATTTTAAATTTCTTTTAGTCGACAGCAGCATACCATTCACTTCAATCAGGTTGGCATTCTTCTGGTTCAAAATAACATACAGCTCTCTCTGATCTGATTTCTTACCCACTACCCAGTAGTCAGTCATTGCTTTCACAATGATCTCCTCATCTTCATCAACTCTAAAGAGATGGTAAAAGATAAATCAAAACAAAAATAATCGGTCTGTTTTTCCATGTTTTCCCATGTCACAGTCAATCTTATAAATAAGGGCAAACAGCTATCTGTGTTCTCTCCACACAAAGCCATATCGTTGCTTTAATCATCAGGACACTGACATAAGATTACACAACTTGAACTGCTTTGGAAATGGCGCTTACCGTGCAAAGTCAGTGTTAATGTCTCCAAGTATCTTTATTAGGTCGGGGTGGACAGAGGTGAGGGACACACTTGATGTCTTGCGCACATGAATAGTGCTCTTCTCAGCTAAATTCATATGGTTAAAATAAATAAATTTGAACTGAGGCTCCTTCTCAGTCCTGTGAATTAAAAATATATAAGTGCTATATTAACAGTAAGATAAATATGCATAAAAGATTTAATGCTATATTTTGTAAGGATGTGTGATTAAAAGTAATTATGGGTGATATACTGGATATATGGATTTTAACAAAATACAAATGAGTAATAATACAGGATAATAAGTGCATCAGTGCACTTTGTGACTTTGTTGTAGGTACAAGGTGGGGAGAAAAGGTAATGATAAACATATTGATATTCTGTATAAAATTACAAATTTCAGTATGAAACTGGTTTTAATAAGGCAGTTCTGCAAGTGCGATTCATTAGTTACTAATATGTTATCACATATTTATATTATTTGTGTTTTTAAAATATTTTTCTATCTTTGTAACTGTAATCAAGACCATAATGACACCATCCAACTTATGAGTTATGGTTGGAATATCCAATGTCCACCAGGTTTTTGGGGGGGAAGGTAGGAGAATCCTAGGAGACCTACACTGACAATTCAAACTCCACAGAAAATGGTAAGTCAAACAAAAAGTAAGCTGCAGTAATTCTACTGTACCTAGGTGTCATTAAAAAGTAACATATAAATACAATTATAATGATAGTGCTGCTACTGCTACTAACCCTGATATCCTCCGGTTGATATTGTATTGTTCACAAATATCTGAGGCTAGCAGTGTGAGCTGAGGACCAACCAGTGCATCCAGCTGTTCACAGATCTCCCTGGTCAACTCCACTGATGCTGAAAATAAGACATGCATAATAACCATGGTTATCACCAAAGTTCAATATAGTAAAAACAAAATAATAAAATGTGACTAACCATTTATCATGAAGCACACAGCAGCACTCATTGCCTTTAAGAAATAAATTTAAAATTAATATATTTTTTTATGTAAAGCATTAATAATTTTATTAGCATAACATTCTCATGCTCATTTGTTGTTCCTATGTTTCTATGTTAGGTTAAGACCATGATTAGTAAAGTAACAATTTAATTGTTAAATTTAATTAATGTTAATAGTTCTAGAACTTACCTTGTAAACAATTAAATGAAGCTCCTCATAACTGTCATTAGTGTTCACAAAAATTCTGGGAAACCGGAATTTTGCATCTGGATCCTTTAGGTTGGCTGGTCCTGTTAGAAATCTAGCATAAAACATTCAGGCAAAAGCATAATTAAAATAACTTACTAATTAGATTTTACACAGACATATAGTAAAATACTGATAACTAAATCAAGTTCATAGATTGAACATGGTAACAATTCAACACATTTCAATTTGCAATTATAATTTGGATAATGTAATTTTCCCTATTAAAATTTTATTCCTATTAAACTTTTTAATGTTATACAATGTACTTCATAAAATATTTCATTTATTTTCAGAGCAAGTTTAAGTGTTTTCTTAATGAAGATATATAATAAGGCTGTCAGTGACGGACCTGAGTTTTGCATTGTCAAGCAATATGCCAGAAATTTAGATGGACAAAACTCATATAGAGATGACCACATACATCGGCCTAAATATATTCACAAGCATGTTGCTATTTAAATTGCACAGGCACAAAGCATAAAAAATAGACTGTTGGCAGAGTGTAAAATAGCAATGAGCATCAAGATGCGACGTGCTGACATTAACGATTTAATATTTTATTAAGATTCTGTTTGGTAATGACCAGATTTGTTTGTAAGAGAATAAAATCCTAAATATGTGTGACTATGAATTGTCACTTTACAACGTCACTTCTTGTCTCTTGATAAACTTTTAATCACTACACTTAAAAACTCTTCTGTACACACCAATCCCACAGTTTAGTAATCTTTCATCTTGCAATAAACCTGATCCAGACAATAAGCAAGATAACCCTTTCTAAGTTGTTGGTATTGTGAAAGACAAATATGTACAGATGGGGTTATTTCAGGACCAGGGTTTAAAAACAGTACTACATACAGTGTGCACATTAGAATCTTGGTTTCAACACTTGATTTTCTGGGTAAAGATTTGCCAGCTAATCAAATTAGATCAGTTGCTTGTCTGATGCAGCCCTACACACAACACATCTCATTAGAATAATGTCCAAGTCTAGCATTACTGCAACACACACCATGCTTGTACACATCGATCCTTCATTACTGTACGGGATCAGAGCTTGGCTTCAATGAATAAGCAATTAGATGTCTTTGATACCTCAAGCTAAACCAGACAGAGGGTCAGCACTGAGATGCAGAAGTCTAAAAGTGATTGTGCCCCACTTACCTCCCATAGTGCAACAGATTTCCTGTCACCTCTGGCCTCAGTGGTGAGTCTCTGCCTGCAAGCTGCCAACACAGATATACACAGCATGAGGTCTAATACAGCATTGCAAACAAATGACTTTTAGTTGATATATCACTATGTGAAAAATAAAAACCTCAGGTTCTGTGTGCCGGGGGAACAAAGATGTCGTTAGGTATTTGTAAAGAATGCGCATGTCGTCTTGTTCCAGCCCACTCCTGCAAATTTACACATTTACATAAATGTATGAATCCATAGACATGCATGGGTTACAGGTTAAAAACATATACTTTTAAATACACACTTCACTAACACAATGACCTGCTGTGAGTCTTTATGATACTACAGGCTCAAAATTAGTGGCACTTTCTGAAGTCAATTATTATACTCAAGAGTTGTTTAGAAAGTCCACTGCAGAACTGACAATGTACCACCCCCAAATTATACCTGTTCTGTGATGATCCTGACCAACAGAAAATAGAGAACCAACAGAGGACTAACAAAAACAAAAGAAAACAGGTCTTTTTTTACAGTCTGTAATCGTAAAACTATGAAGTCCATCTATGGTAAGTGTCCTATCTTTTGACTTTTGAATCAAATAACATTTAAAAGTATATGTAAAATATTAACAATAAGAGCTAATATTCATTCATTATCTTCCGCTTATCCTCTATTAGGGTCGCGGTGGGGTTCCCCATGCCCATCCAGGGGAGAACGTCTCGGGCGCTGGGCAGATAGACCCAGGACAGGGCGCCAATCCATCGCTGGGCACACACTCACTCACACACACACACTCTATAGGGGGCAATTTTGAGAATTCAATTAACTTGTTCCATGTTTTTGGACTGTGGGAGTAAACCGGAGAACCCGGAGGAAACCCACGCAGACACGGGGAGAACATGGAAACTCCACCCAGATGGGGATTCGAACCGGGAATCCCTAGCGCTGAGAGGCGAACGTGCTAACCACTAAGCCACCGTGCCGCTAAGAGCTAATATGATTAAAAAAAACATACAAACTACAAAGATGCTTTGTTGAGCCCATAGTCAAAATAGAATAAACAATGAAACCATCATCTCTAAATTTAAGCATCAATCATTATGTAAATGTAAGAATAAGAAAATCAAATGCTAAAACATAAATCAATAAAATAATAGACCACAAAAACCAAAACAAATGTGGCTTATAGATTACTCCTACATACAAACCCTATTTCATGCAAATATTTGTTTGCTTTTGATTATTTGATTTGATTAAAAATAAATTATATAATAAATTAGTTTCATTTAACTGATAAAAGTAAACATGTCTCTGAACCAGAATGTGGTTCTGCACTAGCAAAGATCTGTCCCAGCACCAAAAAGCTGCCACTCTGAAGAAGAGAACAGGTGATGGCAGTGGTGAGCTTTTAAATTCACACAACATATGCTTTCAGCTTCTTTAAACTACTAATGTAATTTTAAAAACCTTGAAACGGTGTAATCATTGTCACTCCTGGAGATTTAAAAAAATAATGCTGTTAATTATTTTTATTACTTGAATTTTTTATTTGTTAATTTTTATTTTTTGGTTTAATTATTTGTTTATTTGTGTTTAGGGCAACCATTAATATAAAAATATTATGTGACATATGAATGCTTGAGAAAAAAAAGCTACTCTAATAAAAACACAATCTGGTTCAGAAGGACATGCACTATGCTCTACCAGAAACACTGGTAACCACTGTGTACATGTTTGGACACAAGCACTATGTAATACTGATACAGTTTTAACCAGAGTACTGTTGTTTGGTACTGGCAGTAATAAGAGAAGCAGTGAACTGTACCAGATGAGCTGGTCGTTGTATAAGAAGGCTGTATATTTGATCAAGCTCAAGCTTTCCTCCACTCTGTTGACAAAGGACTGGATCTTCAGATAAGTCATTTTGTCCAACGGGAAGAAGCTGATTCCTCCAAACACATCTAAAAGGTCACATGACTGCAGATGCAGCGTCTGGAGGTACTAAAGTGAGAAAAAGTGTTCAGTTAACAAGAAATCAGCTTTTTTTCTCCCTTGTTTGCTTTTTTCCATAAATTTACTTAAATTTTCCATAAATTTACTTTTAATTTAATCTTGTTTGGTGAACAATGAACTAAATCATACATGTATTAATGTATATTCATTTGGAAGGACATGCAAACTCCACATAAAAACAACCTTTCTAGAAATCAAACCCAAAACCTACTTGCTGTGATGTGACAGCAAACCATTGAGCTATCATATTAATCATGTGTTAATCATTGATGCATTAAAACAAATTAAAAGTGAATTAATAGTAAAGTGGATTCTTTATAAAAGTCTTTGAAGATGTCTGGAGCTGCAGGTTGAAGCTAACATCGGCCCCTCTTACAAGACTGTTGCAATGTCATTTCACAAAGCGACATACTGAGAACCTGAGCCGGTGTGGTTTTGCAAAGTAGTCACTGCCTTTTCACCTTGGGATGGCATTTCACTTTCACAGTAAGCTAGGCTGAGGCTCAGGTTTGGGAAGTAGTGATGAGGAGGGTTTCCCCTGACCAAAACTGAATTATTCAGACAGGTGAATTAAGCCTGAGATCTTTAGAAGTGAAATTTAAGTCAGATGACAGATAAGATAGACATCAATGGGATTGTTGTTAGTAGGAGTCTGACAATTAAAGCTGATTAAAACTATGGGTGGTTGGAAGGGTAATCACGTTCCTTTTATAGAAGATTATTTTAATGGACAGGTTTATTTAATGATCTGACCCCCATGATATTCAATAAAACTGCTTCAATATCCTCAGTGAAAAGAATGATATGAAGAGTTTCACCATACCCTGAAGAAGAATTTTTCAAGCTTTTGGGTCAGTAGTTCCACTCCTCCAGCCTCAAGCGCTCTGGTAAATGTACCATTGAAAAGCTGTAACATAAAGAACAAATTAAGGTATTAATGAAAAAAAAGCACTTTTTAACTGTTACTAGATTTTGAAATAAGTTTACCTTATACATGCCATAGCACTGCTGTAGAACGGCACCATAAACAGAATCCTAAAAGAAAGACCTAATTTTGTTAATATTTATTAATAGTCTTGTTAATTTAGAGAATTATTCATTTTCAAAGCCAAATAATTGCTAAAATTTAAAAAGTAGCTTCAATAAAAATACTAACGAGAATCTCTTCCTCCTGATATTCTATAGTTGGTGGTTTTCCATCCTTGTTGGTCTTTTCAATCATTGGATTCCTTACCACCTTAAAAAAGTGCACAAGAAGAGTTTATTATATATAAATAATAATATAATAATTATAAATATATATTCTTTGTATGGGCGGCACGGTGGCTTAGTGGTTAGCACGTTCGCCTCTCAGCGCTAGGGATTCCCGGTTCGAATCCCCATCTGGGTGGAGTTTCCATGTTCTCCCTGTGTCTGCGTGGGTTTCCTCTGGGTTCTCCGGTTTCCTCCCACAGTCCAAAAACATGGAATAAGTTAATTGAATTCTCAAAAAAAATTGCCCCTATAGAGTGTGTCTGTGTGAGTGAGTGTGTGCCCAGCGATGGATTGGCGCCCTGTCCTGGGTCTATCTGCCCAGCGCCCGAGACGTTCTCCCCTGGATGGGCATGGGGAACCCCACCGCGACCCTAATAGAGGATAAGCACGAGATAATGAATGAATGAATATAATAATTATAAATATATATTCTTTGTATGGGCGGCACGGTGGCTTAGTGGTTAGCACGTTCGCCTCTCAGCGCTAGGGATTCCCGGTTCGAATCCCCATCTGGGTGGAGTTTCCATGTTCTCCCCGTGTCTGCGTGGGTTTCCTCCGGGTTCTCCGGTTTACTCCAACAGTCCAAAAACATGGATCAAGTTAATTGAATTCTCAAAAAATTGTCCCCTATAGAGTGTGTCTGTGTGAGTAAGTGTGTGCCCAGCGATGGATTGGCACCCTGTCCTGGGTCTATCTGCCCAGCGCCCGAGACGTTCTCCCCTGGATGGGCATGGGGAACCCCACCGCGACCCTAATAGAGGATAAGCGGGAGATAATGAATGAATGAATATTCTTTGTATTTTTATTCTACATTATTCCCTAGGTCATGTACATTGAATTATTACTGCAATCCCACAGTTGTCTATACTACCACTGACTTCATTAGCTTTTTCTATTACACATACTGCTTCAACTCTGAGAGGTTTCCCAAGCTACCCAATTATATGGATAGACAGAAAAAACTAACAAATATAACTGTTGCATTGACAGTAAGGATTCACCCATTCAGTCGACCAATCAGCCAAGACAAACTGGGCTCTACTTAAGATTGGAACAAGGATTACCATGGATTTGCTCTAGAATTCAGATCTTTTTGCCAATTGAATTCTCATGTTTCATTTATCAAATGTGAAATTATTTCACAAATAGACACCAGAAGATATAGATGCATAACACGTTAAACCCTAAAACATACAAAAGCATTAGTACCATGACCATCCAGAAATTGTCCTCTGGCTCAAGGAAGAATTGTCTGTTTTTCTGAGTATGCAGAGACTTTGCTGGCTTGGTGGGACAGAAGGTCCTAAAACAGTTAAAATACAATAGCATACAGTAATTATTCTATTAGTAAGATGCATGTACACTTGTCAGCATCTTCATTAAGTACACCGTAGCATCCTAAAAATCCTGGACATTTATGGTTATTGGATTAATCCCAGGCCAGCAGCGTCATTGAGATGTTAACAATCCAGCAACATTTTACGCTGGCACATTCAGACCAGAACAACTCACTAAAAATATCCCCAAGTCAATTTACTACAGTGCTAAATCATTTACCAGAATAATACCAAGGCTGTGGTGGTCTATAAAACTAAACAAATAATATAAAAAATCAGATAGACTACACTCTTTAATTGTGAAGTTACAAAGTGCCTTTATATCATAAATGGACAAACTAGATAAACTGACTAAATAGACAATGGTTATAAAAAGGTGCCAAATGAAGAGACAATTGTGACAATGGTGAGTGTAAAAGCAAGCCATATTTTATTTTCTAATTGTCAGGACCATTAAAAATTGATGCAGTGGTGGTTTGTTAATGTGTGTAATTACTAAGACTCAGCAGTGCTGTTGGACATTTTAAACACCTCAGCGCTACTGCTGGACTGAGAATAGCCCAATAATCACAATATCCAGCATCCTGGAAGCCCTTATGAAGGATTAGAGGATGACAAACAACACACCCAAACACAACAATGTCAGTGTCACTGCAGGGCTGGGAATCATCCTCCACGTGAATAATACATGCTTTGTGACTTGATACAAATATCAGAGTTTTTCCATTACCACTGTTGCTTTGGCTTGCTCTTTGGGGATTCAGGCTTTAAAATGTGTTTTGAAACAATACACTGTTGTATTAAACGCTATATAAATGATTATAAAATGGGTAGTTCTGGTCCTTAAATCTGATTGGCTGGGCCGTTTGTCCAGCCGTGACATTATTGACTATAATGACACCTCTGACCACTTAACATTCGTATTAATGCGTGATATACAATACATTATTTTCCTGATGTTTTTGATATACAGTGTTCTGTAATTTGGCCACTAGCTGGCAGTATTTGATTGTTAGAGAAACAGGAATCCTGATACTCAAACAGTGTTCACTTTACATACCGGACTAGATTATCCTGAAGACCAGTTTATTTATGTTTTTAGTGAATGCAATCAAACCTTGTTTTGTTATTATAGTGTGTTTTTAACCATTTTATTAAAGCAAAAGGCACTCTAGGTTGTGTATTATTGAAAGTAGGTCAAGTGAAAGAGGTGTAATGCTAACAACACTTCTTTCCTGTGAGTTATTCACAAAAATGCATACTCTCTTGTGCCTTATTGCTGTAATAAACCTGAAACATGAAGTAGAACCATGGTCATGTGGGGGGCCTATCATCAAAGAATAGGTAATAGAATATGTAAAGGGAACCAACATCAACTCATGGTATGATGCGTTAGGTTTGTACCTAACTACTAGCCAACCACTTCTACTTTGTTTTTTCTCTACAAAGCACATGGCTCCAGAAGGGCTTTTTAAAAAAGAGCTTTCTTTTGGGACTACAAACTTTACTTTTTGATTTTCTAATTATACCATCACTAACCATTAACTTGTTAGCAGTTTTTTTTGGGTGAATTTGTTGAGATATCCACTCTCAGAATGTTGTCAACCGTCTTATGGTTAACTGTCCTCAATGGAAACATAACACAACTGTATTTTGTCTGCATACAGCATAACAAAAAATACAAACCTTGTAAACTGAACGATGGCCTCACAGAGTCCAACATTGCGAATCTTCTCATTCTTCTCCACTTCACAGGGATGGTAAAATAAAATCTTTTTTTCCTCCTACAGAACACAGCAGACATACCGATGTCAGTGTGATCTCTTTGTTGTTATTTTCTATTAAATCTATATGATAAACTGTATTTGAAAAATCATTCTCCATTGATTTCACTTAATAACAAGGATTATCAATCTATAGAACAACTGCTTACAAGATGCTATAAAGTAAATACACAATTCAGAGCAACTTAACAATTAATCAAAGCAGCTCCACCAACAATAATGCTACTCAAAAATATTAGAAAAAAAAAGATTTAATATAAAAAGATTTTTCGTTTACTCTGAACTTAATGTTAGTGTAATCATAAGATGCTGAACAAGTCAGTATGAGTTTTTATTCTGTACCACTGCCAAAATAACAGGTGACTGAATGTTCCCAACACTCTTTGATATAATAACATATTTTTAACTATTAATATTAAATTAATAATAAACTGCTTCACAGACTGTATATCTCTAAAAAAGAAAGGCTGCTGAAACAAGGCATTTTCTACAGCAGTTTTGAGTTAAACATGCACAGGTATGTGTTTGTAATGATCTTTTTGTTTTCACCATGTCCCTGACAGTGGTAAAAGAATTAGCTACGTAGCTGTGAATGCTTGCTCCATTTGATTCTATTACAGTGTTTTTTACATTTTAAGTCAATAGGGGACCATTTATTTAATTTACTTAATTTAAAAATTTAAATGTATTCAAAGTCTATAGTTTTTATTCTTTATATATGCAGTGTGTATAATGGTCTGTTACAGATGAAATTTGACAAAAAGTCAGAGATTATGCAAAGTATTTGTAAAACAAAGTACTAATACACACCTCTCCCTCTCGTGGTCCAAACTTGGGGTTATAAATAAAAAAACTTAGCAGGGAAGGATTGGACTGTTTTTCCTGCATTCCAGAAGCCATTCTAGGACTGACAACAGAAGAAAAAAATACCAACATGAACTACAATGTGCAAGGAAATAGAAGAAAAAGAAGCAATAGAATCTGTGTCACTTTATGAGTACCTGATCATCAGCATTTAAGTGTTGTGGGTTTATAGGTCCTCCCTTGATGCAGCCTGATAGACATGCCTTTGACCTGCTAAAAAAAAAAAAAAAAAAAATCACACACACACACACACAAAACAGCAGAAACTGAATAATCAAGACTGCACCAATCTCTATAAGAGAAGCAAATTTAACCCAAAACTTTAATATTTGTTATAATTGTTCTATATTACTATATTACATAATTTTTAAAAAAAAAGTTCTATATTAATTATTTATCTTAAATACACTGTCTTTAAAAATATCTGTTTTGGGTAGTGGTAGCTCGGTGTTTGGGGTGTTGGGCGTCAGTCTGAAGGTTTTGGGTTTAAATCCCAGATCCAATGAAGTTTCTCCAGGCCCATTGACCAGGACCCCGTCAGTAACGTCATGATGCTGATCCACCGTCAGTAACAACGTGATCCTGAT
>JAFMOD010000271.1:2657571-2695359 GCA_019802435.1 Corydoras maculifer
CAGGGGAGAACGTCTCGGGCGCTGGGCAGACAGACCCAGGACAGGGCGCCAATCCATCGCTGGGCACACACTCACTCACACAGACACACTCTATAGGGGGCAATTTTGAGAATTCAATTAACTTGTTCCATGTTTTTAGACTGTGGGAGGAAACCGGAGAACCCGGAGGAAACCCACGCAGACACGGGGAGAACATGGAAACTCCACCCAGATGGGGATTTGAACCGGGAATCCCTAGCGCTGAGAGGCGAACGTGCTAACCACTAAGCCACCGTGCCGCCCAACTGCCACATCATGTATCTTAAATTTATTTTGCAAGAATAAATAAAGAAAAATAAAGAAAACAATAGTGGTTGAAGATTCAATGAGTAAAGACATAGAAACTCAAAATGCATTTATTCACTAAAACTTTATAGCTGGCTCGTGCCTTGCAGCACATACCTCATAAACACTCATATGTTGTATTAAAATGAAATTGGACATTGAGCCAACACTTTTATCCATAGGGACTTACAATTATCCCAACTTGGTAGAGTCAGATTAAATGGTCAGCCACACAGCACCCCTGGAGCAAGGAGGGTTAAGGGTTTTGCTTAAGGACCCACTGTTAACTTCAGAGGACCTGGGCTTTGAACTCAAAGCCTTCAGATTTATAGCCCAACATACTTACCACTGAGCTAACCCAGCCTTCTTGTCATGTCTTTCACGACAAGCAGTTTCACAAAAACATTTAGAAGAATTAATTAACATATATGATGAGTTGTGTTGTAACAATAAAGTGCACTAGTATTTATCACTGTGATATAGCTTATGTAACAGCTTATGTAATTTTTTTCTACAAACAGACACTTATGCTGAAATCATCCATCCATTATTTTCCGCTTTATCCTCTATTAGGGTCGCGGTGGGGTTCCCCATGCTCATCCAGGGGAAAAAGTTTCAGACGCTGGGCAGATACACCCAGGACAGGGCGCCAATCTATCGCTGGGCACACACTCACTCACACAGACACACACACATACTGTACACACTCTATATGGGGCAATTTGGAGAACTCAATTGACTTGATCCATGTTTTTGAACTGTGGGAGGAAACCGGAGAACCCGGAGGAAACCCACGCGGACACAGGGAGAACATGGAAACTCCCCCCACATGGGAATTCGAACCGGGAATCCCTAGCACTGAGAGGCAAACGTGCTAACCACTAAGCCACCGTGCCGCCCTATGCTGAAATCACTTTTCATTAAATATTCAAGTGTCTTGTGTATAGTAAATGTCTTTAAATAACCAAATTGGTGTTCTAACCTAAATTCCAAAGAAAATATGTGAATTAAAGTAATAACTACAACTTTTGCATTAAAAAAAACAATAGTCCAATGTATGCTTCTGTTTAGATTTACAATGCTGTTAAAGACAAATCCAAATAACAATGATGTAATTACAGCAGTAAGCGGCAAGAAATAAAGCAAATAAATGATCAGCCTTCGAACTTTCATTTGTCAACAAAATGTATGATGTTTTCTCAATTGCTAATTAAACCTTTTGTGATTGTATTAAGAAACAGGATGTTTATTGCACACTTTTTAGTGTTGCACTACACTGTCTCTTGCATTTTAACTTACTTCATTTCAGCTTATAGAATAAAGAATAGAAATGGAATTTCTATTAATAATACACTCTAATGCATTGTAGATTAAATGTGAGTTTTCTGTCTTAGATAAAATCCTAGGCAGTAGGTTTAATCCATGATAGTCCAGGCACAATGCACATTAATCTAAAGAAGGTTTAAAAATAAAAAGCATCACATGTTACATTAATGGTTTTATTTCCCTGCACATTTTTGTCCTTGGTCAAATGGGGACAACACATTCAGCTATCAAACATGTATTCACAAGTTAACTAAAAATGAGAACATGCATATGCTGGTCTTTTAAAATTACTGAAAAGGTAAAAAGCAGTAGTAATGATAAAATCACAGTGCACATGGCTGCTGGTAAAATACTTGGAAGCCATTTAAGACAGGACCATGTTCTGGAACTCTGTAAAAATAAGAACAAAATGTTTTGTATTGCATATAAAGTTAAAATATACAATCAAATAATGTGTTATTTGTTGGAAGGTTAATGAAGATCAATTAATCAACTTCCGATTGAGGTGATATGCAACTGATGCAAATATGCAAATGAAATGAAAAAATATCTTATTAGCATTACAATACTTGTGGCAAATAATCATGAAAAGAATGTTTTCTTTATTGTTACCAACCATATATCTCCTTCTGTAAAATAACCGAGACTTCCTGAACATGTATATACATTCTCAAAAAGTGTGTACAAAGGTTCATTCTCAAAAACAACGGACACCAGACTTTGGTGACCGAAATTGACCTTGTATCTCTGTATCTAAATGTAGATTTAATTGTGTTTTGCCATCAAGACAATCATAACATTATGATTAAGACAAATCTGGTGAAATTCTGATTTAGAAGTTTTTGCTCAAAAGTATTTCCTGAACAATCTTTACTCTTTGACTTGCATG
Organism: Corydoras maculifer; assembly: GCA_019802435.1. Taxonomy (NCBI): domain Eukaryota; kingdom Metazoa; phylum Chordata; class Actinopteri; order Siluriformes; family Callichthyidae; genus Corydoras; species Corydoras maculifer. Next base: position 2,660,111 of record JAFMOD010000271.1, read on the forward strand.
TGTAGTGTTTATACTATTTCTGTAAGAAATGAATCACACATTTTATTTATTTTGCAAGACATTTTCTAACCAAATATATACAATGAAAATAAGAAACTTGTATTTACCGTCTACTCCAATTTTGCCATCACTGTTATCATCTGCACCTGACATGAAACTTTTAGCTTCATTCTCTGTTAGAGTTCGTGCCCCTGGGACAAACTTTTGCAAGAAGAACCTAATTCATTCAAAATATAGCAAAATTAGCAGGAATTTTCTATTAATATACAATAGCTCATATCATATCTAAGTGATACAAATTATCTTTGCTTAAGCAGACTTATTCCTTATATTCCCTAATTTGAGATGGTTGCAAAACCATAGCTGAAAATAAAACTGCATTCATTGCACTCTAAGTATAAAATGTTCTTGTCATAAGGTCTGGAGAAAGAATTACATAATGCAGATAAACTGCATCAAATATTACTGCATTTGTGGATTATCTTTGGAAAGGGCTTAGTGTAAAAACCCACTCTGACAGAAATCATTTAAATGTGAGGTTGGTCTTAAAGCAGCCTGTAGTCAAAATAGTTTATTGCTATTCAAATGCTCAAAGCTGCGTTTGCTTTGCCTACATAACTGTCAACCGCAAATAAAATCTAAATGCTGAATATAATGCTAGCTATTTCTAGTAACCTCAGTATCACTACTTTTTATTTCTGTGAGTGAAACTAATATAAATTCCATAAAGCTGCCACATACTTCAACTCTGACTCCTCAATATACCCGCTGCCATCATCATCTAAAAGACGAAATACATCCTGGACCTCTTGAGGACTTTTCTGGGTTAGTCCACAGAGCTGGACAAACTTCTTGAAACTGAAAGATTCTGGGGCTGTCAGGAGGAAAACACAAAACAATAGGTGATTCAACACCTGAATACATAGTTTCTAATACTAATTCATATATAATCACCTTCATTTATTGAATTGTTGGATTCAAACTTAAAAAAAAGACTTTTATTATACCTTCACAATCCTTAACAGCATTTTGAATGGCTTCAGCTGAGAGGATGTCAGTGAGTGACATGTTATTCCTGCCAAGGTAAAAAACTTTTTTGTAACAGATGGAGCATGAAAGCAAAAAAACTAATTTATTATTTTTAAATAACTTCTTTATCTGTTTTTTTTTGCCCTAAAATGGAATATGAACTGATCTTTTTAGTGTTTTAGATGCTTTACACTCAGTGGAAGTTAAGATAGTATTCAGAAATTACATATGGACCTATATTAGGTCCATATGAGAAATAACTGACCACTCCATTGCACAATTAATAAGTGTTATATACTACCAGCACTATAAATTTTTTTGGACATTATGAAGTAAATACCTATTTATTAATATATACTTCAACAAATGTAATTGTGTTCACAGCATATACTTGCAAAATAGAACTCTGTTCTTAAATTATTTGATGTATACATGTAGAAATAAACATGTGGGTTGTAAATTATAGACCAATTTCAGATGTTTAAGCGTGTGTGTTTTAAAACAAGTTGTTTTGCAGTTGATTGCTATAACAAAAAATTCTAAACACCCAATAGCCCAATACTGCACATTGTTCATTTATAGTTTAAACTCACATGGAATTTTGTAAAAAGTAAATTATAACATACATTTATTCATTCTTAAGTGTCACTTGTTCAGTTGTAGAGAAATGACAAATTTTATACCTATTTTTAATAAGGAGTTTATGCTTAACACCAACTTATTTACTGACTTATTTAATAACCTAGTGTTAAAAGTTACTTAAACTAATCACATCTACTAGTTATTTGTAGTGTAGTCTTGTTTAAGTTGGATGCTGACAGTGTGTGAAAGATGCTCACCGATCTGTTGATAGGTTCCTCCACAGGCCTGAAATGTAACTCTTCACGGTCTGTTTTATTATCCGCTTAGGAAGGAACTTTTTATATGGCCTGCCGACAGGGATGATGTCTGACTATAATGTTACATGTCCGGGGATCAGATTCTTGCCTTATGGTTCTTCTTACAAAGCTAATTAAACTTTAGTGCATTTATCTTGTAAAGCAGTGACTGTTCTGCAGACGCGATGTAAGAATGCACACAGCAAAATGCTATGTACCACTCTCACTATTCTTACTCTCTCTCTCTCTGAAACACACACACACACACACACAAACACACACAGAGTTGGGGCTTTCCTATAAGTGCTGGCATGGCACTGTGACAACATATTTTAATATGTGTACGAAATTGAAATTGCCAGTAAACAAATGAATTTAATAAAAAGAAAAGATTCCAGACAATGTTACAAACAAGCAAATAACTAAAGATATGGACAAGCAGTGCTTGAGCAATGCATTTAATAAAGCAGTAAATATACAAAAAGAAGGGTTAATATACAGAGGTGCCATATATCTTTTTTTATATTTTTGAAAAGATGTCATATTTTATTTTGTTTTTACACAAGTCCAAACAGTAAATAAAACCAAATCCAACATTCATTATCTTCCACTTAATCCTCTACTACAGTAACGGGGGCATTCCCCATGCCCATCTCAGGGAGACTGTTCGGGCACTGAGCATTCTATTACCAATCTATTGCTGGATACACTCACTAACACAGACACACACTATATTGGGCAAATTAGAACATTCATTTTACCTTGAATTAATGGTTTTGGACTGTGGGTGGAAACCGGGGAAGCCGCAGGAAACCCACACGTAGACAGAACATGGAAACTTCACCCAGATTGGGGTTCAAAGCTGGATCCCCAGCACTGAAAGAACATGTTAACCACTACACCACTGTGCCACCAGTTCTGCTAATCCTCAGGGTTCTTATACTTTTGCACTGACAGATATGGAACATTGAATTATTTTCGTGATAAATGCTTCAAATATTGTCTTATTTGTTTGATTTATCAACTTTCAACCTTGTTTTGGGTAAATGTATGCAGAAACACAGACAATACAAAAGACTTCACAAACTTTTAAACAGCACTGTACATATTTTTAGGCCTGGAAACACAAGCAATATCAATAAAATATTGTAAGGTGGACAGAAAAAGAGCGCTTTAATAGTGTTTGTGTGACATTTTACAGTAATTTAAATTTACCTGTGATAATTGGTACCCATGATTCATTCATTTATTTATCTCCCTCTTTATCCTCTATTAGGGTCGCGGTGGGGTTCCCCATGCCCATCCAGGGGAGAACATCTCGGGCGCTGGGCAGATAGACCCAGGACAGGGCGCCAATCCATCGCTGGGCACACACTCACTCACTCAAACACACTCTATATGGGGCAATTGGAGAACTTAATTAACTTGATCCATGTTTTTGGATTGTGGGAGGAAACCGGAGAACCCGGAGGAAACCAACGCAAACACAGGGAGGACATGGAAACTCCACCCAGATGGGGATTCGAACCGGGAATCTCTAGCGCTGAGAGGCGAACGTGCTAACCACTAAGCCGCCGTGCCGCGATAGTTGGTGATAAATCTGTACCTCACATTTTCAAAAGCATAGAGAATACATAGTTGTTATCTCTTAGAGTCTTCCTGCTACCAGCAGTGAGTTCTCATTTCACTGGCCCCATCGAGACCTAGCCAGGCGTAGCAGTGAATACGCAGCTCGAATGGGGCTGCAGGCATTACTGGTGCCACTCTTCTTTCAAAGATTGGTTCACATCATTGAGCATCTGCTCGAGCTTTTATTTCATCAGGAGCTTCTAACAATCTCACTTCCAAGGGCAATGTAATGATGTGACATAATGTCAGCAGGAGGGAAATTGCTGGTGCAAGATTTTATTTAACATCTGGTTGCAGCAGTATGGCTAGGCAATCAAAAGAAAAAGTGTTGTGATTTTATTTTAAAACCTGTGAATTCTGCTTTTTTAAACATTGATTATTTGATGTGCATTATGTTAGACACATCTACCATTTACGGGCGGCACGGTGGCTTAGTGGTTAGCATGTTCGCCTCTCAGCACTAGGGATTTCTGGTTCGAATCCCCATCTGGGTGGAGTTTCCATGTTCTCCCCGTGTCCGCGTGGGTTTCCTCCGGGTTCTCCAACAGTCCAAAAACATGGATCAAGTTATTTGAGTTCTCCAAATTGCCCCATATAGAGTGTGTTTGAGTGAGTGTGTGTGTGCCCAGCGATGGATTGGCGCCCTGTCCTGGCTGTATCTGCCCAGCGCCCGAGACCTTCTCCCCTGGATGGGCATGGGGAACCCCACCGTGACCCTAATGGAGGATAAAGCGGGAGATAATGAATGAATGAACATCTACCATTTACTCTTTACATAAAATCATAGAAAGTAGCTCATTTGTTGCTGCCCAATTTGTGTTCGTTATCCTCTAATTCTTGATCACTGCTAGTTGCTGGAAAGTAGCGAATTAAACGTACAAAGGTGTTCAGAAAACTTCATCACTACTACATCACACTAACAGAACACCACCACATCAATATCACTGCAGTTTTGAGAAACATCCACCACATCTATAATATCTGCTTTGTGGTGGATCAGGAGCACATTCAGTTTAAGACTTATTCCACCCAAATTCACCACAGAGCACCAAAGGAGGTCATTCTTACCTGTGGCCATCAAACTATATAGTCTCTTCACTCAGTAAAACAACTTCAATGTGCAATAAAGTAATCGTGATAATTATTCAAACGTGCAATATTATATTATTCTACCATTTTCCACACAGTGCACTATATTTCATTCATTCATTCATTATCTTCCGCTTTATTTATTTAAATTTAAATTGTTTTTTTAGGGTCGCGGGGGGGTTCCCCATGCCTATCCAGAGAAGAACGTTTCGGGCGCTGGGCAGATACACCCAGGACGCCAATCTATCGCTGGGCACACACACACAGACACGCACACAAACACACTCTACATGGGGCAATTTGGAGAACTCAATTGACTTGATCCATGTTTTTGGACTATGGGAGGAAACCGGAGAACCCGGAGGAAACCCATGCGGACACGGGGAGAACATGGAAACTCCACCCAGATAGGGATTTGAACCGGGAATCCCTAGTGCTGAGAGGCGAACGTGCTAACCACTAAGCCACCGTGCCGCCCTGCACTATAATTTACATTTTTAATTAATTCATTCATTATATTCCGCTTTTTCCTCTATTAGGATCGCGGTGGGGTTCCCCATGCCCATCCAGGGGAAAACGTTTCGGGCGCTGGGCAGATAGACCCAGGACAGGGCGCCAATCCATCGCTGGTACATTTTTAATTTAACAGATATTACATACTGTACACATGCCACTTCACTTTTACTTAATTGTGTATTTTTTGCATTTTTGTTTTATTTTACTGCATTTTTTATTTCCCCTTTTGTATAAATACGACTAATGGATCATCTGTAAAAAAAAAAAAAAAAAAAACCTGGATTAATAAAGTATTCTTACTCTGATTCTGATCTGTAGTACTTCTGACTAAAGAGGACAGAGTAAAGAACTAAGTATATAAAGAAACAAAAGGAATACAGTCTGTAAGTGTACAACTACAAAGTGAATCTTTGTGTAAATGAATCTGATAAAATGAAGGGAGTGTATCCAATGAGCCAGTGAGCATATGTTTATATACCAAGTCCACAGTTTCAGAAAGCAATGACAAAAAGTGATGTACAAGAAACTCCTGTACTGGTAGCCCCCCCTTGTGGAGATTATTTTCATAGGTACACGTAAGCACTGCACGTAAATTAATATTTCTAGATTAATAAAGCGCGACATGTGTACAAATTTAATAACATTGTTTCTGATTGACTGAATATTTACACCTTTGCATAACTGAATTAAATGACATGATTTGATATCATGAGTAATATGATGAATATGCTGATTAATAAGACCTTGTTCTTATAACTCTTTATTTTTCAATTTTTGTAATGAAGCTTAAATCACATAAATTATTAAATGTGTTATTACTTTCAATTCATAAACCTGTAGCTTGTAGAACCAAAATTAGCATCAATAACCGGATACAATATTTTTCTGTAAGCCACTTTTTTTTACATTGTTGCTGCAGTTCTTTGAGGTTTGTGAGCATTTATTTACACACACCACCACTTAAAAAGCCATGTGATTCTGGCCAATAAACTTCTGACTTTATAGGTTTGATTTCTATTGATAAAATGAACAATGAAGATGCTACTTAATGAGATTTCTTCTGTTGTTAATGATTAGAACTTATCTCATAAGGTGTTTGTTTTGTTATTATAGTCAGATAAATAAATAAAGAACTATGTATTTTCCACATTCAGAGATATGCATTTTAAAATAGGGAATAAAAACCAAAGGAGTCTTACAACTGGAAAAAAGACATTTATTTTTCATCTCCCATCCTTTCCCAAAAAGTGCATCATAGGTTATACAGTACCCTGAATTCATGTCTATGACATGAGGAACAACCATGTGACATTTAGAGTCATTCTGAATAGGAAGCAGATTGGGAGCAGACGGTGCACAGGCATGTACAAAAATGAGCTTGACTGAAGTAAGGGTTCAGGCAATGATGTTCCTTTTCAGCTAGAAATTGTGGCCTGTTGTCACTTCACCCTTGTTAACGGCAGCAAGTGTCTAATTGGGTGAGAAAATGATGTAGTGAGAGCTCAATTGCCATCAGATAATGATACATCAAATCAAACAATCATAATCATTTATTAAGTGCTTTTCTTACTTTCATCTTCAAAATTAGCGGCGTGGGTCAGTATTTAAGCTTTTACAAGGGCAGCAAACTCTGGAAATTAAAACACATATGCATCATAAGTATTAACTGGCTTTGATGTTTGATGGCACTACTTTAATTCATGCTGGTCATTGCATACAATACTGATAATTTATGACTTATGATTAATTAATAAAAAATTAACATTTTTTGATGATTCTAATTAATTGATTAATAAAGATTCATATCACAATTGTTTTATTTTTAAAGAACAATGTGTTTTTATCCCTTGTGTTTGAACATCATGTTTAAAAATAACTGATGTAAACATTTATTGTGCTTATTTCAGGACATACCGTCAACTCCGATTTTGCCATCACCATCACTGTCACCAGCTGAAAGGAAGGCCTTGGTTTCAGCATCAGTCAGAGCTCTGGCACCAGCAGAGAAGTTCTGCAGGAACAGTCTGGCAAAGTAGCATGAGATTGTGGGTTACAATATTGGAATTAAAGGTATTTGAAATAAAGAAAAGGGACTAATAGCTTATAGCTTTGCTTCTAATTGTTATAATTTTATTTAAACTAAACAGACAGAATACACAGAATTATTATTTTAAATAATTAATTACTACAACTAAGTGTGTAGGCATGGTGGCTTAGTGGTTAGCACGGGGGGGGGGGGGGGGGGGGGGGGGGGGGGGGGGGGGGGGGGGGGGGGGGGGGGGGGGGGGGGGGGGGGGGGGGGGGGGGGGGGGGGGGGGGGGGGGGGGGGGTTTCCTCCGGGTTCTCCGGTTTCCTCCCACAGTCCAAAAACATGGATCAAGTTAATTGAATTCTCAAAATTGCCCCGTTTAGAGTGTGTCTGTGTGAGTGAGTGTGTGCCCAGCGATGGATTGGCGCCCTGTCCTGGGTCTATCTGCCCAGCGCCCGAGACGTTCTCCCCTGGATGGGCATGGGGAACCCCACCGCGACCCTAATAGAGGATAAGCGGGAGATAATGAATGAATAAATGAATGAAAACTAAGTGTGTAGTAGCTCATTGGTTAGTGTGCTGGGCTATCAATCTGAAGGTGGTAGGTTTAAATCCCAGGTCCACTGAAGTTACCCATTAGGGTCCTTGATCAAGACCCTTAACCCTCATTACTGCAGGGATGGTGTGGAAGCTTTGTCATAAAAGTCGCTTTGGATAAAAGCGTCTGATAAATACCCAAATGAAATGCAAATACAACCACTGCTACTTTTACATGTTCTTGGTTTTCTATTTATGTGCTTAAACATTCCTACTATTTTATTCATCAGATTTTCCTTTGGTACGTTACAGGAAGTTATAGGACTGAATGTGTTAATTTGCCTCATACAACTTACTGCATATTATATCCATCTTGTTAAGTTTTGATTGTCATTCTAACTGTAATATGCTTGAGTAATGTACCTGTAATTTACATTTGATGGTGTTTTAATTCACCATTTGATTATGACCTGAAGCTGTTTTGTGATAATTTACTATAAACGATAGAGTTCTTACTTCAGCTCATCCTCCTCAATGAAGCCACTCTTGTCCTGATCAATGACAGCAAAGGCCTTTTTAACTTCATCAGCGGACTTTGCACTCAGGCCAACCTTAGCGAAGAAGGTCTTGTAGTTGAAGGAATCAGCGGCTGAAAATCATATTCTAATTAAAGCATGCAATTATAAAATGAACAAAAAAATGAATGAAATGAATGTGATTTTAGTAATTATTTTAGGTGAAACAGATTTGGATGGATGTTTAATTTACACCCCCTTAGCCTTTTGCATGTCAGAAACAACCTTCAAGTAATACATCAGTTTAACAGTAAACTATGATACTGTAAACAATAGAACATGGATTCTGTATGATATAATTAGCTAAAACCTGAGTGTACCTTGGCAGGCCTGCAGGGCTGCGGTGATGTCAGCATCGTTGAGAATACCAGCAAAAGCCATTTTTGCTTTAAGAGAAGATGAAATACCAGAGATGAAGGTTTATCAAGCAAGTCACAATCTGACAAATCAAACATTTAAAACAGAATAGTAAAATCCCAGAGCCAGCTGAGCCGCGATAACCTGATTACACGATTAAACAAAAAGCTGGCTATAGTACAATACACATATAAGTCCTATTTAGACGGAAACTGTTCAAATAAGTTGCCAAAAAATGCGCTATATTCCCAGCTCAGTATCTGGGTATCTAAGAGCATATCTTCGCATCCAGGCGGCTGCTGCTGGAAGTGACCTCCACAGTTAACTCCATAGTCCCGAAATGAGTAAAGCCCCCGAAGCTCAGCGATGTTCCTCCTCCCGTAAGTTCTAAGCGCTTTGGAATGAGGGAACCTGCACTCACCTCGGGAGGGTTTGGGCGGCGGTGTGCACTCGGACTGAAGGAACTCGCACTGCAGTGATTGGGCTCAGCACTGTAAGGTATATATACACTGAGCTTCGTGGCCGCGCAGCCGAAACCCGAGGAACGCGCGTAACAGACACCGCGTGCCAAGCAGTTGCCTGAAAAACCTATGCAAGAGTCAGGCTGTTCTATTTATAAGTGTATAAATGAAGATGGTTAAAATGTACGTATATGTTAAAGTGCTTAATACCGGGTGGCGGGCTAATTATACCCGCTGCTGAAACGCTAGAGCGAGGGAGGTTGTCGCTGACAGGGGTTAAAGACAACGACTACACGGTGCTGCAGCTCACTCTGTTCATCAGGAGGAGAAGAAAAATGCCTTAACAGGATCCACTGCTCTAATAACTACATATTTGCTTTTCCCGAAACACTTTTTAATGCATATGATTTTTTGTTGCTGTTGTTGCTTTTGTTGCTTTTTCTACAATTTAGCCTACATGCATGCATTAAATTTAAATCAAAAAGCTTTAAATTGTCTGACAGCTTATAATTCTTTGTTTGTCAACTATAATTATTAAGATTTGGTGTATAAGCCTTTCTGTTGTTTGTCTATATAAGTAAAGGCATCCTGGAATGGTTTTCACATGGTGTAACCTAACATCTACCAGTTTTAAATCAACATTACATTTATTGTAATTAATAGTTTCCTTGTAATTGACATGTATGCCTAGTCTTGAGTCAAATTGTGGGCAAATCTGATCAAATGTAATGTTTATTATTGCTCTAAAAACATCTTTTACAACTAATAAAAATCTGCACATTTCATTGAACAGTTAGTATGCATTTAATGAATTTGAAATAAAAAATAATGAAATCTACAATTTTTTGCTTTTGCACTAATCTTGTCATTCCTTAGGTCATTCCCATGTCTCAGGAAAGTGTAAGCAATTCTTACATATGAAAAAACCTTTTTGAAACAGACCCGAGATTAATGTTGCACACTGGAGACTAAGAACATTAACTAAAATATGATCTAAAATAATGCATCAGGAATACTGGATATTTCTTTTTGATACTTGAATTAGGGATTTAATTGCCAAAATGAAGTCATTAAATGAATTTATTAAATTTGAAAATTTAAACCTCTTAAAATGTTTAGACATAATGGATGGATTAATAAATCTTTCCTATTTGTCAAGGCACCTGATTGTGTGTGTGTTTGTGTGTGTGTGTTAATAACCAAGATTATCTTGTCAGTTATAGTTAAAGCTCTTTTAACATTTGATATTGTCATAAATCATCTGATAAAATGGTGTAGAATTTTTTTTTTACGTAAACAAGTAAGAGACACCAGTGTCAAGGAAGAAATTCTTAAGCTTAAGAATTTTTTTTTGAGAGGAACCAGGTATATAATTGGGCCCTCATCCTCCTCTGAAAGACTATAGATAGTAAATTAACTAAAGTTGTAGCTCCCTCCTATTTAAAGTCGACAGCACAAATATTCTTGCCAATACTGATTAGGTCTTGAGTTTTCACGTTAACTTTGTACATAACCTTACACCCAACCTTAAAAACTGTAACATAAATCACATAAAAAAATATACAATGAGCAATTTCTACATTGTAAACTCTTATTGTTAAGAATGACCCTTTGCTGATTTAACCGCACGAATCTACATCTTGTTTTAGAACCGTAATTACATATCAATTCACCTTAATACTAGAAAAGGTAATAAACTTTACGTAAACATAATTGGTATACCAACAGAACACAAACCTTATTGGTTGAATAAATATCAAAGAGAGCTATAGTTTCACGTTGCGACTTGCCCCACTCAGCTTCTGAATAAACCCTTAATGCTAACTTTGGAACCTTTACATACATGGTAACCGTAGTAATTAACTTTGTCAATGTTCTTAAAAAAAACAGAAGATTCTGTTTTATACAATTTTATACAATTTTATGAACCTTAAACCAATTAAGATATAAACTGCTCATATAGGCAGTTACACTCCCACCAAAATCTATGATTTTAAATCATGAAATGGAATTATACCAACCTTTTAAAATTTAAGTTAACAATAAGAACTAGGTAAAAATTTTACTGTCTGCAGGTACTGTCATGCAGTATATACAAACAAGTGCTGAAGTGATGAAACTGGCTTAAAATTTGCTATAAAATGTTAAAAATGTTCTTTAAAAATGTTGCTGTAAAAATAATAATAAATAAAGTGATAGCACATATGCAAAGAAAAAAGGTTATAGTAGGTTACAAAGATAATTTGTGTCCAAAATATTTGGTATATGGTTCGAATGTAAAAAACTAAAATTTTCTTAAGGATTTTATTTTGAAATTATGTAGAGAGGTTATGTAAATATACATCAGTAAATACATCCTCTATAAAGATTACATGATAGCATTGGTGTGAGTATGTGTTTTTGTATCATTGTGAAAGCAAATGTAAAATATATTGCAATTATAATTTTCAATAATCATTGTTTCATATAGTTGCATTTAACTATTTCATTTTAAGCTTGTATTTAAGTATTTGAAAAGTATATACATATTTCCATTCACACAAAGACCAGAACAACAATAGATCTCTCAGAGTGCAAAATATAAGTTAGAAAAAACAAGTAACAGATATAATAAATAATAAAATGAATAAACATACAACATATATAATTAAATATGTTATGACTTGTGTAAAGGCCACAATTTCTACTTGATCTTTTCCAGTATCTTCATTTCAGAGTTCACACACTCATCTTCCAGCAAGCATGTTGATCATTCGATTCCTTTCTATGTTCGCCTGTTTATCTGTTTATTATGAGATACGCTTATTTTATCTCACTGTCAAAACAATCTAATAGGTGAAATGGAGCAATTATATTGCTCCAGGTATAAATCTGGCCTTGCATGTGCTGTGTGTGATGGACAGATGACTGGTCCTGGGTTGTTTCCCTGCCTTTTGCTGGTGCTGAGAAAAGCTACATCCTCATATTATAAATGAACAAATACATAAAAAACTATGACCGTATTAAATAATCACCAATTACACATTTAAATTTCCAGATATCTGTCGACATATTGTGTTATTTTGCTTTCATCATAATTTACCTACATTTGACCAGGTATACCCAGAGTTTTGCATGAGACAGTATTCTAGCACAAAACAAACTAACAGACTAGTGTATTCCAGAGGGAATCTATGTTAAGCCTTATTAACTATTTATAAAGACTGGTAATGTGAAGCTGCAGATGGCAGTATTGATATTTTTAATGCAGAATGTCTTAAAATCGTTGACTTGCTGTTTTTATTCCATAAAGTCAGATGTTCGTTTATTTGATTGCTCCTGTTGCTGACAGAAATGAACAAATTGTGACCTTCATATAAGAAAGTGGGTATGAGAAAGGTAAAACAATGAAAACCTTAGGTGACATTGACCTTATGTATGTACCACATACACATGCAACATTAATTATATGTTTTGGCTAAATATAGACATGTGTAAGTGATGCCTGCAGGACTCTTTGACTTGGTGTGCATATGAGGGTGTGATACAAATTGAGCATGGCTGAGGAATCCTATCTAGGTCCTAGTGCTGAAATGTGTGGACATTCCAGCTGCACAGATCAGTAGCCTACTAACTGCTAAAAGGTACCTGTATTCAATTAGACATTAATATGATTTAATAGCCTTCAGATTTTTACATTTTAACATTTATGTTAGAATACTGTGTGCCCATTTTGTCAGAAATAATAAGAAGCAAAGATTTGATCATGTCATTTGACATGTCTGCAAACAGCAAATTTGAGCTGGAAAATAACCTGATTTTGTTTTTGGGCACAGCATGCTGGTGACATTTGGGCATGTCAGACACCTGTGATAGAAAACCACAAAAGAGAAAAGATAGTTTGTAAAGTTTATTTGAATAAACAATATATAAAATAACTTTGGGTATGTGCGCATCCTACATTTCACACATAGCATTGAACAATATCTCGGCTGCACCTGACCCCTACAAACCAAACCAAACCAAACCATACCATACCTCTTGTGGCACTACTCTTACTAAAGCGCATGCACAGACATATCATAAAATGGTGGCTGTGCACTGTAAAAATATACCTGCGGGAAGAGCATGTTGGATACTGAAGAACACCTTCAAAAAAAGCAACATATGTATGTATTTTCCCAGCAGTGGAGTTCAAGGTCTTTGAGCCTTTCAAACGGAACTATAATAGATTTCAGATGCATTTGCAGGTGCAGGGAATCAAGGATGAATCTGAACCTACTCATTGCAACAAAGTTCAGCGATATCCTATGGTCATGGCTAGATATCATGTGGTCTAGCTACATATGTCACAATACATATTTTACTCTTTATAGTTTATAATATCTATAGTTTTTTTTAGAACTATAAAAGATTCAGGGAGACTGGTTATTGCATAGGAATGTGAATGAGTTAGAGGCTATGCTGGAATTTAATTTAATTTACAGTGTATTGTGCTGATTGCTATTGGCTTAAACACAAAGCAAAAGCATGATCGATAATTTCCTTTTAGTGGTTCCTGCACTGCATAAGATGTTTATATAATGTATTTATTAATTATACAGTGGGATCAAAGAGTATGTAGTCAGCCACTGATTGTGCAAGTTCTCCTACTTAGAAATATGAGAGAGTTCTGTAATTATCATGTGTCCAGGGGCCGCTCTCCGCCCAGCCCGAGGTCCAGGGGCCGCACGCCGCCCAGCCCGAGGTCCAGGGGCCACACGCCGCCCAGCCCGATGTCCAGGGGCCGCACGCCGCCCAGCCCGAGGTCCAGGGGCCACACGCCGCCCAGCCCGAGGTCCAGGGGCCGCACGCCGCCCAGTCAGTGCACCAGTGGCCGCACGCCGCCCAGTCAGTGCACCAGTGGCACCCGCCTCGTCACGCAGCCAGAGGGCGTGGCCCACTCTGCACCCCAGCGTGCGTGCCCGCCGAGGTCCACCCAGCGTGCGTGCCCGCCGAGGTCTACCCGGCGCACGCCGCCCAGTCCGTTGTCCAGGGGCCGCACGCCGCCCAGCCAGAGGTCCAGGGGCCGCACGCCGCCCAGCCCGAGGTCCAGGGGCCGCATGCCGCCCAGCCCGAGGTCCAGGGGCCGCTCGCCGCCCAGCCCGTTGTCCAGGGGCCGCACGCCGCCCAGCCCGAGGTCCAGGGGCCACACGCCGCCCAGCCCGAGGTCCAGGGGCCGCACGCCGCCCAGTCAGTGCACCAGTGGCCGCACGCCGCCCAGTCAGTGCACCAGTGGCACGCGCTTCGTCACGCAGCCAGAAGGCGTGGCCCACTTTGCACCCGCCGAGGGCGTCCGCCGGACCACGCAGCCAGAGGGCGTGGCCCACTCCACATCCGCCGAGGGCACCCGCCGGACCACGCAGCCAGAGGGCCCTCCTGATCCGCCGAGGGCGTCCACCTCGGCATAAAGCCACAGGGCACATCCCACGCCTCATCCGCAGAGGGCGTCCACCGAACTGCACTGCCAGAGGGCGCTTCCCTCACCTCGTCCGCAGAGGGCACCCACCGAACTGCATAGCCAGTGGGCTCGAGAAGGGCGGAGGACCCCCCCCTTCCCCCCCAGGATTTTTATTTTATTTATTTATTTTTTTCTCTTGGTCGCGTCCTCCCGTTGCGCGACCGTAGGGGAACTAGGGCACCTGTTCTATGTTAGTTAATTTACTTTCAATTACGTTATTTGCTTTGTTTAATTATCTCTTTCTGTTGATTGGTTGTGTTGTGCACGTGATTGGTTTTCATTTGTATTTATTTCCTTCTTTCCCTGTCCTCGGTGCACTTCGTGGTTTAGTTTATGTTCACTCGGCGGTACCTTTGTTTTGTGGTGTTACTACACCTTTAATAAAATTCCATTTCCCTGCTACCTGCGTGCCTGGCTCCCTTCAGCGCGTTTGAGTGCGACGGCTCTGCGCTTCCTATGCGCAGCTGCTTTAATCTCTAGGTAGGCGAGTGTAACATCATGAGAGTGAGAAAAACACAATATAAAAGGTGTCACAGTGTAGCATTGTAGGAACTAAAACCATTCATCCATCCTTTATCTTCCGCTTTATCCTCTACTAGGGTTGCGGAGGGTTGCCCATCCAGGGGAGAACTTTTCGGGTGATGGGCAGATACACCCAGGACAGAGCACCAATCTATCTCTGGACACACACTCACTCACACAGACACACACACAAACACTCTATATGCGGTAATCTATTTGATCTATGTTTTTGGAAAGTGGGAGAAAATTGGAGTACCCGGAGGAAACCCATCCGGACACGGGGAGAACATGGGAACTCCACCCAGACTGGGATCCGAACTGGGAATCCCCAGCACAGAGAAAGATACAGGCTAACCACTTAGTCACCGTGCGGCCCTGGCTAAAATCAAAGAGCTTTTAAATTACATCTGATATATTGAATCTACAATAGGCAAGCAGTTTTGTGTGAATAAATCAACTGTGGGAACAATTGAAAGAAAATGAAAGACATACAAGACCATTGATTATGTCCCTGAAATGATCATGAGAACGGTGAGCAAATATCCCAGAACTACACGGAGGTACCTGATGAATGACATGCAGAGAGCTGGGATCAACATAACAAAAGCTATCATCAGCAACAGACCACACCGAGAGGGACTCAAATCCTGCAGTGCCAGGCGTGTCCCCTACTTAAGCCAGTACATGTCCAGGCCCATCTAAATGTTGCCAGAGAGCATAAGGATGATCCAGAAAAGGAATGGGAGAACATGTGGTCAGATAAAATCAAAATTGAACTTTTTGGTAAAAACTAGTCATGTTTGAAGGAAGACAAATGATGTGTTGCATCCCAAGAACACCATACCAACTGTGAAACATGGGGGTGGAAACATGTGAATGCTTTGTTGCTCTTTTTATGCAAAGGGAACGGGACGACTAATCCGTGGCCATGTATCGTGAGATTTTAATCAGTGAACGTATTAAAGATGGAACATTGCTGGATCTTCCAGCTTTACAATGCATCCAAACACACTCGGGCAACAAATGCGTGACTCCATGAAAACTATTTCAAGGTCCTAGAGTCGCCGGCCAGATCTCAACTTTTTAAGAAATTTGTGGACAGAGTTGAAAGTCCGTGTTGCCCAGCGACAGCCCCAAAATACCAGCTACAATGTGTGCAAACCTGGTGGAGACTTAAAGGGAAACGTTTGACCTCTGTCATTGCCAACAAAGGTTATGTTACAAAGTATTAAGTGCAATTTGTTATTGAACAAATATTATTTTCCATTTGTAAATTATAATTTACAAATTCTTTCTTTAAAAATCGTACAGTGTGATTTCCTAGACTTGTTTCTTCTCATTTTGTCTCTCATAGTTGAAGAGTACCTATAATGAAAATCTCTGGTAGGAGAACTTGCACAATCATTGAATACATTCTTTTTGGTCCCACTGTATATTTGTTAACATTTACTTAGCGTCTGATGTTCACTGTCATAAATTTCTTATTTCCCTAAAAACACATTTTAATATGGCACTTGTGGGTAAATCTACCCGCGTGTTCGTTTGAAAAGGAGGAGATCACACCAACAGTTCTGAGTAAAGAAATAACATTTATTAATACAACAGAAATCTGGGGAGAAGAGCGCAGTCAACAACCCGTGCATGATCTGCCTGTTCTCCGACCTCTGACTTTGACTCCATCCTCATATACTCTTCTGCACAGGCCCCCACCTTTGCTGCTCATCCATCTCAGATTGATCATCTGTGGGCCACCCCGCCCGAGCAGAAGTTATTCTGCTTAGTGTAAAATAATGATGCTTCTTGTTATCAGAACGTTTGTAGTCAACCGACCCGTATAATACTATTCCCTGCCGGTGACTCCCTTCTGCACATCCTGACCTTGACACAGAGATACATTCTCACATGGGTAAGAACAATACTGCCATAACTTATTAAAAGTATGAGAAATTAAGCAATATTAATATTAATATTAATTCCTGAAATAAATTAATAATGCTTTGATCTACAATTACTACTTGTAAATATTAAATGAGCAATAATGCTCTTTATTTTTCCCTTCATACTCCATAGTCGTAATGTTTTGACCACAAGGTAAGCATTTGTACTTTTTCATGTATTTTTCTAATTAGTAAATAAAGTTACCTTGGTGGGAAATGGCCCAGAAACTAACATTGTTCCTCTAAAGTAACAATAATGTACTTTATTTTCTAAAAGTGAAATGTAGTTGGAATGCCCACTTGATGCCATAAAATAAGTCTGATTGTATACTCATTTCAGGCCACTCGGGTCTGGTTCATTGCTGACCTCTATGATTATATAGTTATTCCCTTTATGCCATGTCAGCTTGTAGTTTAATGTTGGTTTCATGTAGACTGATGCAGACCATTTCAGGATGACTGCAGTATGCATGGGCTCAGTCTGGATTTATGTTCACTGCAGGAGGTGGCGAAGGCCTTTCACTCGAGTTGCACTCAGATTGGTTGGTTCAGGGGTGTAGCACTAACATAGCTGACTTAGAACCAACCATGCTCAAAATGACTCTAGTAAACTCTCCACTGTGTTCTTATTTGTTTTTTTTCTGAGGTAAAGCCGATTTTATTAGTTGTGTGGGAGCCGGCATGCTACCTAATGTATGTGTACTAACTTTGCGATGGTAAGTACACTTTGAGATATAGTTAGTGTTATCTATGCTTTTATAAGTTGACTCTTTTTCATTTTATCTTAAATTGCACATTTTATTTCCAAGTATACATTTGCTCATCATCATATCAATGATTGTGTCCATCCCCATCTCACCATCTCAAGATTCATTCATTCATTATCTTCCGCTTATCCTCTATTAGGGTCACGGTGGGGTTCCCCATGCCCATCCAGGGGAGAACGTCTCGGGCGCTGGGCAGATAGACCCAGGACAGGGCGCCAATCCATCGCTGGGCACACACTCACTCACACAGACACACTCTATAGGGGGCAATTTTTTTGAGAATTCAATTAACTTGATCCATGTTTTTGGACTGTGGGAGGAAACCGGAGAACCCGGAGGAAACCCACGCAGACACGGGGAGAACGTGGAAACTCCACCCAGATGGGGATTCGAACCGGGAATCCCTAGCGCTGAGAGGCGAACGTGCTAACCACTAAGCCACCGTGCCGCCCCCATCTCAAGATGAATATACAAAAAAAAAAGTCTCCAATCACATAGGAAATATATCCAGAACTTTTTCTTTGTGTTCCCTTTTGGTTGAGTTATTAAGATTCAATGTAAACATTTTTATTTGATTTGATATTTTTTAGGTTTCACCATGCAGGGAAACAGTGCATTACCACTGCAGAGTCTAATAACCTTTCTTGTATGGCTCTGTAGTCAAACTATTTTGCAATTCTAGCAATTCTACCAGCAGGTCTATTAAAAAGTTTTGTTGGTCTCCCAAATCTCAACAAGACATCAAATATTACTTTTCACTGCCATTTTAAAGTTACATTATAAAAGGAATAAAGGAAGGAAATTGTCACATTAAAAGTGTTTTCTTATAGATGCCACTTATTTTATATCAGTTTAATTTATATAATAATCAGAGTTGCATAGAGAAGCCTTTGAATGTTGACTGTTAAAGTAGTTCTGAGAGTTAAAATGTTTAAAAGTTAAAATGATCTTAGAGTTAAAATTTTTAAAATGCTAAAAGCCATTTTGTTTCTTTGCAGCTTTGGCCATTTGTAGATCAGTTTGACTGCTTTCTATAAACCTTTTAATTACCATACCATTTTAAATAGCATTGCATGTTAATTAAGCTATAGATAGAATATTTTACACTGTAAAGCGAAATTTGTGCTTAACATAACCACATAAGACAGCAGTTTACACCAAATGCAGATTTATTTCAATGTTAAAAGTGCAGAAGGCATTTTCTATTTGCACAGATTAAGATCTGCACATAATTACACAACTTCCCAACAACATAAACAATATAAGATAAGGTTCTTGCAGTGAAGAGCATGGAGTCATCATAAATAAATATATTTATATAAAAAATGAAATAAAGTACTGCAGACTCTACAAAACTAGAGACCTTTTTTCACAAATGGGGTCCGTAGATGGTTTAAGCCTTCACAAGGGCAGTGAACTCTGTAAAATAAAAAAGAGTAATAAACAAATTTTAAAACCTGTTAAAATGTATTGGTTTATGTCATTTCTAAAATAGAAATAAGCTAATAACCATATGAATTGTCTTAATAAGTATTTATATAATGTTACATGCATTAGGTTTGGTCCTATGGTTATTTTACATGCATTAATTTAAATTACTGAAGTGCAAGCACCAAATAAATGCACCAGATATTGTCTAATCAAACATTGTTCGATAAATGTATGTATTAAATTGTACACTTTGTAATATAACCCTATAGCCACATATATTTAACTAAATAGATTAAATTTTTACGGAACCAAATTTGAAAAACATATTTTTAATGATTTTCTAATTAAATAATTTAAGTTAATGTATTTTTTTAACATAGATTACTAGAAAATTACAAGATTTATTTTAATGAAATAAGGAACTTCTTTACCGTCAACTCCAATTTTGCCATCACCATCACTGTCACCAGCTGAAAGGAAGGCCTTGGTCTCAGCATCAGTCAGAGCTCTGGCACCAGCAGAGAAGTTCTGCAGGAACAGTCTGACAGGTGGAGAGGAGAAAAAAAGACTTGAATTAACATCTTTGGGATTTTTATGAAATGAGATTCAAATTACAGATGTTTAAGATATTTACTTCAGTTCATCCTCCTCAATGAAGCCACTCTTGTCTTGATCAATGACGAAGAAAGCTTTCTTCACATCGTCGTTGGACTTTGCGGACAGGCCGACTTTGGCGAAAAATTCCTTGTATTTGAAGCTGTCAGGAGCTGTACATTTCAAACAATTTTGAAAAGTTATAAGTCATAATTTATAATTGCACAAATTGAGATCTTATGCTAAATCTATAATTAAACTAAAATTGACTAAAGGTCAATATAAGTGGGTAAGAAGTTTTACCAGAGCATGCGCTGATGGCAGCAGCAATGTCTCCATCGGACAGAATTCCAGCAAATGCCATTTTCACTGACCTGCAAATTAAATCACACATAAATTTCTCTGCATTCTATGATAACATAAATAATGTGTCCCTGAAAAATCGTATAACAATCATATAGATGCTCTCACTATCACATTAACAGCGACACAAAAAGCTGCTGAACTGAGTCAAGAAAAAATGATATCTGTTTATATATCTGTTAAACATGTAGTCCTTATAGGATTTCCATAAAAACAATGACAAAAGAAAGAAAAACCCTGTAGTATGCAATTAAAGACTAATGGTATTAATTTAACATCATCTTGGTGTTTGCAGTGATGAGTTTTAATCTGCTCTCTAAACTTGGTAGTGCAAAAATGAATCTCTGGCTTTGAAGCTCATCCTCCAGTAAATAAATTCCTCGATGAGATAAAACTGATTATAGAAAGGAAATTATATCCTGCTGTAGTAGGTCCATTCGCGTCAGTTGGCAGGTCTTCTTTCTACTATATTCCATTGGTTGAGTGATGAAATTAAGTAGTGAAGAGATGGGTCTTGCCAAAGATGCACTCACCTTTTTGATGCTGTTTCCAAGGTTTACAGATGTAATAGGTGGTTGGGTTTGAGTAAGGGTGCTTTCTCCAGTGAGTATATATACCCTTGTCTCTGGCACTGTAATAGACACCATATGCTTAGACAAGCTATAGTTTTAAAAAAAATGGCCACTTGTCACATTGAGCTATTTAAAGCTTTTCCAAAGGGGCAATGCTGTAGCTTAATATGGGAAACACAATACTTCAAGTGTGAGATGTAAAATGAATTAAAATATACAAAATACATAGACTTTTTTATTACTGTTTAATAACCATATACAGAAAACCTCCATTTAATTAATTGTAACAATAATTAAATTAAAATTAATATTATAGTTATTAGAATTGTTATACTTACTATCATTGTTCTTACTTCTTCTTACTAATCTAAATTTTCGTGTAATTTTTACTTTTAAAAATGTAACTTGTGTTTGATAGCACACAATATTAGCTCAGATTTATATCAAAATATATTGAAAGAAGTGTTTTTATTAATGGATCTATATTTTAAAAAAGCACAGTAATAATTGCATACAATTAGCATACAAGGGAGGCAACCAAAGACTTATGTAGTTAATTAGTTTTCCTTTTTAAAATCCCTGGAATATTATATTAATGCCTCTTTTTTTGGGCATCACTGAATGTGTGTGTGTGTGTGTGTGTGTGTGTGTGTGTGTGTGTAATGAAGACAATCTCAGGTACTTCTTTTCAAGGTCAGTGTTTTCTGCAGTTTAATATGGCACAAAAACAGATAAAACTTGTGTGATTTCTCCAGCATTGTTTATCAATTATAGACAAATGTTCAACAATCACTTACAATTGCAAATAATTCTGCATTCAATAGATAAATTATTACAATATAGTAGACTTAATAATTATTTTACAATTAGTTTTACCTATACCATCAAACCTAACTTTTCCATCTCATCCACGCAGAAAAACAGAATTAAAAATCACTGCATAGGTATATGAACATGCAAAAACCCAAACCATTGTAATCAATGAAATTGGCTGGTGGTAAAATGCTGGATTCACAATTTTAAGCCCTAATGGCAAAGGATATATCATCATCCAGAAAGTCTGTAAATGCTATCTTTAATGGAGCAACAAATATGTGGGATATAAATATATGGGATAAAAGAACCTGCACCTTGTCTTTATATATACAAAATAAAATTTACTATTAATAAAGCCATTTACCAGTTCTTAGTTACTGATTTTAGGCCAGCAGAGTGGTATAGTTTTTAGCACGTCCGCCTCTCAGATCCATGTTTGAATTCATATCTGGGTGTTCTCCCTGCATTGGTTTCTTCCCACAGTCCAAAACATGGAATTTAATTGTCCTTATATAGTGTATATGTTTGGGTGAATTAGTGAGTGAGTGAGTGAGTGAGTGCTCAGCGATGAATTGTCCTGAAATGCTTATAGGATTAAGCATAAGATAATGAGATGAGTTAATGATCATATACGGAATCTTAACAAAACCCTCTGAAAATAAAAAGATTTTTCATTGTAAATCCTTGTACGTTTCAGGTCTGAAAAGCTGGACATTGTTTTGTAATATTATCTGATGTGGAATCATTTGGCAGTTGTAATGAATAAATACTGTATCTATTTGATTATATTAATGTAGATATATTTGTTGTAACCAGTATTTTTTTTTTTACTTTCCTGTATTTCTTATCTATATGTTCCCAGATATACATACACAATAATGTGGATCATTTGTTTAAAACTAAAACTAGGTAAACATCCTGTTATTGCTTAGATATCAGTCATTAAGCTTTTTAAAGACCAAACATATTTCTTTATGCAAGAACTACTAATAAATGAGTTGAAGTTCTCGTGGAATAACAGGTTTTCACAAATGGCAACTGCTTCATTTCTCAGGAATTCTTTCGGCATTAGGATTATCTTGTTGAAATGATGGCATGAGGCTTTACATCAGTGTCTTTGTGTGGCAGGTCAGTGTTTGCATGTGCCGCAGATTGAGGGGCTTCTCCTGTATGCTGCTGTGACGTGATCTCTGTTTCCTCCACAGCCTCTTTTCCTCAGGATGAACATTCACATACTGGTGTGTTCTTCCAGCCAGGGGCCACAGCAATGACAAAAACATCCTCTCGGCCTGCTATCTTCCCCTGTGGCCTTGTCCCTCTCCATTCATATTCTGTTGTTTGCAGGAAGGACAGGTTTCCTGCATGACAGGGATTGGAGAGGCCAGAGTCCATATTTTCTCACACACAGTGCTTACCTTCTGTTGGTCATTTTGCTGTTCACTTCTATTACATGAAGAAGTTTTTGTTTATAAGAAAACCCTTATGTTTTAAGATGCATGCATACTGGGTTTGTTCGTGACATAATTTTATGGTGAGTGATTAAACCATTGAAAATTGTATTTAATTGTGGTAGTATCATTCTGTATTATAGTAAATGTTTTTTTAAACAAAATAAATACATTTGTAAGAATTTTATATATGATTTTAAAATTTGTTAAAAGGTTTAGGAGCCTTGGCAACTACTAATTAAAACTAGATTTGATCACCATTAGTTACCTGTACATTCACTTTAGCTTAAAGATCACCATTTAGAGATAATTAATCAGTATGTGCAAATAAAAGGATTTATGAATGAATGCCCTGTTTATACCTCTGAAGGTCTCAGGTACAAACATGGGATATTTAACCATTATTTTAAAGTTTAAATGATGATAGTTATTTTTAAGTTTAAAAGATGATAGTTATTTACTTCAAAGATTAGACTGATCAGAAACTGATCAGAAACTGTTCATTATTTTATTTGCATTTTAATGGAGTTTTGTTACTGGCTTGTTGATATGATATATGATGGATGGAACCTGAAAATCAATTGGACTGGCGGTCCTGCAGGACACCCTTACTGGACTCGCATATAGTTTTCCAGTTGTTAGTTTTCCATTTGTTTATTATCTGTACATAGCTGTCCTACATTGTTGTTGCTGCCTGGCCGCTCAAGGAGGATGAGTCCCCCACTGAGTCTTGGTCCTCCCAAGGTTTCTTCCTTGAATAACAACATAAAAGGGAGTTTTTTCTTGCCACTGTCGCTTCGGCTTGCTCTTTGGGGGTTTAAAGGCTTTTCATTCTGTAAAGCTGCTTTGTGACAATGTACTGTTGTAAAAAGCGCTATATAAATAAATAACTTTACTTGACTTGATATGAATCATATAATAAATAAATTATTATTAAAAAACATTTTTTATTTTTAAAATAAGCTCTTTCTTCTCAGTCTCTTAATCTCTATGACTATAGTACCAGCTCTACTGGGCTCAATTACATCTGTGGCTATTTGCAGCTAACCAGCTGTGATGGATGCATGCCAAAGGGACTCTCGAGTTTTGCCAAGATGGGCACCTAAGTTTCATTCCCACTTCGACATCTGTTACTGTATGTGCACTTTCTTGTGCATTTGTGCGGACAGACCAGAGCTCTTGAGACATGACACTAGCCATAAATCTACAGGACTGCTCAAAATAGGTGAACATGTCTAGAGCTGTGCAGAGATTCTTTCTTTACATTCGGATTAATTTAACAGATGACAAATATCATGCTTTTCAAAGCAGCTGTAGCCAACCAATCCGGCCTATTTTATCTTTTTGTGTTAACTCCATCAAAGTTATATTTTTATCTTATCTAAATATGCAAATGCCATTCATAACTGCAAAGGTAGAGAAGCTACTGCTTAATGTATTACTCAAATGGACACTCTTGCCCAGTGGCAATGGCAGATGGCCAGAAAGACTTCCCATTAAGAGCTTAGTCAGGCCTGACACTATTGCATAATATCATTTAGTTGCTCACACTATCTGAGGTATTGTTTGACAGAGATGATTAACCTTCCCTTTTGGCTCAAATATCCTCATTGTGCAGCAAAGCCAGGGCAGAGTCATGGGTGATTTTATCCCATCTTTGTCCATTCTTCATCTTTGAAACTAAGACATAATTAATTTAGAATGACACTGAATAAAAATCATTAAATACTTCAGATGATGCCTATTCCAGTAAAATATGATTTTAATTTCTGTAAATAAATGAGAAATATTAGTTGGAATTTCACTGATGTGGTAATTTTCGTAATTATTATTTTCCTACTGAACTGGATTGGAGCTGAAAAATAAGCCAACAATGTGAGTTTGGAAAACCTGCTAAAGGTCACTAAAATTTTGGGGGTGGTTAGATTTAGTAGACATGGTGTTGACAGGTTTGGTTGTAAAATAGGACAACAAACGTTGCAAAAAGATACCACTCCCCATTCCTTACAGTCTCTAAAAGCATCTCATTATATTTAGTCTGCTACTTTAATTTAATTATGTCTTCACTGCTCAGATGCACCTAATTACATTGTTAAATATTCCATATTGTTGCAAATTTGGGGTTTATTTTCACTTTGCTTTTTTTGTTAATTGTTTTTAAGGCAGTTACATCTTAAATTTCTGACATTTCTAACAGAGAATCAATAAAGAAGGGCACACGTGAATGTGCCAGTTACAGTTTATCTAAAGTCACTACTGTATTAATGGCTTTATAAGCTATAAAGGCTTTTAATACTTTATGCTCACCACAAATATATTTCACATTTCAATGTTTCACAATCGATGCACCGGTGGCAGACTTTACATTACATGCTTTTTGGAGAGCTGCTGGGGGATATATAGTGACTTTTGATACCTTGTCAGTAAATGTCTGCCAGTGAATAGCTTTTTAATGGCCATGCCATTAACTCATCCCTTTCATGAATGCAGCAGTGAGAAGGAAACTTTTTTAATTCCTCAACACAGTCCAGCATCTCTGGGGTCACAAACACCAGAACAAATTTTGCACTTCTGACCATTCAACTTGGGCATCACCTGAACATAAGTAATGACTTTTATGTCTTTTCTCTTAATGAAAACCCATTTGGCGTTTTTCACATTTGGGGTGTTTGCGTTGTGCTTGCAATAACTTTAAAATGTAAAACATTTCTTATAATATGCATACTTTAATTTGTGCATTTGAATATGACAGACTTAATGCATTAAAAGCACTTACATTTGTGCATTAACTGGAACACAACACCACGTTGTATAGTTATATGCTTATCATGCGTTAATAAAACCTTTGTGTAAGTGCTTTGATATTAGTTTAGCATCTTTTACTACTGTACTTCTATTCTTGATTCTGTCAGTCCAATTGAGAGCCTTGCATTGTGGAGGCATAATCATCACATTACAGTAAGACTGTGTCTTGTTGGGCGTGTAAGCAGTCTTCATAAACCCATTGAATTCCTTCAACCATAGATATGTGGAACCTGATCCCAAACTGCACTCCAGCAGCAGGCAGCCATGTTTAAATTACAGTGAGACAGCAAACAGGAAAATCTAAACATACATTCCCCTTAATGGTCTTCTCAGAGAGTTAGTTTAAACTTTGCGGGTCAGCGTGCAAGAAAGTGCTGCCACTTGCACTCAGTGCAATCCCAGTAAATTATGCCCAGTAGGTAATAGTGGAAAAAATATTTTTGTCACTTTAAGTATATCTTTCTAATTTACCTTTGTCCCAGTAATAAAAAAGACATCTTAACTGTTATTATTATAAACTGTTTTTTTTCTCCTTGTCCATGTCGAATATTCTTTTTAATAAATGCTTTATTGTTCTTTGCATGCAAATGAAAAGAAATGTATATAAATGTTGTAAATTAAATGTTGTAAATAACTTTTTTACTATGGCAATAAGCGGTCATTTATAAAAACATCTTAAGGTGTTCATATGATGATCTCTGACTAAACTATGGATAGACTACCCAGTTGTTTAGAAACACAGACGTCAAGAAAAAGTGCTTGGACATAAGGGTCTTCTTCCACAGCTCTTGAAAAAGTAGGAACATATAGAGTGGAAGGAGCTAGGAGAAAACCAACCCCTTATTTAGACTGTGCAGAAGTTCATTGGTCGAATCAATGCCAGTTAATCCTGATCTTATTTCATAGACCCGTAGTCCCTCATAGACCACATAGCAAATTTAGAACTGAAAATATGCACCATTCACATTAGTTGTTTTGTCCAGATCAGAACACTATATAAATAAATAAACAATATAAATTATTATAAAAGAATCCATTGGGCCATGCAGTGTAGTTGTGTATGCAACTTTGAGTTAATGTCAGTGGTATAAAACATATGTTATGCTAAAAACACTGTTTTTAAAAACACGTCACACTGCCTATACAGCTCTGCAGAGCAGGGCACCCTCTGCCGTTTCCAAAAAAGGTGTCACTGATTGAGTGGGATGTCTCATTGCCCGTCGCTGACTTAGAAACCACTGAGGCACCAGGCTGTAGTGCTGAGGAGGTGACCCACTGCTCTCAGCACCACTGACTCTATTTTGCATGCTCAGAATAAGCCCAATAGCATCAAATTACACAGCTCTCACGGATTGTTCGGTGTCAACTGTTGGAGGGATATGATGATTCTGCTTTACTTGTGTAAAAAGATATCAGGATTCCCATCTACTTTTTCTGGGTATATTTTGTTGTGGTGACAGCAGATTAAACACTGACATTTTTTAAATTAATTTTACTCGATTATTAACATGGCCATAAAACATTCCTGTCACCTTCTTGAATTTGTACATTTGCTTGTAGTATAAGCTTACTGTAACTCATTTTGAGCTTCCAGTAATGGAAGTCCACCTCCTAGAGTCTAATTCTGTGAGAGGTACAGACAGCTCTTGAGACTGTTTGTAATTGGATATATGAATTTAGAGAATTATCATGTGTATGCCTGTGAAGAAGGCTGAAGTCTGAGTCTTTAACATCACGTTGAAAATGGCTCCTGTTTCACATTATCTATTAGCCATTATCTTCATAAGCAATAAGTAAGAAAATGGTGAAGGGGTACGTGTTTGTGTGTGTGTTTTGAGGGCGGGGATAAGGTTTCAACATGCATATATTTATTTTAGCTAGAGGAAAGTGGGGATGTGACATGATTGCAGAATAATTAGCACGCTTACCTCACTGTAAGGCGGTCTTGGTTTTGATTTGGAGACTGGTCAAAGGTCTTTTCTCTGTGGAGTTTATTAATATACTATACTAACACCTAGTGGTAACATATTCCCCAATAAACACAATGATTAATGAATACATGATGCAAAAAAGCATTGACTAGAGGAATTACACTGGTTAGGGCAATCCTGACAGTAGCATTAATTGTGCTTCTACACAGGTTCTTTGTTTATGGCGTACACATATCCTTCCTGTACCCATGTGGGTTTGTTCCACAGTCTCTGTCATGACAAAAGGGGAATTGTGGATACTACATTGCTCAGGGTATTAGTGCTGTACATATCAATGTACTTGTTGTACTAATGTTGGTCTCATGTCTGAATAAATAGAAGGGTTGTGTTAGTGAAGGCATCTGGTGCAAATATGTCAAATCAAATATTCAAATCTTTTGGGTGTGGCAAAGATCAATGGAAGATTTACATACAAGCAGCTGGCACATTCATTGAGTATAGATGCATCCACATGTCATTTTCACTTGATATAATGTTGATGGTGGCAGGTTCCCAGGTTTGATTCCCAGTTGAAACAAACAATAGTCATTTCTGTGTGGAGTCTACATGTCCTCACTTTGCATGAGTGGCTTTAGTCTGGCTACTCTGGTTTCCTTCCAAATTAAAAATACATGCTGATAGATAACTTGAATAAGTTTATCGTCTCCCTGATTGTATTGTTTGTAAACTATTGTTGAGAAACACCTTAAATTAAAGTTAATTTAAATAATTAAAATTACACAGCTAATGAAAACCTTGACTCTGAAACTCTTATAAACTGGCCTATAGAAGGGTTAGACATGACACATGTACACTATGTTGGTTACTATGTTGATCCCAAATAAACATTGTATCGTCTGACCAGAGAACATGTTTTCAGTGTCTTTTGTTTATATTTGTGTGACTTTTTGCTTAGAAATCTTACTTTTAAAAGAAAATGACAAAATTGACATATTATTTTTTTTTGTATGTTAAAGCTTATGTAATTTAGGAGGTCCACACCCGAGATGTTTTTTGTAGCTTATCTAGCTTAGCTTATCATAGGTCTTTGGTTTGGCTGAACTGTGTAAGTAAAAAAAGGCAGTTGCTTAAATCTCCTGTGAATACATCTTTTAATAATAGTTACATTTTTTCTTAAAGCTTGAAATTGAAGCTTACATCTTTCCCTTCAGCTTTATACAGTTTGTGCTCTAAGATCCAAATACTTTTGAAACATTATGATTTAGACATTATGATTTAGAATGTCTTAGACATTCATTCATTCATTATCTCCCGCTTTATCCTCTATTAGGGTCGCGGTGGGGTTCCCCATGCCAATCCAGGGGAGAACGTGTCAGGCGCTGGGCAGATAGACCCAGGACAGGGCGCCAATCGATCGCTGGGCACACACTCACTTACACAGACACGCACGCATACACACTCTATATGGGGCAATTTGGAGAATTCAATTGACTTGATCCATGTATTTGGACTGTGGGAGGAAACCGGAGAACCCAGAGGAAACCCACGCGGACACGGGGAGAACATGAAAACTCCATCGAGATGGGGATTCGAATCAGGAATCCCTAGTGCTGAGAGGCAAACGTACTAACCACTAAGCCACCATGCCGCCCTCAGTCTTAGACAGTTGATTCAAAAAGTGCCATCATTATCAGATCTTTCATTTAATCATCTTTGTAACTTATTTAATTAAGGGGATGAGTGGCTGGATCCAGTCCTAGAAACAGTAGGCAGTAGTAATTTACACAAAGGAAGATGTCTGTAAGCACCATGCACACGTACAGTATACATAGACTCACTCACACGTCTTGTACTAATTTATTATGAAGTGAATTTTAAAGCAAAGAAGAAGCAGCAGTAAAAGGGAGGAAGAAGAAGAAGAGCATGTTCAAACAGTGAACAGTGCTAAAAATTAAAAAAGGATGTCCACATATTGTATTGAGGTAGGTATAAAGAATCAAATAAAGTGGCAATGCAAACATTTTGCCTACCAAAAGAAAAGTGATGGAATTGGAAAATCAAAAACATATATCTAATTAATGTTTGAAGTCTGACTTAATATAATAATCCAGATTTTTCTCACTTTTTATTATTGATTTTATGTATATAGTATAAAGAGCATCTCGGTCTGTGCCTTTTCTTGGTTGTCTGGTTAACCTACCCACAATTTAATCCTGTCTGTTGGTATTATTGCATCTGGATGTGAGATAGTACATGCACTGGTCACTGGAAACAATATCCTGGTGCTGCTGAGTGTAAGGAAGAAAACTCCAGCATCAGTGATTTTGTTGCCAGAGGAGTGTCACTGCACTACTGTCATCATCAGCAACTCAGCACAACACTGCATTACCCTTCCGAACATTCGTCAGGACATTCCAATCCGACACACAAACGACATTCACTAACTTTTAATTTATCACACTGTACAAATATAATGTAATGTAATTGTGTGATGTACAATATCAACTGAGGTCACAATTTATTTACAGATTTATCTATGAAAATTTTTTTTATTTAAAAAACCAATATAATATGGAGTTTGACTGGTGGTGTAGAGTCATATATGATTCATCTGTCTGTTTGTCTGCAAACTCCTTAAGCAGCCTTAACACAATGTTTCTTAGTAAATGACAAAAAATTTATGTTAACTGTTTATGCTATTTATAAGGATGAAAATTCCTTCAAAATATTCAAATTAAAAATTTTCACATAAATAGGTGGAAGTTAAAATATCATATATGTAACAACTTTATATATGTATAATCTGAGTTTAAATGGTATAACAATTGTGAATTTGAAATGAAATAATATGTAGTATATTCTTTGCAGGGACGACACGGTGGCTTAGTGGTAAGCACGTTCGCCTCCCAGTGCTAGGGATTCCCGATTCGAATCCCCATCTGAGTGGAGTTTTCATGTTCTCCCTGTGTCCGCGTGGGTTTCCTCCGGTTTCCTCACACAGTCCAAAAACATGGATCAAGTCAATTGAGTTCTCGAAATTGCCCCATATAGAGTGTGTATATGTGTGTGTGTAAATGTGAGTGAGTGAGTGTGAGCCCAGCGATAGATTGCCGCCCTGTCCTGGGTGTGTGTGCCCAGTGCCCGTGACATTCTCCCCTGAATGGGCATGGGATAAACCCCTGCGACCCTAGTAAAGGATAAAGCAGAAGTAATGGATGGTTGGATATTCTGTGCATTAACCATGTATTACTTAATATGTTTACTGAAGTAAAAATTGCTTTAATTGCTTTGGCTTAGTGGTAAGCATGTTCGCCTCTTAGCGCTTTGGATTCAGGTTTGAATCTCAATCTGTGTGTAGTTTCCAGGTCCTCCCCGTGTCCGCATGGGTTTCAAAAACATGTATTCAAGGTAAATTAAATGCTTTAAATTGTCCCATAGAGAGTGTGTTAGTGTGTGTCTGTGTGTGCGTCTGTGTTAGTGAGTGTGCCCAATGATTGATTGGCGCTCTATCCTGGGTGTATCTGCCCAGCACCTGAAGGTAATGAATGAATGAATGAATGAATATCTATCTATCTATCTATCTATCTATCTATCTATCTATCTATCTATCTATCTATCTATCTATCTATCTATCTATCTATCTATCTATCTATCTATCTATCTGTCTGTCTGTCTGTATGTCTGTCTGTCTGTCTGTCTGTATATCTATATGGATGTGTGATTTAAATGTAATGTGTAATAAAACAATTAATGTGTCACTTGCTGGTACCTTTCAGAGCCCGGTGTGGTCTGAACTTGATGGATTCTGGTTTAATGACGCTGTTAGCTAAATGAAGTTTTTTAATGAACTGGTGACCAATTAAACATAAGTTTTTCTCTATTTTACACAATTTGCAGGAAACATTATCACAAGCCCAGCAAAGCTAAGCCAAATGGTTAGTTAAGCTAAAAAGAGCTTTCCTATTGTCTTTGCACTTGTCCTCATACTTCATTCATGACATTGATATATATTTTAGTCTGTTAATAAAGCATTATTTTAAACATTATTTATATTTAATTAATTTATACCACAACTGCAATGTTTGATTCAGATAAATTTAGCAAAGTTTTAAGAATATTCACTACAATTAAATTAAAATATTTATGATTATGATTCTTTATATTATGATTATGATTCACAACAAAGTAAAAAAAATAAATGGTAGCAAATTGTATATGTATCATTTTATTTTAACTTCATACTGTAGCTACCGTAACAGGATTTTATTAGTTCTAAATATTTACTGACAATGACAAGAACTGCACTTTTAATAATAACCTCAAGAGGGCAGTCATGGTCAGCCCTACATAGTCCACAGGCTGCAAAAAACGCAGTACATACAGGTGTTAATCTTTTTAACTTTCATTCATTCATTCATTATCTCCCGCTTTATCCTCTATTAGGGTCGCGGTGGGGTTCCCCATGCCCATCCAGGGGAGAACGTCTTGGGCGCTGGGCAGATAGACCCAGGACAGGGCGCCAATCCATCGCTGGGCACACAATCACTCACTCAGACACACTCTACATGGGGCAATTTGGAGAACTCAATTGACTTGATCCATGTTTTTGGACTGTGGGAGGAAACCGGAGAACCCGGAAACCCACGCAGACACGGGGAGAACATGGAAACTCCACCGAGATGGGGATTCGAACTGAGAATCCCTAGTGCTGAGAGGCGAACGTGCTAACCACTAAGCCACCGTGCCGCCCATCTTTTTAACTTCTTAATGTTATTAACTTCTGCTTAATAATCTACTGGGATTGCAGTGTAGGGAGGGTGGTCCATGCCCATGGAGGTTTCGGGTGCTGGACTCACTGTGTGAGTGAGTGTGTGCCCAGCGATGGATTGGCGCCCTGTCCTGGGTGTATCTGCCCAGCGCCCGAGACGTTCTCCCCTGGATGGGCATGGGAAACCCCACCGCGACCCTAATAGAGGATAAGCGGGAGATAATGAATGAATGAATAAATATATATATATATAAATATAAATATATATATATATATATATATATATATATATATATATATATATATATATATATATATATATATATATATATATATATATACTGTATATATGGACAACTTAAAGCAGGCAATTCACCTAGAAAGCAAGCATTTCTGGTGGGAAAAAAAATGGAGAAACCCATGCGGACACAGGGAGAACATGAAAACTCCACCCAGATTTGACCCCACCGTGCTACCTACCCTTAAAAAACAAACATTAAAACATTTTCATTAATCATTAATGTTCATATGCCTACATGAAAAACACCGTAAAGAGACCACAGGCTAAACCATAATCCACATAATCACTCATTGTTTGATGTTTTAAAATTGTACTTTCAACAACTTTTTTCACAACTTGTGGTCATCATATATTACAAAGGGATGTACAGCATGCCTTTATTTGCTTTAAGAAGGTTCATCAAAATACAACTTGCACATATAAAAATAAAATAAAACACAAAAAATCCACATCTGTAGATATGTAAAAATATTTTCACTTAAAAAGAGTAGACAACGAGGGGGGGAAAGCTCAGAAGAAAAGGTGTAATTGATGATAATATCTGCTGTTTTTCTTTTAGTCTTTTTTTTTAGTGTGTTTGGAATAAGGGACTTCGCTCAGTTGGGCCTCATAGAAAAAGAGTTTGAAAACTTCAGCATTAGCACATATGATTTTTGAGCTATTTTATATAAATGTCTGTAGTGTGTAATAGCAAATGATAAATACTTAGTTTAAATAATAAGTCATTTTAATGGAAAGTGACTACTTAAAAAAACAAAGCAAGATAAAATAAAAAAATATTTACATTACAAAATTTGCAGAGGCTATTTAGTAGATAAATACAAAGAAAATTAAACAAAAGTATTCTCTCTCTCTCTCTCTCTCTCTCTCTTTATTGAACTTTAACTATACATTTGCATTAAAACAATCAGAATG
Source organism: Corydoras maculifer (assembly GCA_019802435.1). Taxonomy (NCBI): domain Eukaryota; kingdom Metazoa; phylum Chordata; class Actinopteri; order Siluriformes; family Callichthyidae; genus Corydoras; species Corydoras maculifer. Next base: position 2,693,860 of record JAFMOD010000271.1, read on the forward strand.
TCATTAATTATAAATTATTATAATTTTAACTACAACTTCTAAATATAGATACAGAAAGCTGTCTTTAACTAATAAGACAAAACATACCAGGTCATTTATTTATCATGGACAATAATCAAATGCAATAATCAAACATGAGACTGACAAAACTTATGTATCTCCTGAATTAACAAGGTCATTGTTCAAAAAGCAGGGTCCATCTCAGGATTCATAGTTATAGAAATGTTGGCAAACTGTAATGTAAGTTACTGTTGCTATTTCTCCTTGTGATCAGTGATGTTTGTTCAAGGTATAAAAGTTGTTTGCTGAATTTTCTTTTTTTTTTCAAATTTTTATTTTTTGTAAAATATCTGCTTTTCTTTAATATTTAGCATGTAATATAAATGAAATTATTTATCTGTACATGCTAAACCTTCCTATATATATTATGCAGACAATGGATACACTAGAACCAGGATTAAGAAACATTGTCCTAAACTATTTAGCTTTCTGTAACTTCGAACTTAATAAAGGTCAACACTAATGTAAACTGCATATTAGGTATAAGTTGTCGGCCATATAGCTGTGTTTACACATACATTATATATGTAATCAATGGTCATGTTTGAACAGGGTCTGCAGTGTAGATTAAACTGATTTCATTTGCTGGTAATTTTCTTATTTTAGGTGCTTTTGACTTCTCCAACAGGACATTTCATAAAGGTTTGCTGTACAGATTTAGTATTGTTGGGTATGATAACTAAATTTTTACAATCTTTCACAAAATAAACATGCATGCACAATATCCACTTATATATATGGAGAGAGAGAGAGAGAGAGAGAGAGAGAGAGAGAGAGAGAGAGAGAGAGAAAAGAGAGAGAGAGAAAGAGAGAGAAGAGAATAAGATTTTATTGCATAACAAAAACAGAATCTACTTTGTATTACTGTCTATTGATAAAAAGGAAATCAGACAATAAGCCTGCAGTGTAAACACAATTATCCACACAATGTAAATATGAGTCTTGTACAATGTTAATTGCAGTCTGAAACATTACTATTACAACACAGTCTACTACAGGTGATTCATTTGCACTGTGCATGTGGGTGTAGGTAAGAGCCTCAAATCATCCTGACTGCTGTAGTGTCTACCAAGAGGGTAACACAAAAAAGCAGGTAGGTAATATAACTGTAAACTACAATTTAGGAGTAAATATTTTCACTTGTAGTATTACTAACCTTGTTAATCACCATGTGATATCTAACATGGCCAAAACCAGTTGTTACAGTGGGTTGCAAAAGTATTCATACCCCTTGAACTTTGCCATATTTTGTCATATTACAACCACAAACATAAATATATTTCACTGGAATTTAATGTGAAAGACCAACACAAAGTGGTATACAATTGTGAAGTGGAATGAAAGTTATACATGAATCAACAATTTTTTTACAAATAAAAAACTGAAAAGTGCGATGTGCAAAATTATTCAGCCCCCTTTTCCCTGAGTGCAACCAATTGC
>JAFMOD010000271.1:2695591-2733670 GCA_019802435.1 Corydoras maculifer
GGGGGGCTGAATAATTTTGCACATCGCACTTTTCAGTTTTTTATTTGTAAAAAAATTGTTGATTCATGTATAACTTTCATTCCACTTCACAATTGTATACCACTTTGTGTTGGTCTTTCACATTAAATTCCAGTGAAATATATTTATGTTTGTGGTTGTAATGTGACAAAATATGGCAAAGTTCAAGGGGTATGAATACTTTTGCAACCCACTGTATTTAGCCAAATGTACCAATATACCAAGATGTACCAATGTTCTAGTTAGACAGATGTTTGTACTAATAATAGTTATGTTTGCTGTAAATCTTATGTAAAACAAGGTTTTCATTTGTCCACATGTATAAGAAAGTTGCTGGTAATGTTATTACAGCAGACATGACTCATTCTACATCATTATATAGAAGCAGAGTGTTTTCATGGAGTTTTTTCATTTTGGAGTATTTTAAAGGGAGAAAAGTGGTTTTCTCAAAATCAAATGCCATTTCTTTAAATAAGGTTTGATCTCAGTATATTATGAATCAACACATTTTATATGAATTACTTGTAATTTGACATATACATATTGGTTTGATGAAGCATTTTTTAAATATTAACATTTTATAAAGCTAATAAAAAAAGAAGAGTCAACTATTTTTTTGTTAAATATACACTGCTCATCCTTAATGGACACTTTAATGAGTACATAACTGTGTTTCCACACCACTGATTGTACATTTTATCAGATCACTCATCATATATATTGTCAGATCACTTAGCAAGTCTGCAGCACACCTGCTTAATACATACTTAGTTCACTTTACTCAGTTTGTTTATGGTCTGCATCCCCACAGGCAACCTCAGAGGAGGAACATTAAAGAGCAGGTGATGGATCATTCTCAGCATTGCAGTGACACTTATGTGGTGGTGTATAATTATTTCTTGCACTGGTATAAGCAGCTCATAGCCTTGCTAGTGTAGTATTGTGTTAGACACCTAATCTCATTACCTTGACCGCTTATTTTTATACTTCATGCCCATTCAGGGGAGAACGTTCCAGATGCAGGGCAAAGGACAGAGCACCAATCCATCACTTGGCACACTCACTCATACACAGAGACACAGAGACTCCATAGGGGCAAATAAGAACAGCCAATTCACCTTGATCAGCAGTATTGAGGCGGGCATGAGGGGCAGAAAAACACCATCCAGAGGACTGCAGGGTACCAAAAGAAAAATTGTTTTAAAGGAGAAGATGGTCATTGTAGATATGCCTTCTAACGTAAGGAAGGAACTATTACATTCAAAATTGAAGTCAAATTGAGTTTAAGATCACAGAGATCACAGAGATCACAGAGAATGACCTTTTTCTTACAGCAGTGTTGTTTACTGCTATTTATACAGAGATGCTAAGTTAAAGGTATTCATTTTAACCAAGCAGAGTTACAACAAAATGCAATTTGTCATCAGACAGGTACTACTAAGTGTGATTGTTATTTGGCTAAAAGCGAAGCATGCAGCCTCAGCAGCTCTCTGTTGATAAGAGTAAAGAATAAGAATGTAGAGCATAAGATCTAGAGCATAAGACAAGTTTTGAGCTAGAGCAGGTAATCACAAAGCTAAACCTTACTTATGCCATGCATTAGTGGAACCATGGCACTGGAACCATGTCTCCCACCTTGAAGAGATAATGGCTTCTTAATTAAGTTAGTGTACATATGATAAATTCAGTAATGAAGTGTAATTTAAATGAAATTTCTGGTGTACTTTTAGTGTTTATTTGAGGCTGGCTCTTAATTAGACAGGTTGTTTGGACAAGTCCTTACAGCTTGCAGTGTGTGATTAAAGGGTGTGGAGAGAGAGAGAGAGCGGGTGGAAGATAAAGACACCTGTTAGACAAAGAGATGTTAATCCACAGGATAAAAAAAGCTGCAGATTAAGTCTGATTCTTTGTCAAGAGCCTCTTCACTTACACCCTGGTAATAAGAGTACATCTAAACAGACAGATTTTGGCTTCTTACTCCTTTTTGAAAAGGCCTAAGAAAATCCCCACCTGCTGGGACAGACCTTAACCAACTCAGAGCTATCAAGATGTGTGTGTGTGTGTGTGTGTGTGTGTGTGTGTGTGTGTATGTGTGTGTTTGTGAGTGTTTTGCCATTCTGACTACATCACAGCAACAACTGAGTCATCTTACTTTATGCCTGTTTGAGTCACCCTTTTCAGGGTTGCCTAGTTACCATGGCAGGGGAAAATGTTTCCTTTTGCGTAATTGCTGATGCTTGGCACCAATATTTATTCAAACTCTAACACTAAGAATACTAGAGAAAATCATAGATACATTTAGTAATGATCAGAGGATTTTTCCATTAAAAAAAGCTTACTCTTACTCTTTTGTAAAAACACATTTAACGATAAAAGAAAATAATAGTATTTTAGTTTTTGGTAAAATACGAAGTATTTCTGCTTCATGATTGATAAAAACATTTTCCACCAAATAACATGGCAGGGCAATCACAGAGCTATTTGGGTGGTATTGCACTGTCATCAATGTGGTGGTATTGTGTTTGACTATCTTGCCTTCTGTCCAAATTAGACTTATGTTTATGTCTGATTCATCAGACAATGGGACCACAGTCTGTGAACAACTCAAGTCTTGTATACAGCAAGAATGACAGGACTTTTTGTGCAGAGTGTATGTGTCTGTATGTGTCTGTGTGTCTGTGTATCTGTAGTAATAGTATTTTTTTTTGTAATTTATTTCTATTCATAGTAATTTATTTCTATTCATAGTAATTTATTTCTATTCATTAATTTATTATTATGAAAATTAATTATTCTGGTATTTTACTAATATCATTGCCTCTGAAATCCACAAGGTGGCACCAATTAAGGCTTGTGTTTATTTATTGTTTTCACTAAAATACTTTTTAGAGATTTCTTCTTTTACGTCATCGCTTGAAATGTTGATACAGTTTCTTAAAATGTATAAAAAACTAAAAACTAAAAATGGCTTTGAGCTCGGTTAATTGACAAAAAGTGTAAGTGTAAATGTAAATGTAAAAGGTCAAAGAAAAACTATTCCTTACACAGGTGTGAACTGATCTAATTTCCATGGTGACACTTTATAATGTGACATAAGTATATATATGTATATATATTCATTCATTAATTATCATCCGCTTTATCCTCTATTAGGGTCGCGGTGGGGTTCCCCATGCCCATCCAGGGGAGAACGTCTCGGGCGCTGGGCAGATAGACCCAGGACAGGGAGCCAATCCATCGCTGGGTACACAATCACTCACTCATACACACTCTATATGGGACAATTTGGAGAACTCAATTGACTTGATCCATGTTTTTGGACTGTGGGGGGAACCCGGAGGAAACCCACGCAGACACGGGGAGAACATGGAAACTCCACCCATATATATATATATATATATATATATATATATATATATATATATATATATATATATATATATTCATTCATTATCTTCCGCTTTATCCTCTATTAGGGTCGCGGTGGGGTTCCCCATGTCTATCCAGGGGAGAACGTCTCGGGCGCTGGGCAGACCCAGGACAGGGCGCCAATCCATCGCTGGGCACACACTCACTCACTCATACAGACTCTATATTGAAGAACTCAATTGACTTGATCCATGTTTTTGGACTGTGGGAGGAAACCGGAGAACCTGGAGGAAACCCACGTGGACACGGGGAGAACATGGAAACTCCACCCAGCTATATATATATATACATATATATATATATATATATATGTGTGTGTGTGTGTGTGTGTGTATATACATTTGAATAATATATGGAAACAAAATTAAGAAAACAACTTTAGCAGTATGCCTTCAAAACCACCACTTTAGATATGAACTTCTCGACCTGAATAACACACAGTATGAACCTTTAGGTTTACCTACTTACCCATTCTGGAGTATGAATAATCAAACCTTTATTTGTTAAGCTCAGTTAAACAAAATGTGTTTGCATATTATTATGAGTTGGCTTAAATCACACCATGCACGATGAATATCTGATTAAACAACACAGGAGATCTGAGAATCTTCCAAAGATACATTAACTAACAAAACTGGAGTTTACACACATTATACCTTTTAAGACAGATGCCTGTACAATGTGTGTTTGTGTGTGTTTGTGTGTGTACAGTGTAAATATAAATTATTTTAATTTAGTATAAAATTATAAAACATTATTAGGTACAGCTCCTTGTGTATATTATCAGTTCTGTGTAGCATAATTTGCAGTACTTTTTAGTTCTATATGTATAGGCTGTTGTTCTGCGATGATCAGGACACAGAACCCCCACAGAGCACTGCAGTGACACTGAGGTGGTAGTTGTGTTCCTCGACTGAATAAGATTGGAATTTAAAATTATATATAAAAAATTATATATAAATTATATATATATATATATATATATATATATATATATATATATATATATATATTTAATGTTGCTTTAACTCTTTTTATCCTATTATGCTTATTAACTCTTATTATCCTATTATGCTTCTGGAGATTTACCAATAGTCATATTTTTAGTAACTTCCATACAGTAAGAGAATGTTCACACTTTTATTTGAATTTATCCCAGTTACAACTATTTTGCAATTAATTACAGAAGTCAATTATATTTTAAAAGAGAACATGTAAAAGTGTAAATATTTTACATACTAGTTTGACAATTGTACTGTATATGAAAGAATAAAAGAACAACAAAGAGAGACAGAGATTATGATTATATAAATTTTTGCATTTTAAGGTCATACAGCTCCAGCCAGCTGACATAAAAGGCTATTATTGCTTTCCTCTGATTTTGGAAGCTTCTAGCTCATGGAAAATGTGACTTATCTCCCTCTCCTGCTTTTTATGACGGTGCATGAGGCAGGCTTTAATGCCTTGGTTCCTGGATGATTGCTTGTCCACTCAGACCAAGAGAGTGATGACGTTGGAAGTAGTATGACATCAATGCGTGGACCATGAAGCATCTGTTATCTGCTTTTAGATCAGTTGCTACAGCAGTGCAGCAGATGTGAATTACTTAATTCAATTTGCAAGTGGCTATGCATACCAAGGCTCACTTGTATTTTGTAGTCTTTCCCTTTGTAATATGCTTTAAGTTAAAGAAAGCATGCTTCAAAAGTCTTGACACTGTGAAGAGTGCAAACATTCCAATTTTTTATATATTTTCGGTGTATTTCACTGTAGTAAAGAATACAGGTGTAAAGCTGAGTTTCAGGGATCTCAGTATTTGGCTAGCTATTTTTAGATTTGTCCTTGAAGCAAGCCAGCTGTGTGCTTTTGCACTTGATTAAGCCAAGGCTCTTTAAAATGAATGCTTTTCCCCTTTAATTACCTTTTTTTTTTTTTTTACATGTTTGATTGATGCCTTACTTTATTTGATAATATAAGGCATTGATTTAACATTGATCTTGCTTTTTTTACTACTTTATAGTAGTATAGTAGTATACAGTAGTATTTACTTATTGTAAAACCAGTCTGGGGCATTTTTTATATTTTAAGGCTGCCTATATATATATATATATATATATATATATATATATATATATATATATATATATATATATATATATATATATGTGTGTGTGTGTGTGTGTGTGTGTGTGTGTGTGTGTGTGTGTGTGTGTGTGTGTGTAAAATTTAATTTATTAAATGCACGTTCTACATTACAAATTGCAACAAGAATGCTGTATCAGTACCTGCTTTACCCTGGGCTTACACAACATTTACACAGTCTCAGCAGTCAGTGCAGGTGAGATTTAAACGAGCAAGCTGAGACAGGTGAGCCCTGGCACCAGTTTTAATGTCCAAATTGTGAACACCAAGGACATCTGGGTGTGTGATAGAGAAACAGAAGGTGGATTGTGGAACTAGACAGCTTGAGAACTAAACAGATGTTAAATTTACTAACCAGAAAATTGGCAAAGCTGTGCTGCAGCTCACCTTACACTATGTTAGTATGATGCATAGAGAAATTGTATTTTATTTAGATTGATGTAATGTTGTACAGATAACTTACAGATTCAGACTTTTTAATGAAGTTTGATGGATGCAGTCATGTAGCATTTTTACACTGCTTCTTGAATTATTGATTTTTTTGTTTGTTGCTAAAGTCAATTTAATTAATCTGTTATCCATCCGGGGCGGCACGGTGGCTTAGTGGTTAGCACGTTTGCCTCTCAGCGCTAGGGATTCCCGGTTCGAATCCCCATCTGGGTGGAGTTTCCATGTTCTCCCCGTGTCTGTGTGGGTTTACTCCGGGTTCTCCGGTTTCCTCCCACAGTCCAAAAACATAGATCAAGTCAATTGAATTCTCCAAATTGCCCCATATAGAGTGTGTGTGTGTGAGTGAGTGCGTGCCCAGCGATGGATTGGCGCCCTGTCCTGGGTCTATCTGCCCAGCGCCCGAGACGTTCTCCCCTGGATGGGCATGGGGAACCCCACCGCGACCCTACTAGAGGATAAGCGGGAGATAATGAATGAATGAATGTTATCCATCCATTATTTTCTGCTTTTTATTTTCGCTGGGGGTTCCCCATGCCCATCCAGGGGAGAACTTTTGAGCACTGGGCAGATACACCCAGGACAGGGTGCCAATCTATCGCTGGGCATACACTCACTCACACAGACACACACACAAACACACTCTATTTGGGATAATTTTGAAGAACTCAATTGAATAAATCCATTTTTTTGGACTGTGGGCGGAAACCGGAGAACTCAGAGGAAACCCATGCGGAAACGGGGAGAACTTGGAAACTCCACTTAAATTGGGCTTCGAACCGGGAATCCCTAGTGCTGAGAGGCGAACGTGCTAACCACTAAGCCACCGTCCCGCCCCCGCCAATTTAATGACAAAACAAATATATATTATAGTTCAATTGGCCATTACTTGTAATTACCACATATTTTATTCAGTAACAGTAATTCATTCATTCATTATCTTGCACTTTATCCTCTATTAGGGTCGCGGTGGGGTTCCCCATGCCCATCCAGGGGAGAATGTCTCGGGTGCTGGGCAGATAGACCCAGGACAGGGCGCCAATCTATCACTGGGCACACACTCACTTACACAGACACACTCTATATGGGGTAATTTGGAGAATTCAATTAACTTGATCCATATTTTTGGACTGTGGGAGGAAACCGGAGAACCCGGAGGAAACCCACACAGACACGGGGAGAACATGGAAACTCCACCCAGATGGGGATTCGAACTGGGAATCCCTAGTGCTGAGAGGTCAACGTGCTAACCACTAAGCCACCGTGCCGCCGTAACAGTAATTGTGCTTTAAATTTGTAGACTATTAAAAATGCTTATTTATTTGAATCAATATCAGTGAACCACAAAGATTATTTATGGTTCCACCAACTGTATCATACGATATGAATAGATGTGAGCTGAAAGATTCTGCTTTTTAAAAATATTCTGTTGTAAGCTGACTGCAAGATTGATAGTGTGTAATAAATAAACACTTGCTGGTACTCTTTAATATGAAGCTGAGTAACTGTGGTTGCACTGTAAAGACACAATTGACGGTTTAATATATGCCAGATGCACAACATCCTACAATGGTTTTTGACTTGGGCACAGTGACATTATAATCTGTCGGGGGCACAAATGTAATACTTTCACCCTCATACAAAAAAATACAAGAATATTTACTCTGTGGTTCACCACAGTTTAAACACACCTCTTTAGTACACAAAATTTCAGCACATCACTTAAAACTTCTAATCTCCGTTAAGTAAAAAAAGTACCTTTGGGATGTTTGGCTATTTTAGCACAATGCTCTTTACTATGTAAATGTGTTTGTTAATTGCATAGGCTACACCTTACAGACAACCCCAAACAAACTCGTCTGTTTGATCTATTCAATATTTAATCAGGATAGTTTATTAACAGGGTGGTTCCTAAACTTCCAGTGTTACTTGTTTTAAAAGCTAACACTGAGAGGGTGACAAGGTAAAATATTAAGAGAAAAAAAAAACATTAAACTTTGGAGTATACCTTTCTTTTTAAATGTTTCAGTGATTTTAATTTAAAAGCATATATGTAGACACTTATGCAAACACAAAACCTTACTAGTGTTACTTTATTATGCTGGCTTTAAAACTATTTAATACATTGGTAATACTTGTTTAAAATGGTAGCTGTTCAATATATCTGTATTACTAAACTCTGTATTATACAGCATGAATTGAAGGTTTTTAGGTTTATTGAAATAAATTATATTTTACCATCACATATCCTAAAATCTCATCAACATCTGCAGTTTAAAGGCACATGCAGGTTATTTAAAGGTCACATCTGAATGTCTGTTATATTTAATAAAAACTGGAATTATAAAGACCAGTTACTTCTGACGGGCGGCTTAATGGTTAGCACGTTCGCCTCTCAGCACTAGGGATTCCCGGTTCGAATCCCCATCTGGGTGGAGTTTCCATGTTCTCCCTATGTCTGCGTGGGTTTCCTCCGGGTTTTTGGATCAAGTCAATTGAATTCTCAAAAAATTGCCCCATAGAGTGTTTGTGTGAGTGAGTGTGTGCCCAGCGATGGATTGGCGCCCTGTCCTGGGTGTATCTGCCCAGCGCCTGAGACGTTCTCCCCTGGATGGGCATGGGGAACCCCACCGCGACCCTAATAGAGGATAAAGCGGGAGATAATGAATGAATGAGTTATTTCTGACTAACTTTTGCTATTGACTCCCCATTGTGAGGCTCTCATGGAGCAATGAACTACTTATATATACAGAACAAAAATCACAAAAATGGAATAAAACAAGCTGAACAGAGTTCATTATCTACAACATGAGACCATACACTTGATTTCATTTCGGCCGTGCAAACCAACTAACGGTGGAGTAATGTTTCTCCGGCGTGGGCTGCGTTCTAAATCGCTTTTACTTCACTACATAGAAATGACAACTGTAACGATGAAACCCTGGGGACTTGGACTAATCCGATAGTGCTCAGTTACACTGAGTGAGGTTTTGGACGGTGCCTCAGATCCCGCCTCCTATTGGTGGAGAAAAATGCTACGTGGACATCACACAGCAGCAACAGGTAGCGCTTGTGGCCGTTACCGGTTCAGTTGAGGAAAACTGCCGCTGAGGGAACAGTGGCTTCGCGGGACAGCGGCGTTCATGCGGCCTGACTGCTTCTAACTCCGCTCTTTTGTCTCTGGTGAATTTGGCGACTGCTCGGTAAGATGCGTTTTGATGCTTCTGACTTTTTGACTTGGCCAGAAAAGTGCTTATTTACATTTCCCACGGCGCGTGTCACGGTGACATCTCACTGCAGGTGACGCGCGGAATGATGGACTCAACTTAGTTTAACATTTAATAACGTGATCTAGTTTGTTTAAATGTTACCCAATATATAGGAGTAAAATATAGTTTCACCCTTATTAACCGCCTTAGGTTTTGCATTTTGCAAGTTTAGGAAAATGTGTTCCGTTATGTCCTGAAGAATAAACGTGTCCTGAAAAGGATTTCTTTAATTAGTTTCATAGTAAAACCTTCACATGTGGCCAAGAAAATGAATCCTGCTACAATAACAGATAACATTCAACAGATTTGGCCCAGTTAACATCGCAATAATATGATTTTTGTGTTCTTGGGATTCTATTCTATTTCCCTGGCAGGTAGCCCATGTCAATTTATTCTCTGTTAACTCCCTTAAAAGCAATATATATATAATTTTTTTTACATACATTATACAAAAAAGTTCATACCATTTACAGTAAAATGTGATTTATTTACCAGGTATCCACTTTCAGATCAAAATACAGATATCCACTGGTGCAGAGTTTAAATTTGCTCTCCAGCTTAATATAGATTAATTATTGTTTTCCATTCTGTAGTTTGTTGGGGATTGTGACAGACTGACTGTTTCCTGCACGTCAGGGCCTGCACAGTGGTGTGGGGATTTAAGCATGAAATCCAAATGCAAAGGCTCAAAGAGGAGTCAGCAGTCGTGGGCAGAGGCGGAGGGAGCTGACCTTCAGCTGGACGTGGAGCAAGGCTCTAGTGAACAGGAGGGCTCTGAGGCATCGCTTCCTCTGGAGGTGTCCTGGAGGGGTGGAGGAACAGAGGCCCGTACCCGAACAAGGTCAGGCAACCGGCGACGTCGTTGCCTACGCGGCAGTACCAAGGAGCGTAACGTACGCAGACTTGAGAGTAATGAGAGAGAGCGGCAGAGGATGCACAAACTGAACAATGCCTTCCAGGCCCTGCGTGAGTCTATCCCACATGTGCGCATGGACAAAAATCTCTCCAAAATCGAGACTCTCACGCTGGCCAAGAACTACATTAAGTCCCTGACCACCATCATATTAGGCATGTCTGGGACCTGTTTGCCCCATGTGGATTCTCAGCAACATCTGGAGGACAAGAGTCACGGTGACCTGGCCAAGTATCTGAATCACATTCATAGTCTCAGTCACAGCAGCTAACATCCACTCCACCTGCTGCAGCATCCAGTGAACTAACTGAATAATCTGCTAACTCCTGGAGTGCACCAGCAAAGAGAATGCACACGTAGTGCTAGAGATGAACTCTGAGATGAAATTTTGTTCACATAATCCCTGAAGCAGCCGCTTAAAGAAGCCCAAGATGGAGAGTTGGGTGGTTCATTAAGATAAGCTCATGGAATTTAGGCTGCAGTGCCAAATTGTATCTGTGAATCTCATTTTGTTCCATTATGCTGCAACAAGAGCTGGAAGATGAAAGTAGGGCTAAAACCAGAACTGCCTATTACACAGCTGTTATTGATTAACATCCAGCAAAATAACAACAACTGATTGAAAACCTCAAGGAATATAAATGTTACATTTATTGACCAGGTCATGCTTTATTTCACATTGCTTATCAAGCATATCAACAGAAATGTACAAATCTTTAGACCTCTTTTATTATCGTACAATTTGCCAACCATTTAATATTATTTTTCTTTTATCTATATATATTTAATGATGGTTTATTTATTTATTCTCACAGCTTTTACTTTAAATAATGCCCTTAATCATGCCTTTATTTACATTTCAGATATTAGCAAGAAATTTAATTTAGTGACATTGACCACAATGCAGACAGGAAATTCAAACAAACATCAATGTTCTAAAACTGTGCTGCCTTCAAATGGATAACACACCTGTGTGTATTCAGAAGCTTTAACATTCCTGAGATAAGATACAAAATCTTATTATTGTCTTATGCCAAGTATTGCACATGTATTTAATGTCACTATAAAGAGTTCATAACTATCTGCCAACTAATTAACTGACGTTAATTAACCATTACCAAACACTTTGTTGTAAAACTCTAGTCTGGGTTTAAATTCAGTGTTTAGTTGGACTGATTCCAGCAGTCAAAGAAACCATTTTTTTAAAATCCTGACCTATATCAGACCTTTTAATGCATTAATGGAATGCTTCCTGTAAATATGTGTCTTTCTTGTTGGGTCTGTTAAAATTGTCTTGTCTGTAAGGTATGTGAATGTGAAACTGCTTAATGAAACTTAATGTTTCATGTAAACTTGTTAAACATGAGTATTTTGGCTAGAAACCAAACCTTGACCGGCTGTTCTGAATACTTTTTTCTTCTTTGCTATTGAAATCAAATAAAGAGAGAAACTACAGACTCCTCATGAAGCTTACTTTACCACAGAAAAATAAATAGATAAAATAAAGACATTTAAAAGAATATACTATGTAAACACAGGAAAGAACAATTGTTAAAACAATTTGGGACATTCTACATTCATCTTATTAGGACCAAGTTAAGGAATTGAGAACACAGGGGTCAGGAAACTAGTTCATGAGGTAAATATTACTGAAGTTAAAGTGGCTCATAGAAAATCAGGGGGAATGGGGGAAGGGATCGGAGTAATAGAGCAGAATGTACTAGCCAGTGGAGGGCAGGTGGAAGCTGAGGGATTGTGCTCTTAACATCCCACAGGGTTGCCATTCATTTCTGGCTGTTGAGAGCTGCGCCGCATTAGGCCACCATAGCCGTTGTCAGTCAGTGAAGGCATACGGATGCGGGGAGCCTCCACGGCATTGCCTCTCACACTGATGTGCTCCCATCCACCCTGTGTTCACAAAAAGAAAAGTCTTTATCGCAGAACGTCACTGTTACTAGATGGTTTATTTGACCAAATCTTGATGAGAAAATAACAAACATAATGTTGAAAGATAAGCTATGTGGAGGTTAAATTAGCACAGTGTTTGTTTGGGCTGCATTAGAGCATCATAGAACCTGAGAAGATCTGAAACATCTGCAACCTGCAACACTTTATAGATTGCAATCTTTACAAAAAACAGTTTATTAAAAGGTCCACTGTAAGTTAATTCTAATACATTAATATAAGTAAGTGTAGTGTGGAGTAGTCCATATACTCTTATTATTTGTCCTCAAAGTTACAGTGTAAAAAATATATATATATATATATATATATATATATATACATATATATATATATATATATATATATATAGCGGCACGGTCTCAGCACTAGGGATTCCCGGTTCGAATCCCCATCTGGGTGGAGTTTCCATGTTCTCCCCGTGTCTGCGTGGGTTTCCTCCGGGTTCTCCGGTTTCCTCCCACAGTCCAAAAACATGGATCAAGTTAATTGAATTCTCAAAATTGCCCCATACAGAGTGTGTCTGTGTGAGTGAGTGTGTGCCCAGCGATGGATTGGCGCCCTGTCCTGGGTCTATCTGCCCAGCGCCCGAGACGTTCTCCCCTGGATGGGCATGGGGAACCCCACCGCGACCCTAATAGAGGATAAGCGGGAGATAATGAATGAATGAATATATATATATATATATATATATATATATATATATATATATATATATATATACACACACACAACAATAAATTTAAAGAACTGTTTTCATAACAGGCTTATGTCCAGAATCCATTCCAGAATTATATAAGGTCATACATGATCCTGTAGGATAAGTAAGCAATGCAATGATTGTTTTTCATTCTGTAACCTAATAGTTATATATCTTAGAAATCCTGTCATATTACGCTATCTTTTCTGTCAGTATGCTTTTTTCGCTTCTGATAATCTCAATTATTTAGCCTGTCAACAAAGGCACGTGTACAACAGTCCATAAGGACATTTACTAAAGCGATATAATTGTAAATTACACTTGGTAACTGTAGGGGGAGCCAAAGAGCAAAAGAATTAGTGGATGATGTTGGTTTGCTCTTCAAACTATCAGTAAGATTATAATAGAAGCAATGAAACCTGATTTCTGACTTTTTATTCTAATTAAAAAGTTATATAAGAGTTTAAAATAAAAAAATAAAAAGGAAGAAACTAAAGTGCAGTCAGCAATTTACACAACTCACCTCACATTACATGTACGTTACATTTAGTCATTTAGCAGATGCTAAAATATCCAAAGCAACTTTCAAATATCACAACTTGATGGTTGGTACAGCATCCCTGAGCAATGAGTGTTAAAGGGCTTGCTCATGGAGCCACATGAGTGTAACTTTAGTGGTCCTGAGATTTGAACCAACAACCTTCAGATTGATAGCCCAACACCTAACCACTGAGCTACCACACACTCAGTTACAACTGAATATCTGCCAGATGTTCCATATTTATTAACCTAGATACATTTAAATTCTGAACTACATCTGTGGATTTAGGCTAATTAGTTGGTTTATTATTTAGCCTTGACAAATAAAGTGACAAACTGTCAGAGGTAAAGGTGTTTCACCAAAAATAAATAAATAAAAATACAAAAATCAATTAATTTCCCATAAATCTAAAGTTTCCTTCACCAGCAAGCTTTAAGTACAGAACACAGCAGCACTACTGTATAAATCATTCTTCAGAAGGTTGCATTGTTGTCCTACTTTCAGTTTGTTTACTTAACTAGATCAGAAAAGGCAGAATACTTTCACAAGGAAGTATATTAGCTGATAATTTTGTTCACATAATCTTATAAACCATGCTGTACTGATTGTTTAACAATCTGAATGTACATAGTACAGTACATATGAACAGTAGAAATATCAGAAGGGTAAGGGACAGAATGCAGCGCTATGCAAAAGTATTAAATCTTTTCTATTTTATTTTGTTACCCCAACCTGTATTTGTATTTCATATAACATGACTTTTACTTTTATTATTATTGCCTTAAAAATTGCCCCATATAGAGTGTGTCTGTATGAGTGAGTGTGTGCCCAGCGATGGATTGGCGCCCTGTCCTGGGTCTATCTGCCCAGCGCCCGAGACGTTCTCCCCTGGATGGGCATGGGGAACCCCACCGCGACCCTAATAGAGGATAAGCGGGAGATAATGAAAAAATGAAGATAAAAAAAAAATGAAAAAATTAAAAGCTCTCCATCCATCTATAAAGCTTTCTCCTCTATTCAGCACATGATAATATACTACTATATCATAACTTTACCACCATTATTGACACAAGCAGTTTGAACCTCTGCCATGTACATCTCTCAGATTTATATATTTGTGATTATAGAAGTAAAGCTTACTCCAATGCCATAGTCCCACGACTGGCCTTTGGGCTCCAGGGGTTGCACACCCAGTCTACGGCAAACTGTCCCACAGCTCAGACTGTGACTGCCCTGCACCTTATCAGCAATGATCCACACCTAAAAAAAGCAATGTAAACAAAAACATCAACACAGACCAATCTGACTGCGTGATCTCAACTTTCATTTCCTGAAGAAAACACACATCAGCATGCAACTGCACACACCTGGTCCAGAGGCCCCACAGACACTTTGCGCACATTGTTTGAGATGTGCTCCCATGATGAGCCCTGAGGGTAACTGGGTGTCACACCATGACGATACCACAGGTTTCCTGCATGTACGTCATAACACCAAAATATTACAAACAGTAAACTATGCAGCTCAACATCTGTCCATCTGAAGGCATGTACAGAACAAAGTAAAAACTACAAATTAAAAGTTTACGCAGCTAATACCATTTTCATCCACTGCATAGACAGATGTCCTTCCCACAGAGACCTGCTTGAGCTTCTGTGTAGCTGGAGAGGGGATGTGGTACCAGCAGTCTCCTATTAGTGAACAAGATAAGTGAGTAACATTTACAAAAATGCTGTTTCCATGAAAATTACAAAAATTACTTATACACTGCAGCTAAAATATACTTAAATAACAAGTTGTGTTTTTGGGGTCAAAGGTGAGTTCCTCATTATAACTTATAAGCTAATAAGAGATGTATGAAGGGTTGCATTAGACTGATGTGTAATTTTATTATAACACTATTGTAGATACAAAAATTATTTAATCCTATAATCTTGTAAAAATAATAAGATAATGTAAAAATTAACTGTGTCCTTTTATGTTTATTATAAAGTATTTTACGCATTATAAATTCCCATAAACAGGCTGCTGGATTGGTACGTTATTGTTATTCTGGGAACAGCATGATAGTATCAGTTCATCGCCGAACTGGAACAACCCACCAACTGAGTCACTTTAAAAACTGCCCAACAGAAACATAAGAAAAATGACAGCTTCAAACATTATACATTTGCACATAATATGAAGTTTATTAAGGTATTTATTTTGTATACTTTTTACTCAGTGGAGTTTTTTTTTAAAACTACTACATGGTGCTCATCTTATCTCCTCATCTAACACCTAATCCTATACTAGAGGCTAAGGTTGCCATGGCACATGCTCATCTCCCATTTCAGGTGCTGGGTAGATTTACCCAGAACAGGGACCCAATCCATTGCTAACACACACACACACATATATGGGGCAATTTAGAGCACCCAATTTATTTTGAATCCATGTTTTTTGGACTGTGGAAGGAAAACGGAGAACCCAGTGCTGAGAGGTGAACTTGCTAACCACTAAACCACCCTGTGGCCCCTACTACACAGTGCTGTACCAATAAGGAGAATAGTTTATATTTAGGATTTTGACATATCTCTATGAGCTACTCTTCACTGTGTGTTATGCTTATTGGTTTACTTAGCCTTTTAAATTAATTACATGATTACAATTGCTGAAATTTGAACAGGCTTCAATTTAAACTGTCTATAAATACCGGTAAGTCATTTGACTTACATCAAGTAATTTTTTACTTTAAGTATTTATTGTTAATTCTCTGTAACAATGTGCAACATTGGATATGCAATCATTAATAACTAAGTTAGATACAACTGTACATTCGTAACATTAAACAGATTGAAAATAAAGGTCCATAAAGTAAAAGAGTGAGTGACCTGCAGGGTTTTGGGATGACACAGATCCTCTGTAGAATGCTGAACCATCTTTGGCAATAGCCCACACCTGATACACCCCTCCAATAGAAATAGATTTGAAAGGTTGGTCTGTTCCAACATGGAGCCATGATGTTCCCTAAAAGCCCAAATACAATGACACAAAAGGCGATTGAACTAAAACATATAATGACACATTGTAAATCTCTCAGAGATAACAACAGCAGCAATACCACTTCAAAGTTGAACAAGAAAAATGAGTAATACATGAAAAGTAAGTAAGTAGAACCCTGCTGTTCATCGCTCTGTAGAGTTTTATCCCTTTCTTGCTGTTACATTTTAAATTATGAGGTATTTTAAAAACTGTGCAAATTAAACTGTGCAGAACCACAATTAAACTAATTAAACTGCAAAAATGGAAAAAAGTTGGGTAAAGCCAAAATAGGTTGTATTACACAAGATAAGACTGACTAAACTTAGTATCATATACTGATATAACTGATATTATATTTTTTAAAACAGATACATATTTTGATATTGAAGATTAAATTACTTGCTAATATATTACAAATGATGGGCGGCACGGTGGCTTAGAGGTTAGCACGTTCGCCTCTCAGCACTAGGGATTCCCAGTTCGAATCCCCATCTGGGTGGAGTTTCCATGTTCTCCCCGTGTCCGCGTGGGTTTCCTCCGGGCTCTCCGGTTTCCTCCCAAAAACATGGATCCAAAACAGTCCAAAAACATGGATCACGGTCAACTGAATTCTCCAAATTGCCCCATATAGAGTGCATCTGTGTGAGTGAGTGTGTGCCCAGCGATAGATTGGCGCCCTGTCCTGGGTCTATCTGCCCAGCGCCCGAGACGTTCTCCCCTGGATGGGCATGGTGAACCCCACCGCGACCCTAATAGAGGATAAAGCGGAAGATAATGAATGGATGGATATTACAAATGTTTTTGTTTTTTAAATAGAGAATAACAAAGACGATGATATTTATGTGTAGTTACTTGAATTAACCATAAAAAAGAAACTTGTACTTATATAGTACATTAATGTAAAGTAATGTAAAGAACAGAATTTAAAAAAAGGTTTGATTAAAAGGCAAATGTATTAAATAATATTTAGATCAATTGGAAAAAAAGTGCTACAGCAAATGAACATCTGCGAGTAGCACATCATATGAACATTAGCAATAGGCCCTCTGGTGGACAAGCTGTACAAGGACAACACTAAATGGTAGAAGGATTCATTTAACGTTTGTTTTCGTTAGAATTGTCAAGTGTCTGTCATCAATGCTGATACAGGTTAATCTGCAATGAGGTCATAATGACTGAAAAATAAGCACATCAGTTAATCAGATGGATTTTAAATAAAAATGAAACTTAATGAGAAATAACTGTTCACACATCTGTGCAGCGGGACAACTTTGATTTGTTAAAGAGTAATCAAACAGTAAAATAGTTGACATAATTATATACATTATTCTGAGTTTCAAAACAAAAACTTTTACTTAAAAAAATACACCGTCATTATGGAAATATGGGGCCACACTGTGGCTTAGTGATTAGCACGTTTGCCTCTCAGCGCTAGGGATTCCCAGATCGAATCCCATTCTGGGTGGAGTTTCCATGTTCTCCCCATGTCCGCGTGGGTTTCCTCTGGGTTCTCCGGTTTCCTCCCACAGTCCAAAAACATGGATCAAGTCAATTGAATTCTCCAAATTGCCCCGGATATAGTGTGCTTGTGTCTGTGTGCCCAGCGATAGATTGGCGCCCTGTCCTGGGTGTATCTGCCCAGCGTCCAAAACGTTTTCCCTGGATGGGCATAGGGAACCTCCTGCGACCCTAGTAGAGGATAACGCGGAAGATAATGGATTGTTGGATTATGGAAATATGCAGTGGTAATTCACAACTTTAAAGAAAAGTTTTTTCCATTATTTATAAACATGTTAATGTCTTTGTGTATTGTCCAACCAATCTGAATACAGAGTGACATTAGGTGATGTGTTAATGCTTTAATCTCTGTACAGAAGCTGTAAAGCCACATACAAGCTGCCACACACATGGTTACAATATTCATTTACTGATTTTGATAACATTGCTATTTGAATGCCATTTTACTCTTAAGCTTTTTGTTCTTTCTAAATTTAAATGTAACATATTTTATGTTTTAAACACACTAAAGACAGTCCGTATATTTCTTTTGCCACAGAGGATGCAAAATGACTCAAAATTACATATGCCCTTTTTGTTGTATGTATGTTACATATAACCTTTAGGCAGGGAAAAAGAATATGGCCTTTGAAAAAAATCACAGACTGAATAAAGGATGACTTACAGCTGGAGTGAGTAATGAAACCTCTAGGCGACAGAGCACATCTCCCTTGTTGCTTATGGCCCACAGTGGCACCTGTTCCACCGTGGCCTTTGGTCCACATGGTAAAATGGTGACATCAGTCAGAGGGATGGGTGGGACTTCCTGCCATGGACCAGTCGTGGTGAGTTTGCATTTCCTGAACAAAGATATACAGTTGAAGACTGTTGAATGATGTAACAACGATGTTCTTGTGAACAGACACTTTCAGAACGAAGATGATATAATTCGAACAGGCATATAAAGAAGAAGAAGTACAGAATAACTGACCTGGCCCAGCGTCTGCGACGAACAAAGTCCTTTAAGGTCTTATGACCATGGTACGATCTAAAAAAAAAGTATAAACATGAAATAAATAAACAGAAAAATATATTATAAAATTAGAGCACCTCATTGCATGATAGCATTAAAACTCAAAATAAATGTTTGCAAAATAAATGTTTGCAAACATACGCTGGAAAATCAGCTGCATATTGCCAGCCTTCTCTGTCGGTTCCCCCTGATACACTGTAGTCAACAGCCCAGTCTGAGACCTGCCAATCAAAATGAGAACAACTTTATTGATCAGATAACCTTATCATTCAGGAGAATATGCTGCTCAGCTCAGCTAAATCAATTCAAACTAATAAAATTGTTGCTGAAATTCAGTTTGTAATATATTTGATACAGAAAACTTATAAACAGATGTGATGTTATAGTAAGTAACATTACAAACCCATGTCCAGTGTGGAGAGGGTGGTTTAGTGTTTGTTTTGGTACATTCCTGGAGACCTGAAGCATCACTCCACATGAAGCGGTCTGTAGGGAGACCCCTGCAAGACAAAGTACAGTATGTACAGTAAGTACATAAATTATTTAAAAGTATACCCTATGTGACAAATCCATACCTATTAGTATAACCAGTTACAGGGTTCCAGCGCTGGTTCTCATATATATACATACATTTCACATCAGTCTGTGTGTAGATATTATCAGTACTGCTTGCAAGACCTGAAAAAATAAGTCAGGTATGTATTACTTTATACAGTACTTACTATAATATTGACCAACTAAAACTTTATTTAATAAAAAGCAAAAAAATCATATACCCTGAAAGAAGCCTCCACCATAACCTCCTGTGTAGACCCATGCAGTGTGGTCATAACCAATTCCCCACACCACTCCCAAACTGTTACACTCAATAACACGTAGGTGACCTCCGACCTGGCGCCAGAACCTGTGTTATAAAACAGTGTACTTACTGTGTAAGAACAATTGCAACAAAATGCTAAATCCCAAGTTATTACTGACTATTATAGTATTAATACTATTTTATTGTATTATAATATGATGTCCCAGTCTGCACCTGCATCTAGAAGCAGGCTGCATTCCTGGATGTTTTTTTACACCAGTGTAAAATGTACAGTAGTGACAATAACAATGAATGATTTTACAGTGTAGTTGGTTTTCTGCATAACTTCTGACTTGTAATGTTCTCATTTGTAAGTCGCTAAATGTAAATGTAGCAAACAATAGCACAGACATGCGAGACTAACATTTGGTCGCAGGCTGTTGGGTAGGGTGAGGCCTCCAGGCTTGTTGTGGGCTCACTGACAAATATATCTCCTTTGCAGGTAGTAGACCAGATGGCCTGTTTAGAAGGTGGACCCTGGATGCCTCGTGAGTCACAGCAGGACACACTGAGCAAAGCCAACTAAAGAGCACGCACACACACACACACACACACACAAACACACACACACACAGCTTTTTATGCACTGTGACAACAGAGACTTACATTTATTGCACCAGTCCTTAACTGTAGTTTAGTCATAACTATTAGAACTAATCATGATATTATCCCAAACAGAAAATGTCTTTACTTGAGCATTTCTGATTAATATTATAAACTTTACTCCACATTAAAGAGAAATCCCCACATTGAAAGTGTTTTTCCTCACATCATGATATAATACAGTAGAAATAGTAAGTTTACAAAAGGCAGGTTTCTACTTTCAAAGATGTTTTGCACATTTACATGAATTTAGCAAAATCGCTTAATCAAGATATATTTTCATACACTACAGTCATATATAGAAGGAAATAAGAAATCAATAACTTATACTGATAGATATAATAAATATGCTTTTTTACCAAAAAATTTATTTTTAAAAATTTAGAGTGATTTTAGGAAATCTGAATTTTAAAACATGGTTGGAAAAATCTAGGCATAAAAACCAGATTGGTTAACAACAGGTTCCTTTTTAACTACTGACTTGTGTTGTTCTCATTTGTAGGTTGCTTTGGATTGAAGCTTCTAATAATATAATAATATAATATAGAAAGCTTTACATTGCCTAAATTTTACTATTTCATTTTCAGAGAACCCAAAAGCAGTGTGTGTTGTGTACCCAGTCGTGCATCTCCAGTTCTGTTCCAGCTGCCAAACGGATGGGCCACCTCTGTTTGGTCCTTTCTGGAGTATATATAGCAAATGTGTTCTTTGAATCATTTAACACCGGCACCAGGATGGTGACTTCATTTATAAATGCATGTAGGTACTATAGGAAAAAAGAGAGTCAAAATTAGATTTATTATTCAGCAGATACAATGTCTACCTGAAGTGCTGTCTAGTTTATGACTCTAGTTTAGTTTTTCATGAAATTATGTCAAAAGATGTCCTTTACTGACAGGTAATAAAACTGACTATAAACATTAACACTAAATGAAATAATAATAAGCTAGAGAGCTTGGCTGTTGGTTATGTTGTTTCTGTGCTTTGTACATAATGCATAGCTACTATTCAACAGTTATTTAGACAAAAAAATCAGATTTTTCTAATACATTGGAACCTCGGTTATCTTTGACTTTGGACATCACCTGATATAGTGTTGGATTTTCTTCCCGAAAATTACTTTTTCCCCAGTTGCTTTGGATTGTTCATCATTGGCTTGTTCACAAACCTCATTGTCCCAGTTAAGTGTTAGCTAAGTTAAGGCTTTACTTTTAGCTTAATCGCGAGACCAAAAAACAAGTTTCCAGAGCCAGCAGTCCATGAAAAAAAAATGAACAGAAAGACGATCGAGTTGAAGAAGGCATTGAGATCGCTGAGATTGGCTACATGTATGGAAAGTCGCCTTCCATGATAAGATCCAATGTGCCGAAAAAGGAAGGAATAAAGAAGGTTTCATATAGAGAAAAGCATTAATGCACCTACCATACAGAGTTTAAAGATGTCAAAAAGTTGATTTCGATCAATCAAAAACTGTTAAATGGTGAGAAATTTGAATGCCGTTCTGTTGAATGTTTATTTACCATGTACATTAGTTTTTAATTTAAATTTTTATAAAGAATATAAAATAGAGTATATATACATTTTCATCGATTTCAGATTATTTGCGGACGGATTAACAACAAAAATAGATTCCACTGTTTTTCTTTATTTAACTGACTTTATGAACTTATTAAATGACAATCACCTTTTTCTCTTCATTAAAAGTATAGTATATGAAGAGGATGCCATCCTTGTTGCCCTCAGCTCCAGAAAACTGCTCCAGTGCAAATTGAACATCAATCCATTTGTGAGGCTTCCAGTCTCTCCACCACTGCATGGTGCCCTTCTTTACCCAAACAGACTGAGGCACAATATAAAATAAATAACAATAAGTTAATAAGTTCTCTCCACTGTCATTCCTGAAAAAGTAAAAAGGAGTATAAGAAATGAACCTGTTGGTAAATAATCTTAATCTTACAATTTAAAAACAGCAAAACAACAACCTTTAATTAGAGTGTTATTATTATTGATAATTCAACAGATGTATTTAATCATTTCTACAACCTCGAGTCAAGTCATGCTGTGAAATTTATTTACAATCAAAACAACAAAAGCTAAGTACACACCTGTTCAACAGCCTGCTCATAATGTTTGAAATTTTCCATCTCTCTCTTAGACCTCTCATTGAGCTGTTCGAAGATCTGCTTGCGCCAGGCAGCAGTCTGTGCTGGTGTGATGGAGAATGACATGGCCTGCATAGAGGAGGTCAGGCCTGGCAAAAAACACACATTAAGGATGCATCCAAAGTATTAAAACAGTCAAACATCTATTTCTATTATCAAACTGCTTCTACATAATATGATCAAAGTGCTCAAGAGAAGAAACAATGTTACCAGTCTACTGCATCATCATCATCATCATCAATCACTATTAGTACTTTTCATTTATTTATTTTTAATAATTATTATTATTGTTATTATCCATCCATCCATCCATTATCTTCCACTTTATCCTCTATTAGGGTCGCGGGGGGGTTGGGTCCCCATGCCCATCCAGGGGAGAAAGTTTCAGGCACTGGGCAGATACACCCAGGACAGGGCGCCAATCTATTGCTGGGCAATTATTATTATTATTATTATTATTATTATTATTATTATTATTATTTGGCGGCACGGTGGCTTAGTGGTTAGCATGTTCGCATCTCAGCACTAGGGATTCCCGGTTCAAATCCCAATCTGGGTTGAGTTTCACCCAGCGATAGATTGGCGCACTGTCCTGGGTGTATCTGCCCAGCGCCCGAAACGTTCTCCCCTGGATGGGCATGGGTAACCCCACCGCGACCCTAATAGAGGATAAAGCGGGAGATAATGAATGAATTAATGAATTATTATTATTATTATCATCATCACTATCATTATCAAGATAATCATCATCAATCACTATTACTATTATCATCACTATTATTATTAGAAGTAGTAGTACTATTATCATCAAGATCATGCTCTTCACTATCTTTAAAACCTTCAAATTAAGCTGATCCTTAAATAAAACATTTATTTCATATGTATTGATGACTTTAGGATGTTTTTGTCTTGTTTTTAGCACATACAGTACACTCACTACAGAATACCTCTAGCTTCTTTCTTTTGCATGGTGGTATGCAGCATTATTACTTATTTTGTAATACTTTTTAGTAGTATTATAGTTATAGTATAGTAATATAGTAATATTTTATAATTCTAATAACATTTTTATAATCAAAGTGTTGTCCTAATTATTAAATATTTTAGTATAACACAAGCAGCTAACCTGTGAAGTTGAACCAGTTGAGTTGAGTGTGAGAGTCAATCAAGCAGCCTCCTCCACTAACCCAAGCCCACAGAGGGCGCTCATCAGATCCATACGGCTCCTCCAAACCCAAGGTGGCTACGGATGACAGGCTACAGGTATCTGTGGCATCCACTCCAGGAGGCACTGCAAGATGTGACTGCGCTTCCTCCAGGTCCACATTGCTCCACTGGGGGTCAGGCTGTGCAGAATGGCTGGGAGAAACCAGGAGCGTTGGTGTTGCTTTGTTCTTCTCCACTGTCTCTAATTCTCCGCTGTCTTCTTCTGGAATGCACAAGGTCTGAGGGAATTCCTGCCGCACATGTTGAACTTCTCGATCAGAAACCAGCTCCGAGATAAAGCTGTCACTCGTTACTTTAGGTATTCGCTGTTTAGGGGTCTCATTTAGCTCGACCATAGGAGACACTCCTTCAGCTGCTTTCTCTGTCTCAGAACACACGTCACTCAGAATGGAGGCTTGGGACTGCAGACGGACTTCACCCCCAAAAAAGCAGCCAGCGCTATAAAAGAAAAGTATTTGAATTTGCATTAACACCAATCAATGCCAACTGAATTGATGTGTTTCTTTAAAGTGGGCAGTACAGAAGTAATCCACAAATGCTCAGTATCTTAAGATATTGCTCAGCGCACATCATGCTTGTTTTATAAAACACCAGCTAATCTTCAGTAAAATTACTATTAGTGATCACTCTTGTCACACTTTTCACAATAAAACATGACTAGACATTTGTCTCTTTGTCTGTCACTGACCTTTGCAGGCTACTTGCACTGGCACTCGAGTGCGAACGCTCATTGTCTCTGGGCACAGTGACAGCTTTCCAGGCCTTCCCACTCAGCTCACTGACGGTCACCCCCTGGCGGAAATGCACTGCCCTCTCGTCACAGCTGATACCCCACACCTGCACATGTTAAAATCACATAAAGCTACACATATTAGGGATCTATAAGAAGAAAATTAAATAAAATGACATGTTGGTAAGTTCTAGGGAATAACAAACCCAAACACAAAAGACAATATAAAAGGATTCATTTAATTATATGACCACCATGTGCACTCTCAACCAAAAAGCAGAAGATAATAAATGAATGACTCCTACACACTGCTTCTTTCAATGACATTTTGTTGATTATTAACACATTAATAAATAATCAATAAGTTAACACATTATCTAGAGAACATACTTAATTATGATGTTTTCTTATAAATCTTTTTTTAAAAAGCCAGAAAACTTTCAAAAATTTGTAAAAAAGCATTTCTTAATCCAATGGTGGCACAGTGGCTTAGTGTTTAGCATGTTTGCCTCTCAGCACTAGGGATTCCCGGTTCGAATCCCAATCTGGGTGGAGTTTCCATGTTCTCCCCGTGTCCGCGTGGGTTTCCTCCGGGTTCTCCGGTTTCCTCCCACAGTCCAAAAACATGGATCAAGGTCAAGTGAATTCTCCAAATTGCCCCATATAGAGTGTGTTTGTGTGAGTTTGTGTGAGCGAGTGTGCCCAGTGATAGATTGGCACCCTGTCCTGGGTGTATCTGCCCAGCGCCCGAAACGTTCTCCCCTGGATGGGCATCGGGAACCCCACCGTGACCCTAATAGAGGATAAAGCGGAAGATAATGGATGGCTGGATTTCTTAATCCAACAAACATTTTAAAACTAGGAATTTTATTAGTGTAATGTAGACATACACAAATAAACTGGAACAAAATGAGACTAAAATGTTCTAGTTTATAATGTCATAAAAAGTTTCAGGAAATCAGAGGAAATTTTTGTACATAAAAAGTAAATGCTGAATGTGTGTAAACATTGGGCCTTCAGATGATATTGTACATTACATTTTTCACATTTAAATTTAGTCATTTAGCAGACGCTTTTGTCTACAATGATTGACATAGCTCCATGATGTCGAAAGTATATCTGAATAACCATTGTCATAAAATATTCCACTGCATCAAGAAATGCAACCTGAAACTGTCTTATGTAAAGAGAAAGACAATATATCCAAGTTATGTAAAAACACAAGTGTTCTCTGGATGCTGAGATTGAACTGAAACATATTCTGATGTTAGAAAAGTTCATGTTTTAACTTGTTTCTGTGAGAAACACACAGGACTCTACACACCAAAGATGAAAAACACCATCCAGACTGGTTCTAACATTAAGAGCAAAAAACAGCATCTCTGATGTCACTGGGTGCCTTAACGCCCACAGCGTGATTGAGCAGAGGCTTATATTGGTATTGTGGCGAGACACATGCTACTGTCAAGACAATGTCTCTTCCCAGGAACTCTGAGTCTGTTTTAGCAGGTGTGAGTTTATAGACACAGAGTGGGTGTGTTTGACTGACCTGCCTATCTGGACTAAATCTGGACTTGTCTTAATAATGTGTGATGCATCAAGTTTGGTATACAGTAAAAATTAGTAAAAGTTCACAGTATTACATTTAATTCCTAACTGATTTAATGTATAACTAAATGTATAATTTAAAAAATGGTGCTATGACCCAATGTCAAACATGCCTCTGTCCCAGTTTCTTTTTAAGAAAGAGACCAAACTTATCACTTTATCACTTTAAGGAACTGATCTGTACATGCTGATGTTACAGGATTTCTCACCTGGTCATTGAGGCCTACATTGATCATCACCATCTCCCCAACCATCCCAATCCAGCCTGAACCACAGGGGTTATGGGAATTCACCCCCCTCCTAAACCAGACCTGTGATAAAACAGCAAAATGTTTAAATATTCATACGTTATATACTAAAATAACGCATTATTGGTTCTATTCTTACTTTATTATCTTTTGTCACAGCCCACACTACATTGACTCCCACTGCAACATGTACAGCGCCAACTTCTGGACTCGGTGAATCAACCACTACCCATGCGGAGCCTGAAAACAAGGAACTATTAGATAATATAACATTGCCAAATAAATAAATTACAGCAGCAATCATTTGCAGACATGAGAGGACACTAGTTCACCTTTAGGACAGTCTCTGCTGATGCCCTCTCTAACAAGCAGCTGGCCTTCCCAGAGAACTGCCCAGAGCAGGTCAGCTGGTCCACAGCTGATCTGTACTACCTCTCCTGGTGCATGTACTTCCTCCCACACCGAGCCCTCTGGATTAAAGTGATTGATGCCATCTCTGAACCAAACCTGCATCACAACAAAATCAATGAGTCACTTTAGACTGCCATCACTGATCACTTTGATGCTCCTACTGCAAACTCATTATTGTTTCATATATTTATTTGATATAAGTATTCATCTGAGTAATTGTACTTTTTTGTGAGTGTAGGTTAACTTAAAACTGACCCTTCCTTGCAGAGAAACAGCCCACAAAGAGATCTGCCCCCTAGGCTCTTCAGTGATCTCCCACCCACCACAGCTTATGTCATTAAAAGGGTCAGGCAGAGAGGCGGTCTGTTCTGAGGGGATCTGCAGACACACACACATACACACGTAGATCTGTGATTATTAACTCTCAAAATAAAATTACACTAGACCTGCAGAGCAGCTTTCGGATAGGCCCATGTACCTTAGCCCAAGTGTCCTGGGACTTGTACTTCCGGTAGCGCATCCATTTGCGGCGACGTACGCAAGAGTTCCATTTCTTGTCTTTGGTGTACGTGGCCGGGAAATCAATTGCATATGTCCATCCCTGCAAACATAAAGAGAATGAGTGAGAGCTACAGGCATATCAACACAGGGAGTGTACTTTAAAAAATAATTACATTTACTTACTCCTTTCTCTGTAGGATCCCCTCCAAAGTTCTCATCTACATACCAGTCAGCCTCCCACTCCCAGTTTTCAGATGGAAGCTGAAAACTGTCTTGTTGCTGATGCTGAAGTCCAGTCACATCACTCCACTGCCAGCGGTCGCTTGGCAACAGGCGGTCCGAGAAGCCATCCACAGGGTTCCATCTCTGTCATGAATCAAATACACAGCAGCAAGAGGAATGGGGGGAGGCATCATTACAAAATAATACAAAATACTATAGAGTTTGTTATAGCTTTTTCTTGTCTTGTGCAAAACAGCAATTATTTATCGATATATATATATATATATATTTTTTTTTTGGTATAACTTTTTAAAAAAAAAATTATAACTGACCCCTAATAATGTGCTTAACAATATCCACAGTAAAAAAAAAAATAATAATAATAATAATAACAATAATAATAATAATAATAATAATAATAATAATAATAATAATAATGTCAAAAGATGTGTAATACTACTTTATCTCATTTATTAAGTGTGTTGCTAATGTTTACCTGATTCTCATAAGTCTCTTCACGGTAGCGGATAGGTACCTCACTGGCATGGACATACAGGTAGATCTGGTGATCACAGGCAATTCCCCAGCAGCACTGATGTGCAGCTGTGACACGTTTGAATTCCAGCTGCGCATCACGGCACTGCTCCCACTGCTGTCCTGCTGTTGACAAGCTATAAACCCTTCCATAGACATCTACAGCCCATAGCAGGGAGCTTGGCATGCTGCTCTCTAAACACACAATTAAAAAAATCAAAGGTCTAAGAATTTGGATCCAAACATTATTTCGATCAAACACTTTATTGTGTTGCATTAATGACTTGTGTATTGTTAACGTGCCTCAAATTTTATTTATAAACAACAGAACCAAAGACATACTATGTTTCGATGAAATATCTTTATCTTTAGAACTAGGCTGCAATAAAGTTTTTGACGGTTTACAGAAGAAAGAACTTTCTGTTGTGCCACACACTACTAATCAGTCGCCGCTAGAGGGCGCTGCTGTCGATTTTTCTTTTTACTCCAAACCTGTTTCAAAGAAGACGCCCGAAACAATGTTAATGATAAATGATGATAATGACTATATAATAATAACTGTAAAACGCTGCCAGCGCTTTATTGTTTCATTTAATGTTTTTGAAATATTTTTACTCCATTTTGTTTGAACTTTACAATGTTACAGTTGACTCTCTGAGGTAATGAACACTACACACTATCACATACTGTATCAGTTAAGAAGATATAACTAAAGTCCTCACAGCATTGACATGAAAAATAAGTCTATGAGGACAAATGAAGCTGAAGAAGAATTGTGTAAAGGTGTTTTTCAAATTCACTTTATAATAACACGGGCGCGGCACGGTGGCTTAGTGGTTAGCACGTTCGCCTTTCAGCGCTAGGGATTCCCGGTTCGAATCCCAATCTGGGTGGAGTTTCCATGTTCTCCCCGTGTCCGCGTGGGTTTCCTCCGGGTTCTCCGGTTTCCTCCCACAGTCCAAAAACCTGGATCAAGTCAATTGAGTTCTCCAAATTGCCCCATGTAGTGTGTGAGTGTGTGCCCAGCGATAGATTGGCGCCCTGTCCTGGGTGTATCTGCCCAGCGCCCGAAACGTGGATGGGCATGGGGAACCACCCCGCGACCCTAATATAGGATAAAGCGGAATATAATGAATGAACTTTATAATAACTTTATTTTTACTTTGCATCTCATCTCAAAATCCATTTAATCCTGTATTAGGGATTAATGTTGCGAGGTTTGAGGGTTTCCCTTATGCCCATCCTGAGGAGAACGTTTTAGGAGCTGGACAGATACACGCAGAACAAATCCCCAATCCATCGTAGGGCAAACACTCAATCACACAAATGGGGGCAATTTAGAGCAGCCAATTTACCTTGAACCATGCATGTTTTAGGCTGTAGGAAGAAACCAGAGAATTTGGAGTAAACTCACGCAGATACGGGGAGGATTCAACCCTGCGCTGAGAGGCAAACCTGCTAACCACTAAGCTACTGTGTTATACTGTTTTAACTTTAAATGCACCTTTTATATCTACATAAAATCAAGTCAGTTTCTAGGAAGGTCAATATGTTGTGTTGCCATGTTTATACAGAAACCAACCACATGGGTTGTAGTTTATAGAAAAGATGTGCCACCGTATTGTATAGCTGCAGCCAACTGATATGGGTCCGTGAGTAAGGCTCTTAATCCTCATTGCTCCAGGGGGCTGTATCATTGCCATGAAGTCAAGATATTTGTAATTTGCTTGGATAAAAGTGCTTAAAAAGTGTCTGCTCTAATTTTATTTATACAAAATCACTCATTTTACAGAATAGAAAGAATGGTCCACAGTTTACATTTACATTACATTAAGTCATTGATACAATTCAGTTAAGGAAAAACCTGCTACACTATAGAATTATCAAATCATTATCCAATCCTGCTTTTAATTTTTTTTTATTTAAATTTTTTTAATATCAGGTATTTGTGGAAGAAATGTGATTTAAGTGGTTTCTTAAAGATGCTAAATTTTAACTCTTAAAATTGGAATTTAGTTTTATAGTACAGAAACAATGGCGGCACGGTGGCTTAGTGGTTAGCACGTTTGCCTCTCAGCGCTAGGGATTCCCGGTTCGAATCCCCATCTGGGTGGAGTTTTCCATGTTCTCCCCGTGTCTGCGTGGGTTTCCTCCGGGTTCTCCGGTTTCCTCCCACAGTCCCACAAACATGGATCAAGTTAATTGAGTTCTGAAAAATTGCCCTGTTTAGAGTGTGTCTGTGTGAGTGAGTGTGTGCCCAGCGATAGATTGGCGCCCTGTCCTGGGTCTATCTGCCCAGCGCCCGAGATGTTCTCCCCTGGATGGGCATGGGGAACCCCACCCTGACCCTAATAGAGGCTAAGCGGAAGATAATGAATGAATGAATGAATGTACAGAAACAGTACAACTTGTTTATTTATTTAGTAGAAATGTTTCTGAATTTTTGTTGAAATTAATAAAAATATATAATTATGCAAAAACGGGCGGCACGGTGGCTTAGTGGTTAGCACGTTTGCCTCTCAGCACCCGGTTCGAATCCCAATCTGGGTGGAGTTTCCATGTTTCCATGTTCTCCCCATGTCCGCGTGGGTTTCCTCCAGGTTCTCCAGTTTCCTCCCACAGTCCAAAAACATGGATCAAGCCAATTGAGTTCGCGAAATGGCCCCATATAGAGTGTGTCTGTGTGAGTGAGTGTGTGCCCAGCGATGGATTGGCGCCCTGTCCTGGGTGTATCTGCCCAGCGCCCGAAACGTTCTCCCCTGGATGGGCATGGTGAACCCCACCGCGACCCTAATAGAGGATAAAGCGGAAGATAATGAATTAATGAATGAATGAATTATTGCAAAAACAGCCTGAGATATTGTGATTATTTTATTATCATATCATCCACTAGGGGGGATGGCGCTGGGCAGATACACGCCATTCTATCGCTGGGCACACACTCATTCAGAGACACACACACACACACACACACACACACACACACAGCTTGCTCCATGTTTTTGGACTGTGGGAGGGCGTTGGGAGTACACCCAGATTGGGATTCGAACCGGGAATCCCTAGCACTGAGAAGCGTGCTAACCACTAAGCCACCGTGTTCCCCTCCTTCTAGTACATCCAAAACAAATACTACAAATCGAACAGTTCAGTGGTTTCTGGTTTTAGATAAACATTAATTATAAACATTTGAAAACATTAGTATTATAATTATGGAACAGGAGTTTGTAAATGTTACTAATGCTGGTTATTCAAATATTAAATGTTTTACTGTGTTAATGGAATAAGTTCAGGGATGCATAGATTTTGAAACTTAAAAGCAACATAATGAGATGTGCCGCAGCTTCGGAACTGTATGTCAACCATTGTATAAATACAGATTATTTATAAACATTATATAAAAGCTTACGATCACGACGGTTTGCACAGATAAAACATTTAGAACAGATGAGTACCCAGCACATTAATTCCATTAAATATCGTCTTACGAAACTGACAGTGAAACGGATTTCAAACACTCTCTAGTAAAAATCTAAACACGCATTTACTGTGAAAAAGCCTGAAATATTTAAAGACCTCATGCAAATAGAATGGCAGGAGCAGCTAACTGGCGAAAGGACATCTCTCTTTATGCTAACCTGCAGAGTCCCCCGTACCATTTAAAAGCAACTCCGTCTGCACCTGTCCTGTGCTTCTTATTCCTGCTGATCGATCACTGAAGCATTCTGATCAATCCAAACTGCACCATAGCTACGTCTATTTACATCCCACCTCCGCTAATCTCAACCAGGAAACACCGGCCTGGCGTTCACACTGCCTACATCTTCAACCACTACCTACGGTACAAGTAGTGCACTTGTTTTTGTGACATGTACACTACGTAGTTCCCTACGAAGGGCACCAAAAAAGAAAACAGTAATCTATTCGAAAGCCGACCGTGTTATATAAGGTCAGTCTCCGCTAGTAGGCGCAATTGTTGTTCTGTTTTCTTCAGAGATTTAGTTAATTGCATAATCACTTTGGTCAAAATTCAAAATGATATACAATTAAAAAGAAATAGAGGCAGCACGGTGGCTTAGTGGTTAACGTTCGCCTCTCAGCGCTAGGGATTCCCGGTTCAAATCCCCATCTGGGTGGAGTTTCCATGTTCTCCCCGTGTCCATGTAGGCTTCCTCCGGGTTCTCCGGTTTCCTCCCACAGTTCAAAAACATGGATCAAGTCAATGGAATTCTCCAAATTGCCCCATATAGAGTGTGTCTGTGTGAGTGAGTGTGTGCCCAGCGATAGATTGGCGGCCTGTCCTGGGTGTATCTGCCCAGCGCCCGAAATGTTCTCCCCTGGATGGGCATGGGGAACCCCACCGCGACCCAACTAAAGAATAAAGCGGGAGATAATGAATGAATGAATGAATAAATAGAAATATGAAATATTGCGTTGAATAGGCTGATGTTATTATAATGTTCAGCATTGTTAAAAATACATACCACAAAACTACCTTACTACCATATTATACTTACTACAAACTACTATAATGAACTTAGTACTTTTTTGAAGTTTTATTGTACCTTTAATGAAACAAACAGCCCTGTGTTTAAACATTTTTGATGAAATTACATTTCTTTACTCCATTTTGAAAAGTGAAAACTATTTTAAGTAATCATGTGAAAGCTCTGTCATTTAGTTAAAGTCATCTTTAATATACATCATACTATTGTGGTGAAATACCTAAAACAAATAGGAGAAACCTAAGATAAGATAAACCTTTATTTGTCCCACAATGGGGAAATTCACAAGACATAATTGAAAAACTTTTACACAGTTAGGTGCTTTGTGCTTAATTAAACAAGTCTTGATTCATGTTAATACTTTTACAATGTTTGGGTGGATGACAAAACTAGATTAGGTCAGAGATTTTACACACTTTAAAAAAAAAGTGAACACATTGTGAACACAAAAAAAACACATTGTATTGTTAATACTATTAATACATTTGGCAGCTTTAGTTATTAGTAAGCCTATGTCAATCAAAGGGACCTAAGCAGGTTCTTCACTTTAAGTCTCAATATTTTAAAACTTTTACTTTGCTGAATGGTTGTAATTAAAACTTGCCAGAAGTTGTCCTTTTTGTTCACAATGCTGTATAAATATAAAATTAACCAAATCACAAGTATTATAAGTTTAAAATATGTATATATTTTATGTTAATAAATTTTGTTTATATGTTAATATTTTATGTTAAATATTAGTCATATTCTCTATCTTATGCTTTATTTTGCTGCTACAAATCCCCACTAGAATTAGTTCACTTGATACATTATAAACGATTTACTTATATTTTAGTTAAAACATTTTATGCTTTACAAATCTATATGTGCCAAAACTCCAACAGTAAAAGTTACAATATTTACATTATAAATGATTTAAGTAATTAAAAGCAGTATCTGTTTTGTGGATATTATTACAATGCAATTGATTTTCCACCAAAATTCATATTCTCAATTTATAGTAATAGATCCATCTACACATTACACATTTAAATCCAAACTGCACACAGATAGCATAAACCAGGCCTATATGTTCCAGCAAAAGAAGGCTCTATAGTGCATTCCAAAATCAGTACCAAAATGATTGATTTTGAAGGTTATGGTCTTACCTTAGTAATTCCAGGCCTATAAACTCCTTTCCCATTGAAAATCTAAAAGAACTCAGAGGAAAGTTTGCAAGCATGTGGCTTATAGTTAAGAATCTGAAGTGAATTTTTATAGCAGAATAATTTTACATCTTTTAACATGTTCTGTAGTCTGGAATTTTTGAATTATCAACCCAGATCAGCATATGATCATGACTTGTTTTACTGCAGATTCGGCGGTTCCTTCTAAACTTACTGACTTGTGTTCTCTTTCAAGTTTCTATAGATAAAAGCACCAGACTACATGAAATTAGGTGAAGTCTAGTTAAAATAAAAACAGATACAGTAAAAATTGTTAAGCTGAATTTGTCTCTGTGAACATTAATTTTTTCTATTAATTCTACATAACAAAGTGAGATGGTGGTAGTGTGACAATTATTAATGACCGTAACACAATTCAATATAAATGTTATGTTTAGGTAGTGATTTATGAAAATCTTCGTTTTTTGATGTAACCTGTTACTGAAGTCATTCATTCATTATCTCCCGCTTTATCCTCTATTAGGGTCGCAGTGGGGATCCCCATGCCCATCCAGGGGAGAACATCTCAGGCGCTGGGCAGATAGACCCAGGACAGGGCGCCAATCCATCGCCGGGCACACACTCATTCACACAGAAACACTCTACATGGGGCAATTTTGAGAATTCAATTGAGTTGATCCATGTTTTTGGACTGTGGGAGGAAACCGGAGAACCCGGAGGAAACCCACGCAGACATGGGGAGAACATAGAAACTCCACCCAGATGGGGATTCGAACCGGGAATCCCTAGCACTGAGTGGCGAACGTGCTAACCACTAAGCCACCGTGCCGCCTTATTGAGGTCAAATTATCAATATCATTCAGTAAACATTAGCTATTTTATTTTTAAAAAATACTCATTACAAGTTACAACATTTTAAGTAGTAATAATTACAAACCACAACCAAATAAAAACCTGTATTGTTTATTTCAGTGTAATTTTTGATGGAGTCAGCGTTTGCACAGACTAAAAGTAATCCTAAAAAACACAAAGTAATATGTCAACATACATAGCAATACAGACACTGTCCTCAATAAATGAATTTTAATCTGTATTAAAAAAAATGCACATTATTGTTTAAAGATGTATCACAGACTGATCCAGGATAAAATGAATATACATTTAATTTAAGTTATTCACTTATTAACAACATATGGAGTGAAATTGAATGTCACCAACAATATGCACTTTTTCTAGGAAAAAAAATTAAGATTCTTCTCTACAGCACAGAGTCTACAGGAGCAGGTAAGATGCTATTATATGTATGTACAAACCTTATAGAACATATTATCTAGCAATCTACATTAATTCAGATAACTGCTAATTTAATACATTATCATGAGTTCATCTGCATTTTCAACTTAATCTCTGTAACAGATAAGATTTGTGTAATTTTCCAGGTGAGTAGTTTGGTGCCTGTGTGGCATTATGTTTGTGAAAAGCAGCCACTGTCCCCATTTGCAAATACAAGAACTCCCAAAAGCCAGAAAGACCAATATGGTCAAACATTGCATGTCATACGAGATAAAAATAAAATATGGATTTTTAGTAAGATAAAGAGATTTATTGTCAACAATATCCAATTTTAAAAAAAGCCCACCAGATATTACCAAGTCTGTTCATATTTCTAAACAGCAAAACCATAAAATGTCTCCAGTTTTGTCATTTTAATTTTTTTAAACTAAAAAGCCCAAATAAAGACCAATGTCGAGATTTGTGCTAAAAATATCTGCCTTTAGATGACTGGTGCTGATCGATCATTGGTAATCGTGGGCCGCAGTCGGACCGTAGCAAAGGGGTTTCCACCTCTGTGAAATAACATTCAAGTTAGTGCCACTTATATGATGCATCGGACAGTGGAAATTTTTAATTACTAAGATACTCAAAATTTTACTTACCCAAGAAAGGGCGGTGTCGATGTGCCATTTGAAACCTGTTAAAAACAAATGCAACTATTAGCACTACTGGCAGCATTCTAATCACCTCTGATCTCCGCCTTACTACAGCTCTGCCTTGTTCGACTGGTTGGTTAGGATATAACCCTCTAGAGAACCTCTGACAACAGTAGGCATTAAGATATTTTATAGTAGACAAAAGAAAAAGGGTAAAAAGTTATATTGCAATATGGAGATATATGCAAATATGGAGTTGCTTAAATACAAAAATAAAAATATAATTTATGTATTACATTTAATTGGTTTGAATAAAGTGCCTGCAAACACATTGCATCCAGTAGAGGGCAGATCAGTGTTAAAGATATCACAATTAATCCAGATACTTTGCCCTAACTACCCAAGCCAATGACATCTAAATCTAAAAGTATAAAGCTTTAATACAGTGCCTAAATTACTTACTGTGATTCTTCAGAGGACAGTACGTCTGACTATACTAATGTGTTTTGTAAGTTCAAGAGTCAGAGAGTCTCTTCAAATGAAACTGTTGCCATTAAATCAAATGCTTGACTCTGTCCCTCCTGCCCTCCCTGTTTGCCGAGGAAAACCAGGCTGGGAACATTTTTGTCATGGCATAGCAAGTACTCAATAAGTTCTCCCTGTTCCTTTTGAAATAGTGCAACATTAACATTGTAGCATTACCATAGGCTAACACCCAATGCTGTAGTCTCTGGTACTCAGGTTTCTATGTTTAAGGGTAATCTGTATATTTTATGGTATATCTGAAATTTACAGGCCATGCTGCTGTGTGCCTGCATAAAGAAGGGTTTCAATTTGATCCCTTGAGAGAAACTTGACCTAGTAGATAGGCTCTGTCCCTGCAGTGGTACTAACAGGGTTTTGTGAGACTGAGAGAACTGTGCACATTAAGTAATAGAAGTCCCTCTGTTTGAAAGACATTTCCTGAATCAAGTTTTTTTTAACCAGACAGAGTCAGAGAAAGGACTGGTGGAAGGACAGTGGGTGTAGGTTGTACCATCTTCTGTGGCGAGGGGGTGGAGGGCTTCCTTGATGAGTCACTGTAGTCAGGGGGAGGCAAATGAACAAGCTGCTCTTCCTCCTCTTCATCCTCTCTGGAATGCTTAGAGAGATCTTCCAAGTCCAAACTGTGTAGTGGGGTCTCAGTCCTGATCCCCACGCACAGATGTTTGGATTTTTAATAACTTACATCTTGTAGTTTGGACAACAGAAATGTTAACTTTAATATAAAGAGAAGCCTTGACTCACATGTTGGGAATTGCAGCCCCACTGTAGGGTTGACAATATGAAGACGGAAACCAGCCTCTCCTGTAAACACATTTATATCATAATAATGATCCTTGTGTAATGATGTGTTATTTTTGGTCTTTGGCAGCTTTAAAAAAAAGTGAATGCAATCTTTCTGTTGTTATCGAGAACAAGCATGTGACTCGAGAGGTGCCTATCTGCCGCTGGTGGGAGATGTGCATTAAGCCTCTGTTGCTTAGAAACTGTCTTATACAGAAAGTCAATCTTAACTTTGAACTACGGAGCTTTAAACTGTGCGTCAGTAAAGGCAAGACACACAGACATTTCATTAGTCTAAATGGAAATAACAGCAAATGGATTATGTGAAAAAAATGTGTTCAAAGCACGACAGAAAGGGTAACCATGAGCAGACATGTAATATCCACACTGCTCAATTCCCCCATCCATTGCCTCTTCAAAAAGGGTGAAAAAGCAAAATAATTGCTCTAATGATTTGAGAATAATGGCTTTGACAAAGGTCTTCACATGTGTGTTCAGAAAACATTGGTTGCCAGACCTTTGTCTTCTTATCAGAAAGACATTATAATTGTGATGCAAGATATAAAACACTGTAAAGGATCTAGGCTGATTGACATGTTGGATAAAATCAAGAATGATAAGAATTACACAGTGTAACTAGAACCCTTTGTGCTACAAATACAGGGTTAGGTTCTGTGATTGGCTGAAGCCAACAGCATTGAGACAAAACCTCAATTTTAAAGGGTCCATATAAAAACAGTTCATGTGAAGAAAAGCAAAAATATCATTCTTAAACATATTAGAAAACATTAATGCAAAAAAATAAGTTAACAACAGTCATTAAGTCCTTAATACTAATAAATACAGTGGGTTGCAAAAGTATTCATACCCCTTGAACTTTGCCATATTTTGTCACATTACAACCACAAACATAAATATATTTCACTGGAATTTAATGTGAAAGACCAACACAAAGTGGTATACAATTGTGAAGTGGAATGAAAGTTATACATGAATCAACAATTTTTTTACAAATAAAAAACTGAAAAGTGCGATGTGCAAAATTATTCAGCCCCCCTGAGTCAATACTTTGTG